>NJDC01001138.1:407372-432220 GCA_002245475.1 Calephelis virginiensis
CCTAAATTGAGTGAAACATAATAAAGAGGTCGTAAAGCTTAAAATACTTTCGTTGAGTAATATCCTACAGATAAACAAAGCTATGACATTTGTATAATTTTTAGATACTAACCCACATATATGACCAGTACTTATTATTGTAAATATGTAATCGCCTCTGTGGTCTAACGGTCCGGGTGTTGGACTTGACTGCATGAGGTCCCGGGTTCGAATCCCGGGTCGGCCAACAGAAAGAAAATTGGATTTTTCCAATTTTCTAATAAAAAAAATGTTGGTCGGGATTGGAAATGTGCCCGGTTGGCGATAGGCTTGCCACCTATCACATTGTGGGACTTAGTGTCTTCGGCTAGTCGTGGGTGCCTTGGTTGTACCTCTGCCTATCTCTTCGGGGATACGGGCGTGAAGATACTTTACTTTACTTTATATAATCTTCAAAATCAATTATCTCAAAACTAGTAAGATGTGGATTGGATCCTTTCTGCTTAACTACGCCCAACTATGTTTTGATGATTTATGTTTAAACTAAATTTGTTCTTTCAATAAAAAAAAGGTTTTTTTTTAAATGCGAAATGGGTGTATCCGTTTAAGCATGTTTCGATGATGATGGGAAAATTATAATATGTAAGAAGAAAACATGGACTATGCAAAACAAAGTATTTTTGGTGGTGAAAATTGTGGTGAGAAAAAAAGTAACCTTTTGGTTTAACTAGTCAAATGTTACTTGCTGTTCTCTATTTCTCTATAGATATATATACATATTATATTTGTTTTCTAGATACTATGGAACATTCATAGCCAAGCCCAACTCGCATTTGGCCTTTTTATCCTATACTAGCTGTTCCGGCGAACTTCGTTCCGCCCGTTCAGTTTGTATGGGAAAAAATCAAATATCGTTTTTCCTAGTTTCCTTGCTGTTGTAAGGGATAAAATGTACCCCATGACCTTCTCTCGGTTCTAAGCGGCGCGGGTGAATTTTATGTCGGTGTTATTTTAAAATTGTAATTGCTATCTTTCAACATGTTCATTGAAATTAAGATATGTCAAAAACAATTTTGTTCACAATAAAATCTTAATCAACAACACATTTATTTGGATAAAGATTAATATTATTACGTTGACACAACTCTTAGCAAATAATGCATTAATTTCGACCAAATTTGATTACCATAAAAACGGCTTTCGTGAGTTAATCTTAAAAGATAGACATATACTCTGCCGGACATTTTTTCAGATCATTTTAAGAGGAATAATTCTCTCATACATATATTTTTGGTATCTTGAACCATTTTCGCAGCGCATGCAACCGAAGCCCTCAAACATGAATATTTTTCTCCGTTTTTTTAACATTTTCCGTTATTTCTTCGCTCCTAATAGTTGCACCGTGATGTAGCCTTACTCGATGGTCTATTCAACACAAAAAAATTTTTCAATTCGAACGCCTGAACGAGTTCCTGAGATTAGCGCGTCAAACAAACATACTCTTCAGCTTTATATATTAGTATGTATAGAAATATAGATTGAAATATACAAAATTACGGTGTATATACCCTCTATTCTCTTTACAATTGAGAATTATAGCTTAATTTGAACGTAAGCTCGTGATTTTTATGTTGGTTGTTTGTCCACACAGGCAAAATCACGTGCAGTCCTTTATGGGGTACGAAGAGAGTATTGAGTGCCAAGTGACATAGTTTCTTCAGATCCTTCTAGCTTCCTCCACATTCATTACTGTCATAGAAACACTCTTGGAAACTCTTGACTTCACCTTTCAACCCTTGAATGTCAACCTAGGTCTCCCCCGTCATCAATGCACAATCCACATTCGCATTGTATATCTGTTTTATCAATCTTTTATATGCCACATAAGCGGACCAACGCCGGCTCATGTTTTTTCTCAGTTTTTCACCACTTTTTTCAATCTCTTTCTGATGTCATTATTGCGAGTGCGATCGGCGACCGTTACACCACAGATTCTTCGTCGCTTTCCCATTATGATCGTAACTATCCTACTACAACAGTTTTTCTGACACACCTACCTCATACTTCCATAATGTTGGGATAAGCACAGATATATGCAAAGCGAGTGTGACGCCCTGAATTAATACCTCGCTTTGAATTAGATAACCCAACGCTCCATTCACGCTGTTCCCTTCACACTCATCCCGCTTCATCCGCAGTTTACTTTACATCCCTTTTATAATTTATCCGTATTTGGTCTAGATGTAAAATATACATTATGTTGCAGTCTTTGATCTTATCAATACACAAGGGACTATCTTTTGACAATTGGGAAATTGGTTTTCCTTTGATTTTTGAAGTGAAAACTTCTTTAGCGACGTTGCGCACTTTTTTCGGAATGGGTAAAAACTTCTAAACTCGCGTCAGGACACGTGACCTGATCGAAAAATCGTTAGACGGTGCAGGGCGCTTGCGTGAATGTTCGTGTTATGTTTGTGTACGATAGCCCAATAAATGAATGTTGTATTCTGCCACATAAATGATAGTACTTTCATACTGATAATTAAAGCATTTCGTGCAAAATTGTTCCCTAACCATTCCAAACTATCAAAAATGCATACCGTTAATATTCAAGTTTTCACTTCTGCCGGTACTCTCGGATTGCAACCCGTGGTTTTTTTAACTATATTATTTGATTAAAATTGTAGTACAAGAGTCTGTGAGCATCCCAAATATCTGACACAAATACTTTCAAAGTACTATGAGAGGGTCAGATATTTGCGATGCTTACTGTACCAGGGAATCGTTTCGAATCGATCACACGTCGCTTATCACATTGAACACGATTGTGACGTAATAAATTTGTTACGCCTTCAATTCGTTGTAGATTCACTCTGGATATATTCTAGAATTGAACTGAATTGTATTTAATATAAAAACCAAATTTCAACACTTGAACTTAATAATTGAGTAGTGTTGTACTCGTATCGATTTTCCGCTTGTCCATTCATATCATTGATAATGACCGAGGATGTTTTAAATACTCTGTGGTGATTTCATTCGTTCTCCTTTTCACAATTCTAAAATTAAATATGCCATTACATTGTTTTTGGAGATCGCAATAATGACGTTATTTTTTTTATCGACAAAATTTCATAGGGAAATAATAGATTCAGCCTAGAGTAAGATTACACTTCAGAATTTTTTGAGCATGACTTTGGCTAAGGCAATTAACGAATGCTATTGATTTCTTCTTTAAAATGGTCTATAAAGAAGTATTCATGTTGTGTGTTACAGAGTAAGATTTCTTTGAATACGACGCAAATATACTCTAATACAAATTTCGCTGACAGAAGTTTTTTTATAGTAGAGGCATAAAAAACAGATTAAAAATGGCACACCACTTACAAGAATAAATACGAAAAAAGTCCAATAGGCGTAGTTATAAATTGCATTGTAAGTTAAACAAACAAAGAGATCAAAAATAACACGAAATTAGGAAATTAGAATAAAATTATGAAGGGCTACTTAGCCTAAGGAAATCACCCAGCTACCTTATCGATCCTTCTTCTTCATCTTTATCTATCTTATCGGAACATGGCAATAATAACTATTGAGGTAACGACGAAAAAATGGTAACATTCCGGGTGAATTACATGCTTATTTCAAATCTAATACGTTTTAAGTATCTTCACGCCCATATCCCCAAAGAGGCAGGCAGACGCACAATCAGGGCACCCACGACTAGCCGAAGACACTAAGTCCCACAATGTGATAGGTGGTAAGCCTATCGCCAACCGGGCCCATATCCAATCCCGAGCAACATTTTTTAATTAGAAAATTGAAAAAAAACACATTTTCTTTTTTGTTACCCGACCCGGGAATCGAACCTGAGACCTCATGCAGTCAAGTCCAACACCTAGACTGCTAGACCTCAGAGACGTATACGTATATACGTATTAAATATCATAAAGCCGTAATCATTTTTAAAAATATTTCCTATTCTTTTTACAAAAATATCAGATGATCCACGGAAATATCAGACGACCTAACAAAAAGCCCAACGGTCACAATTAGGTCAAACAAGTCATCAATTTCTCGTTAAATCCTGGAATAGGTCTTGTTCCGGGAATGCTAAAGTGGTACCTAGACCAACTGAATGATCGAATCGTAATTAGTAATAATAGATTATGTATGGTCACCACCTGCGCGATTGTCACACGCTGCGCTAGCACATGTGTGGTGCTTCCGTTAATGTGGTCGGTGCCCATTGCTTAATACGGTACGTCAATAATTGCTTCTAATAACTAGGGACAAGGCATCTTACAAAAGACAGTGAACGAAGAGTTTTTTTGTTTATGTTGATCACCAAACCAGACAAATGCTTTTCGAAATTGGCTGAAGGCGAGATGGAAGTTATATTTTTAACTTTATAACATACAAACTGTTGCCTGCGACTTCGTCAGCGTAGAATAGAAGCAATTTTTATACAAACTTTCATCCCTATTATAGTACTTTGGGTTTGACTTATCTTATCAAATTTTATCAAAATTGTCCAGTGGTTTAGCCGTGAAAGAGCAATAGACAGACAGACTTTTGCATTTTTGATGGATGTTGTCGGCTGCAGCAGGCCTTTCCTAAAAATACGGCTTAGAAAGCTTCGAGATATTAGCTTATTTTTTCCTAAACAACTCGAGTTTGTATTTATCATCAATTACTTTTCTACTGCTGATTTACCTCCTCTATAATAGAAAACTATATTGTATTGTACACAACGTGTACAACGAATTTGTATACTATGAAATGAGCGTCGTATATTTTTTTCATTTACAAATAAATTGAAATTAGTAACTAGTTTGTTTTAGGTACGAGCTATCCATATAAAGATCTTTTTTCTAAATAATATGCTCATCCCCCAACACTCCTAGTATAAGTCTATCGTGACAGCTTGGGGGTGTTGCAACGTACAGTTTGTGAATGGCCTATCAATTAATAATTGAAATTGATCAAGTTCTTTAAGATTCATCACTACATAGTATAAAACAAAGTCGCTTCCTCTGTCCTTATGTCCCTTTGTGTGCTTAAATTTTTAAAACTACGCAACGGATTTTGATACGGTTTTTTTTAAATATATAAAATGATTGAAGAGGAAGGTTTATACGTATATTTCATAACCGTGCGAAGCCGGAGCGGGCCGCTAGTCTTAAATTAAAATGTATTTTTTTATGACATTGGAAAGCAAACAAGCAGACTGATTTCCTCATGGAAAGAAATTCACGCCGCCTAAAGACACCAAAGGTGGTAATGGTGCGTTGCCAACCTGAGACCGGGATGTTAGGCCTCGAGCAAAAGTAAGTTTACCAGCTACCCTCCAAACCGGGACACGTCATGACGGTATGGCGGCAGGAATGTGTTTAGAAGAGTGACCCAAATCAAGGAAGGAAGGCAGCTTTTTACTTTGCCTTTATTACTTTAACATGATAATAAATAAATGTTTATGGACAAATAGCATATTAGCCGTTGCCCATGATTTCATCTTAGTTATATGTGCCCTTATACCTTTTGAACAATAAATCTGAAGTACGAGTGCCTACTCCAAGCAATCGTTTATCGTTTAAAAAATTCGTCTCTCACTGTACTTTTTTAACTGACTTCAAAAAAAGGAGGAGGAGACACCGACTTTAAACATGTTAGTAAATAGCACATGTAAATAATAGGTAGTATATAATTAATATTAAATCTTTATTATTATTTACTTTTTAGTTTTGAAGTCGGCTTTTTAATGTAGTTATTTTTATATAATCTCCATATATTCCAGTTGTTCATATCTTACCTCTTACTACCGCAATAACGACTCTGTCATGTTCTGGCCAGGAAGGTAGGGTAGAAAGCTTACTTTCACAATTGGCCTAACATCCCAGCCACAGGACAGGAACGTACCTATAACGTTTATGGTATCTATAGGCCACGGTTGTCTCAGGAGAACAGGAGACATTAGGAGACCCGTGTTTCTGTTGTTGATCTCTCACAAAAAAAATACGTTATTATTATAATGATAATCACGCCCCAACCAGTTGCAAGTCAAACGTGGCAATGTTAGAAAGCATCGGGAGACCAAAATGCGAAGTGATTATTGGAAATCGTTCCACTTAGTATAATGTATACGAAAAACTATTTCGTTGACAAATATTCAAAAATATACAAGCAGCCACACGGACAGCCCAATATTCAATTAATTACCATGTTAATATTACTCCAAATTATTTGACTCACTACTAACACATTTTTTACATGGAAATGTTTCATTCATATAGGACAGCACTAAGGTCTTGGAAGCGAGCGGCGATAATAACTTGACCGTTTTCAATTGGAGTATTTCTAATTAACACGAATATCGCTTAGTTGCGAAAGATACCCAAATAATAATGGTCGTTTAGGTAAATAAATAATAATAAATAATTTTCCCTGGGCAAATTACACAAATTAAATCTAAATGTTCATCTCACAAATGCCTGCCCCCGTCTCGTCTCGAGGTTGGTCAGTCTAGTTAGGCGTGTACATTAGCCAAAATTAATAAAGTAAAATTAAAGTTAAAGTAAAATTAATGTGGGGCCACTTTGGAATCATGGCCTATGTTTCTACAAAAAGTGTCATCAAAATCAGTTACCTATGGGCCGAGTAATCGTATAAGAAACATACAAAAAACATACTAATACATACAAAAAAAGTCTAATTGTGAGCTTCCTCTTTTTGGAATCAGTGATAGGGACTGATATACGAGTAGAGATATATACGTGCGAAATTAATACAAAAACTTTAAACAAACAATTTTTAATCTGTTTGTTTAAAGTTCATGTCACAGTGTGTTGTTATAGTATATAGGAAAGCAAACAAAACCGAAAGATTTCCAAATGATAAGAAATATACGTTTCTTCTAACGATGTATTGCTCTATCTATCTATGTCACTCTAAGATAAATATCTTTTTACATAGGACAATTTTGACAATATTGAACAACGACGACGTTGTGTCAGGTTGTGCTGCACGTTTTAACGACCATTTAGTTAAAATATCTGTTATTACTTAGGTTATTCCGCTACCGCTTATGCCTATAACCTCAGGCTTGCAGACGTGGGCGAATGTCGTTTTTTCTCACACCGAGTTAGCAACGCTAATCGTCTTGCGAAACTGGTTTCAATAAGGAATTCAAAACCTGCAGACGTTTTATTATTGTTCTATTATTTTAATTTGTTGTAGACGCTTAACATTTATAATATTTGACTGAAACGTGGGGTCCGTAATGTCATCGCATACCTTATCAGTATAGATATCGTCGTAGGTCGGATATTTTTGTTAATTAATCTAAAATAAAAATAAAAGTTTTAGTTATGCCGGTTTCTAGCCGGTTTTCGAATACACAATGATATATTGTATTTTTTAGACCTCTTCCTTTTAAAAAAAATGGAAAAAGAGTTCTCGATACATCGACAATATTTATGTGCCTTACCTCATTTTTTTATTAGATTCATTTAAAATTGGTCAAAATCTGATAATCTGTATGAACCTATATGCTTAGATCTTAAAATTTCGCAATAGATTTTGATGCGGTTTTTTTAATATATAGAGTGATCATAGAGGAAGGTTTATATGTATAATATGAATAATATAGAAGTTTGTCCACCCGTGCCAAGCCGGGACGGACAACTAGTACCTAATAATATTATACACATTATTATTTAGTTGATTACAGAGCCCTTACCATGAGTTTACGGCTTGTCAAGTTTACTACACTCGCTACCGTCTTTGTAAATTATTTGTATGAAAATTTTGAACAGCGCCTCTGTTGTTTACTAAGAGAAACATATTTTAGACCAAATGTGTCATAGATTTCGACACGTAACTTACTGAGTGTAATCTACACCAATTCATGGTAAAGGCTCTGATTACTGTTTAATGATGTTTTCGATGCAAGAAATAATAAAGTAATAATTATTTGTGGATTTACTACTTCTAAATCATTACTTTTTATAATAGCTCTAGCCTGCGAATTGACCCTCGTATTTAAATTATAGTTCTCTCGTGAGGGAGTCTTTGTCATATTATCTTATTTACATACACGAAAAATAGCAAAACCCAGTTCAAAATAAGTACAGCAGCTCTTTGCAATGTTTAAAATGTTAGTTTTTTTATTAAGTGGGAGTTTTTGTGATACATTTTATTTAGTATATTTATACTAGTATATATTTAAGTATATCTATGGTTTCGAATCGTTGACTAATACTTATGACAGAAACATATTATTTGCATACTTTAGGGTTAGATTCAATTTGTGCTCCTCGTCCAGGGTTATTTATTTATTTACATCCTATTTTTCTGGTAGGTACATCAACAGTGTACAAAAACTTCTAGTTTTAGTACCTAATGATAAAAATAGTTATGCTTTTGCTTTTTTCTTTTAAATTTGTGAAAATTAAGTAATGTTTTTTGTTACATTGATATAGACATTAATGTTTCTCATTAAAATAATCAAATGAAGCCGTTTCCTTAAACAGCGTTAACTGACAGCTACATAAAATCAGGTGGTCCAGTCTGATTGTCTGTTTACAAAAAACACATACCGAATTGTATTAAACTTTCGCATTAGTGAGATGTAAAAGCAAAAAATGAAGAAAAAACCTAGCGGTCATCGACTTTGGTCTACATTGAACCACAAAAAATGCCTTCATTGGTTATTTCGAATAATTATACGCATAGATGTGGTAGGTCTTATGGTCTGGTAATAAGGGTTATGGTGTGTAAGTTACCTCTGGGAAGTGATGTCACGTGTGACGGGTTGTCAACTCGTGGTAGGGGATAATTAATGAGCTGTCACTTACTGACGGCTAGGCGTTCTGTTGGCAACACTGATGTATGTATTTGCCTATTGTTTGAGATGTTGGTATTAAAAAACTTTATACCCTTTTTAGGTATTCAAATTCAACGAACCCGATTAAGTCGACTGTGGAACCTAGTTTAATGTTATGCAAAGAGTATATAAATACTACGTAATAAGAGGCGAATCTTCCATAGACATAGCAAACCCGAATTTTGTATGAAGTTTGGCTAAGTGACACAAAATACTTTCTCAAGCAACAGATTATGTTAAATAACATGGTAAGTAAGTAAGTAAGTATCTTCACGCCCATATCCCCGAAGAAGTAGGCAGAGGAACAACCAAGGCACCCACTACTAGCCGAAGACACTAAGTCCCACAATGTGATAGGTGGCAAGCCTATCGCCAAACATAACATGGTGAAATGGTTTAATCCGTTTAATTTGAAAGTAAGTCCAAAAGCATTCAGATTCAAGGCAACTAGTGTCATATGATTTAAGTGAATAAAAACATAGCAAACTTAATACTTTTATTTTTTTTTATATAAATAATGCGCCAAACTGAGGTTATGCCTGTCCGTTTGTCAATCGGTTTTGCTCACTGGAAGTAGGTACTGAGATATTATAATAAAGATACAATAGTACAATAATATCAGCGACGCGAACAAGACACTAGACAGTAAAAAGATTGTTTTTAAAGATATGAGGATCTTTACAAAATATTTGCAGTTATTTTTTTTTTCTTCTCTTTTTACTCTAAAAGCTGTATGGTTGTTTTCGGGCATCGAAATTATAAAATAATTAATTGTAAATAAATACCCGCAAAACATACACAATACAAGTTAGTTATTAAATGTAAGTTTGGAGTAAGATACAAAACTTAACTTATAAGATAGTTTTATACTAGTTAAAAGACCATAGCTTATAGGTATGTATAAAATTAATCTATATTTATATCTCACGCTCATATCCCCGAAACGACAGGCAGAGACACAACCAGGGCACCCACGATTAGAAGAAGACACTAAGTCCCACAATGTGATAGATGGCAAGCCTATCGCCAACCGTGCAGACATCCAATCCCGAGCAACATTTTTTTAATAGAAAATTGCAAAAACCACATTTTCTTTTTGTTTAAGTTTAAGTTGAATAAGTAACATTACTTGCTACCGGACTGGACCCCGGATCCGGTCTGGATTGAATGTAAATGTCTACAGGAAACAGAATAAAAATTTTTAAGACGCAAATTTTTCGCGCGAAGCGGCATACGCAATGCACCATCTGCACGATTCCATGTAGCTCCAGCTTTACATCTAAGCGCGTAGGTCTACGCGCGTAAAACGGCCCTTGTGAACAGACCCTTATTGCTCTTAGATTTTAAAACAGATTAAAGCGTAAAATATTTTTGTCACTTCTTTTAAACTTTTATATTCAAATGTCTACAGGTCAAATACAATCTCATTTAAATATGTTAGCGAAATTCAAAGGGAAATTTAATTTAATTGTAATTTATACAATGTCGGAAGGACTGTGAACAGCCAAAATGATAATTTCCTCTCCCATCAGAACGATCGAGGGACGACAAATTTTAATAAAGTTACAAAGAGACGGACGGAGATAGTTATCCTCAATTGCCAAACTGAAAGCTGATGCCTTGAGACTTATGCTAAATCTCGATTGTAATAAGACTGATGGATGTTAAACAAATGTAAATGTCACGCTATGTGTAATACTCGGGCTGGATTGATTTGGCTGCATTTTATGTATTACAAGCGGCCCGCCCCGACTTCGCACGGTTATGAAATATACATATAAACTTCCCTCTTCAATCACTTTATCTATTAAAAAAACGCATCAAAATCCGTTGCGTAGTTTTAAAGATAAAAAAAAAGTTACATAGGGACAGAGGAAGCGACTTTGTTTCATACTACTCGTATGAAGTAAACACAGAGAAAAGAGCTCAGAAGAACCGCGTGCATCAAGGTACTTCTGAGCTCTTACCATGAGTTTATGGCAGTGTTTTTTTCGACCCAAAATTGTGACATCGTAATTTTTAAGTATAAAGCCTAAAGCATAAAGCGTCACTTTGTATGAAAACTTTGAACAGCGCCTCTACTGGTTACTAAGAGAACTAGAATTTCAAACTTAAAGCACTGTAAATGTTGGACTTGACTGCATGAGGTCCCGGGTCTGGCAACAAAAAGTAATTGGGTTTTTTCAATTTTCTAATAAAAAAAACGTTGCTCGGGATTGGATGTGTGCCCGGTTGGCGATAGACTTGCCACCTATCACAATGTGGGACTTAGTGTCTTTGGCTAGTCTTGGGTGTCCTGGTTGTGCCTCGGCCTACCTCTTCGGGGATATGGGCGTGAATATACTTACTTACTTACTTATCTACTTAATATACGGAAACTATCAATATCCATTTACTGGCCTAGCAATCCAGTAAAATTTATAAATAGCAACAAAAACAAAGGAAAACCTTTTCGAAATCGTTTAAAAAATACGATGAAAGTCATATCGTTCTCCTTCTATCACTTATACGTGTTTTCGTACAAAATCAATTGACATGAATTAAACTCTTGCAATTTCTGAGATATCACATGTCCCATTCATTGATTAAGACAGGAAACTGTTCATTAAGTACCAAATGAATGACTTCATACGACTCACTCCGTGAACGATAAGTTGGAAGATAGACAGACATTTCGGCAATAATGACCTTTTCGTCTAATTAGGACAATTAATACGTACATAATAATGAAGCTCGTTCATTCATGACTATCAATTAATGATATGGAAATTGTCTGTACATACTGTTTAGTGGGAAATAAAAAATAACCACAATTTTTAATCGGCCCCAAAAAAAGGATAAGGCATTTCAACTTTATTTTTTTGTATGTTTCTTACGTGATTACTTGGACAATAAAATACAAATTTTGATGGTCCTTATGGGGACACATGAATGGAGAGAAATAATTTGTAGAGAGTCAAGAAATGCACAAGGAAGAGAGCCTAAGAGCAGACCTTGTGCATCTCTCACGATTTGGCTCTTATAACCAAGACGGTTGGTAGAGCCATGAGTGGTTGGAGGGGTCCTTAAAGGGAATAGATGATGATTCTGAGGTGTTCCCACCTCTCTTTCTTACCTCGGAATCATTAGCTCCATTTCGAAAAAATAATAATCAAATTGTAACGTATTTTTTATGTGATAAGAAAAAGAAGAGAACATGCTCGGCTCTCCTGATGGTTAGATATAACCGTGTCCTTTAGACGTCATTGATGTTTTTGCGTTGCTGTCTCAGGGCCTTAACTCACCGAGACGCCATGGCGACGTGGCCAGCGACGTCGCCAACTAGTTCGTATTGAGATGTATATCGGCTAACGCACTTGTCGACCGAATGGCGACGCAGGAACGCTAGACCTAGCCATGGCAACGTCGCAACCACGTCCCAATGGCGTCTCGGTGAGTTATGGCTCTTACGACCGAGGTGTTAGGCCAACTGTCCCAGTCTATCAGCTACCCTACCCTCCGGACTGGAACATAACATAGTCATTATGGTAGCATGAATAGGTAAGGTGGTGGATTTCTACCCGGACGAATTGCAGCATGGTACTCTACCACCAGTGGTCTTATTGGTAATTTAACCCATTACATCTTTGTTCGCTTCTTACAAGCTGTCTGGTAGGAAGGTAGATGGTCAATTCTATATAGCAGACTCGGATCAACTCGGTAGCATTGAAATTGAAGTCGGGTTGTGTTTTTTGTGCGTTTAAATTGTTATCATCCTATTAATAATATAAATGCGAAAGTTTGTATGTTTGTTTGTTAGTTACACCTTCACGCAAAAACATAGGATAGTTTTTATCCCGAAATAACGTTCCTGTGAGACACACGAGCAATACCGCGGTCAACAACTACTTAGGAATAGCAAAAAGTAGCGACATCTTTAAAATTAGAGTACATTATCTTAGAGCAAGTATTTGTTGCCAGTTGAAAATGCGCGGTGTCTAGGCTATGGTTTCCTCTTACCATCATTAGAGTGGTGTGCCTGTCGCTGTCTTATGCCATAAAAATTGCTTTCATTCCAAGTGTCTAGTAGAAATCAGTTATAGATTAATCTCAAACACCAACTGGATTGTAGAGTTCTGTAGGGTTACTCTGAAAGCTCGATTCATGCAATATTGGAAATTTGAATCGAAAATGTCAATTTAGGTACTCTTGAACACAATAACTGGCGAATTATTAACACTGAGGTAATAGTAAACAATCAATTGTTTTACCGTGTTCATTGAATTTATTTGTTACTAAATGTGAATAATCCGCTAGTGCTACGTACAAAAGTACCTAAAATGACATATTATTCCAATTTCCAATTCGCATGATATCGAGTTTTACGAGTAACCCTAGAGTTTTGGCGCCATCGTGAATGAGGGTGGTCGTAATTTTTTCATTATTATTGAATTTCGTGTTTAGATTGAGTGGAATTGGTTAATTTTGGTGGGAATTAAATTAATTTTGTTCAGTGAAAGTGCACAAATGAAATAATCATGAAGAAGTTAGTGTATCGTCTATTTCCTCGCTGCCGTCAAAACTCACTAGATGAGTATGAGTAACGAAGCCACCGCTTTACTCAAAAGCCTGGCCTGACATGACTTTGTACATAGTGACTAATGACAGTAGAATTAACTAACTTGTTACTTGATATTGGCAAAGTAGTCGTGAAAAACGATCGAAAGCCATATTTATAAAAAAAAATCCTATTGAAGTGACTCGTCGGGTTGATAGAAACTGCCTTTTATTTTTTTTGTCGCCAATTCGATGATTCCTGCCATAGTCCTCATCCAGCTTAGAATAAGGTAGCAGGTCATTTAGGACACAGGTCAAAAAGTCATTTATGCGAGAGGCTTTATATATCCGTCTCAAGTTTTTAACTCTATTTACGTATTGGATTGTAGAATATGTGTGTAAATGAGATGTTACAAAAATATTTAAGTATATCAACATATTTTGGTGTGCAAATATTTTAACATTTATAAAAAATATTATTTAATTACATGTGCTTTAAATTTTAAGCCATTTATTTATATTTATAACTAGTTTAATTATTTATTAACAAAACATTTAAATATTCAAGTCCGAGTTATTTTTCTTTCTTACAAGGAGTAAGTTAACCAAGACTGAAAATGGGGGGTTTCATTATTTTGACATGTCTGTGTGTTGTGTGTGTGCGTGTTTGTCTGTGCTGCTGTGGCATCATAAACTTTATTATGTATGGGTTTTGTCATAGGTTGCTAATTTATTTAAATTATAAATTGAAATTTATTGAACTACCTGTTGCACGCGGCTTCATCCATGTCGTAAAGATATTAAGTTCTACCCAAAAAACCTTTCTAGATATTGTTATAAAAAGTAGAAATCGTCCTTAAAATTTGATTCTACATCTTTGCTAAAATTCATTAAATTCCATGCAGAGGTTTGACATAAAATGGGAACATATATACACACTTTTTCAATTTAGTAGAAATTAATGCAGAAAAAATCATAACCATACATCTTTTTTAGATAGAATTCATATGAACGTTTGTAAAAGTACCTACGCATAGAATAAATAAAAAAGAATCTTCATAGGGAGAGGTACAACCAGAGGTACAATTAGCCGAAGATACTAAATCCAACATTGTGATAGGCAGCAAGCCTTTCGCCAACCGGGTGCATAGCCAATCTTGAGCGACGTTTTTATTAGACAATTTGAAAACCACAATTTAATTTTTTTGTTCGACCCGGGTATCAAACACGTGACTTTATCAAGACCATAAAGGCGATAATATTAAATTATTATAATAATTATTAAGTTTCTTTCCTAAAGACTTACCTATATCAGGTATTTAGGCGAAAACTATCGATTTTATAGGTCAGGGTTACCAGATAATGGGAGATAATAAATTAATTTTTTAATGTAAGTCGATACGCTAGAATATCCAATTAAAATTTAGAGCTTGTTACATTTTTCGTTAATCACAAAAAAAATGAACTCATTACTGAAAGGTCAAATTGTTAAATATCAGGTTGTTTACGATTGTTCTAATGATCATTATGTTATTATTTTTTGTTTTACTTTCAAGTATAAATCGCATTTCTTTATTAAAGATTTTTAATTAAATCATCCAGATTTTCCCCGTGTTGGTCCAGGTTTCTTTGCAGAATAGACCATCTGCCTTCCTGCCAGGCAGCTCGTAAAAGGCGAGCATAAGCTTATCGTCACTAACACCGAGAAATATGACTAGGTGTTAGAGTTTCGCAGCGACTACCCGGATTGGTACCTCTGCTTTACCTATTCCTGCCGCCATAACGTCATTACGTGTTCCGGTTCGGAGGGTAAGGTAGCAGGTAAACTTACTTCTGCTGGAGGCCTAACATCCCGGCCTCAGGTTGGCAACGCACCATTACCACCTTTGGTGTCTCTAGGCGGCGTGAATTTCTTACCATCTGGAAATCCGTCTGCTTGTTTGCCTACCAATATCATTAAAAAAAATATTTTTCTATGCATGTAATATTTGAGTTCCTATATCCTAAATTCGGATGTCGACATTAGGGTTGAGGTAGGAAGTTGGGGTCTGGTATATTGGATTTAAATATTCTGTAATAAAAATCAGTCAAATCAGTCAAAGCTCTATGCGTTACTAACTTTCTCTCTTTTTTTCCTAAAATAGCTTAGTCTGTAGTAAAGCGTATACTATTCTTCCTCTAGGACCACATTGACCTCCAAACATAGAATCCTAAAAAGCAATAGGTTGACGAAATCTTCAATCAGTCGTGTTTATTTAGCCGTTTCAAGGCTTAATTAATGATCCCCGTTTTCCTCCACAGGTATCAGATCTATTTTTACTTTACTCTCACTCTCCTCATCCCAAAAGCTTGGCGATGCTGTTTTTACAGTCACTGTCAACTCTTTAACCATTGCAAAAAGACAGGATCCCTAAAAACAGATATGCAGCTATAGAAGTGGCCTTTTATCCTGAAAAGAGTGATAAGTCCATGAAATCTCCAAAAAGACGAGTTTACACTATTATTTCAAGGCTTTCCTTACTTTCACTCTTTTCTTCTGACAGATCCGAAAAAGCGGATACGTTCAAGCAGTCCTGCTTTGTTAACATTAAAATGATACATAACTTTGCAGGTTTACAGGTCCCCAATGAGTCGATAAGTCTCCAAGTAGACGTGTTCACTCTGCCATTTCCCCGCATGATGTAAGCGAGGTCGACGGCCCGCACCTGTTGCTTGTTTTTTTCCTCGTCTGCCAACGAACACTCATCTATTAAACTTTTTTGTACCCTTTTAGTTATGGCTTATTGATTTATTATTGCGGTGTCTAGATTGTTGGGACTTTTACTGCGCATAGTATTAAATTCTTATCATGTGAACTTAAAGTTTGGACCTTACTAGTTTTATGAAAGTTTAGGAATACATTTTTCTGCAAAATGTTAGACGGTTTCAGACTTTGGATTATTCATTTTTTGAATGATCAAACAGAATATATGTCTGTGGTGTTGTTGCAACGGCGACACATTAGCAATTATACCTTAAAGCCTTCAGTGGCTTGCCCGTGGTACAATTATGATTGATCTGTATTTCCCCAGTGTTGGTCCAAGTCCTTTGTATATAATGCCTCTGTGGTATCTAATGGTCCTGCGTGGCAGATTGTAAGAGGCGAGCAGGGGCAAAACGGGTCATTAGTGCTGGTTGTGCAGCAAATAGACCAGATAGGGATCCATTGCCTTGCCTATTCCTGCCGCAATAATGGTAATGTCATGTTGCGGTCTGGAGGATAGGGTTGCCGGTAGACTTGCACAATTAAGCACCCCAGCCACAGGACAGCGACGCATCTACACGACTTATGGTGTATATAGGCTGTGGTTATCTCCTTCCATCAGGGGAGCCTCGGGCTTGTTGGCTGTTTTTTGCCATGAAATTAAACTTTGCTATTGCGTTAAGGAAGAAGTATCGCGTCTCTCTATTCTATGTTAGTGTGTATTATTATTTATGGTGGACTAGACACTGCCCTCGGCTTCACTCACATTTTGAAATTTCTTTCGCTATTCCACAGGAACCACAGCTACTTGGTATAAAAATTATTTTCAATACGAGCTGTTGCCTGCGGCTTCGCCCGCGTTTTCACAGGATCCTGTTGTGCGATCGGGATTAAAAGTAGGTTTTATGTTAATCCAGGTCACAATCTATCTGTGTTCCAAATTTCAGACAAATCCGTTTAGCCATTCAAGCGTGAAAGAGTAACAAACATCCATACATACATACTCGCATTTATAATATTAGTAGGATATACATAAAACATATTATGTTTCATATAATATTACTTTATTATCAGATGTTTAAAGAATTTCATCCAACACAGCTCAACTCCAGATGCAGCAGGAGGGGTGTCATTGCGTCAAATTATTTTTAAAATATAAATATTTGTTCCAGGTCAATAGAAGTATGGTTAAAATCAGGACGTCTGCACAGCGAGGTTCTAGCGGAACAGAAGCTTAGCGAAGGTCAACTTCGAAGGCGAGGCGCCACCATCATCTTCTGGCTGAAATGTGAACAGGTATAGTCTGTATTTACTATAATGGTATAATGTGTATGTATGTGTCTTTTTTAACTCAATCGATTTTGATGAATTTCAGAATGGGAATAGATTTATACTAGCCGAAATAAATATACCTGGATAAATTACACAAATTGAATCTAACTCCAAAGTAAGCAAATTATATGCTCGTGTTACGGATGGGTAATAGAAAGAAATATTTAAATAGATATATTAGAATCAATTTAGCACACACCTAAACGAGGAAAAGTTATAGATTACTTTACTTTTCAATATTTCGACGGGCGAAAACAGATAAAACCTCGAATACAACAACTAGGGCTCTACAACAATGAGGTCCTTGCGAAATAGACAATACCGTCTTTACCATAAGGGCACACGGGACCAGTACCCAGGGCCCCTATACTCGGAAGGCCCTGAGAGGTCAACTATTTCACTCACTTTTAACCTTAAAATATTTTGGTTGGTTGCATTACGTTTTTTTGTTGCCATAATTCGGGGGCGTTCAATTTCGCAACTTAAGAACGACTAAGTAATTTGTCTATAATCATGAGTACAGAAAGTGACATTCTTCAGAAAATTGAGTTGGAGGATTTCCAAAGAAATCATGATAGAAACTTTTATCGTATTCATAAAAAAAAACAGCAGCATACTACTAATATTATTAATGACATACTCTAATAAAATAATAATAATTGATTATCCAAAAAATCATAGTGTATAAAATTGTGAAGGTTGATTTCCTTATATTCCAAAAGAGCCCCAAGTTTTTGTGTGCCCAAGGGCCCCAGCATAATCTAAGACGGCCCTGGGAATAGCTCTGCTGAAAGCCATCTGCGAAAGGTTGATACTCCTATAATCTTGCAGTAAATATTTACGGTGATTGTCTGTGTAATATATAAATATGTTATGTCAACGAATTGTAATCTAAGCTTGTCTAAGACAAGTTTCAGAGGACGAGAAATACAAGAAGATATACTGCTACTCTAACTTAAATATTATAACTATATTGGGCCAGGGTGTTGGCCAACATATCCATATCTTACGGTAATACAAACAAGAGATCATAGCTGCACAAAAGCCAGTGCTGAAGGCCAGATGCGACAATCATCTTCTGGTTAAAATTCTCTCATCGTTCGTCATGTCATCGTTATTCATAGTTTTGGTAGGCAAAAAAGAGACGTTCGAGATAGCATTACTATTCGGAATATCCTGAGAAATTTATACCTGTTTGTTTGAAACCTAAAAAGCATTTTATTTGGAGTTAATTAGTTTTAGTAAGTAGAGGCTATATGATGCTACATCATTGACAATAAAAGTATTGTCTCGATCATATCCACGTAGAGCAAGAGTACCTGGGCACCCACGACTAGCTGAAGACACTAAGGTCTAAAAATGTAATAAGTGGCAAGAAAATAGCCAGCCAGGCAAGTATACAGTCTCGGGCACCGTTACTTTTATAAAAAAAATTTAAATACATATTTAATTTTTCTTTTTCTTTGTTGGCCAACCCGGAGATCGAACCCGACACCTCAAGAAGTCAAGACCAAAGCTGGACCGCTAGACCATAGAGGCGATAGCTTTGCTGGCCTTTACACCATTGTAATTATATTTATTAATTGGTTAAATTTTCAAATATATGGTGACTTAACCCAAGCTAAAACCTAACTCTGATATAAAAATTTCACCCTGTAAAGTACAAGCGTTTATCGTTAAATACAACAGCTGCCAAAAAATACTTATAAAATGGACTTCAATTATTTAATTACAGCATACCAATAGATATTTGGTAGTTCTTTCAATTGAACATCAAAGTTTTGTAAAGTACATCTAGCTATTTATTTTATTCGGTGTTTGTTTGTCAAGTTTTAATTTAAGGAGCAAGTGTAACACGTATATTAAAAATAAATTAACGAAAAGGATTTTTAAGTCGTTGGAAATTTAAGTATTCTTTAAATTATTGGAAGACGTTTATTAATTAACAACAAAGGTCAAAATATCGACAACGATACGAGTGTTAAGTTGGAAATTTTAGCGTGCTTGGACAACTACATTGTTGCTGTAGGTACAACTTTTGCTTTTACTTCGCTGTAGTCTGTATCGGGTATTATCATTTATTTTTTAATAATAAAAAGAGCCTTTAAATGAATTCAACATTAAATGTATTCTGCCATCTTGCATACGTAGTAAAAAACGTAAACAACATCGGTCACCTGCGCGCGCGCACAGATTGGCAGGTGTTGCCTGGCGCATCTGCATTTGCACTATTGCCCGTTTGAACCCTAACACCTGGAAATAAGGTTGGTACTTCGAGGTGTTAGTCTAAAGGGTGAATGGCTATTTCACCTGTGCACACGCCGACAGGAATGCATGTTATTGTTTATGTTATCTCTAAATAGGTTTACCATGTTCTTTCAGCTGTACGGACAGTTAAAAATCGGCAGTAATAAAATAAAGTTGAAAACTTTTTTATTAAATGTTTTATTAAAAACGCCAACATCTCGAAAAAACTTTAAAGTTATATCTTTAAAGTTTTTTTGCATTCCAGTAAAAAAATCTTTAGGAATTCTAAGGTAGGATTACGATGTAAACAACAACCAAAAATTATAAAGTCTAACAAAATCTCTCTTGTCAACTTTTAGGCAGAAACTCAAATATTTTATTTAATCAGGCGTTACTTTGCGGAAATCCATTATAACAGATGTAAAATAAGCCTTTATTTTGCTAATTCCGCGTAAACAGTGTAACTGTTGTGACAAACAATCCTCCAAATGACACAAATCGCACTCATTTGAGTGCGATTTGGTGTTCTCCGTGGTGAGTTCTTCGACAAAGTTGGCGAAGGTCGTGACAAGTGATTTTGTTTCCCGAGTTCGGACTCTATTCGTGATCTGGTCGCGGAGGTGGGAGGTGGGAACTTTAGGTAGGATTGTCACATGTAAAGAACGTGACAATTTATATTGTTTCCTTAGCTCTTCCTTTATTCGTGTTCTGGTCGCGTAGGTGGGCGGTGGGAACGTCAGTTAGGTTTCTCACATTTTGTATAATTTGGAGGATTATTTGACACATGCTTACGCGGAATCAGCAAAATAAAGGCTTATTTTACATCAGAAGCTCAAAATCAAAAATAATTTGTCCCATTGTGATAGCTCAGATTGGCCCTTGATGGAATAATTGTAGCTAGATTTTATATTGGTTTTAGTTATGGAAAGCTGTGGTCAAGTCTAAAGCAGAGGCGCACTCAGCTAGAAGAAGCCTGTTCACTCTAGCTTAAAATACTTTCAAATTAGAATAATCCAGATAAACCGACGCTGCCATAGAATTCGAGTCGTTTGCAGTACGAACAAATAAACTGGCAAATCTCTTTGTACGTGTGCGTATCGACCTTGTAAGGATGATAGCCCACAGTTCATCTTGAGTCACGGTATGACTATAGAGATTGTAATAATATAGTCGTAATTCTTCATAGACGCCCAAGTATTGCGGTATTTGCCAATACAGTATAGGAGCGCTGTGTTGGCGAAGATTAAATCATATTGGCTTTTTCTATCTTAGTTTCAAAAAATCTGCATATATCCAGGCAAACCTAAACGTTTGGTTACCCAGTTTGTTGCGACCACCGCGAGCCGAGTAAAAAATAGGCCCAACATTTACTATTACCGCTGGTATGCGCGTTTGTTTAATTAGTGTTTGTATTTATAGTTTTGAGGATGCCTTACCCTGTATGCCACCTGCAATATTTTTCTTTTTTGTTTTTTTTTTATTTTACATACCAATATCCCGCAGCTTCGCATTCACAGTAATGCTTTACTCTCTACCCGTTGCCATATTTTTGACATCTGTTTTATGGCTTCGCGTTTAAATTCTTTTGTCAAAATTAGCCCAGCGAGAAAAATATAAGCGCGAAACCAGACGCTTATATAGCCATCCAATCGTAGTAAAACTAAACTAATGGTAAAAAGACACAACTCAAAGTATGTGCAATATAACTTACAGAAGAACTGTTAAAGCCCGACTTCAATTTAAATATTGTAGTATATAAGTACATAAAAATTGAGTATTTTTCGATTTCTATAATTATATTTTGACATGATGGCAATCAAAACGCTCGTTGTAATAAAAATATTATTTTAAATCGGTTCACAAATAACGGAAAAATAGAGTGACATAAAAGTATTGGCATTGAACGTATAACCTCCTCCTTTTTTTAAAGTCGGTTAGAAACCTAAATCGACGTCAGCAACCCTGTTTTAGGAAGTAATTTACACAGAAAAGGTGCCAACCCCGCTTTTTGCAGCATTTTTAGCACTAATATGTTTAAAAAAAAATGTTGCCTTGATAAAAACGTTCCGATGTGGCTAGTGTTGGGAATCCGCTGCTAATAATAAATTTAGTTATCTACAATCTGTATACGGTATACCATCTGTGGTAATGAAAATGTTTTTGGTCGTGATCATCCGAGTCCAGGACCTATCACATTGACTGGCTACACTGCTGCTGATTCAGAAGAAAGTTGGACAAAACAGATGTAAAACACGAACATGTATGGTTGTAGGTACCTGGGAGATGTTCCACAATCAAATCGCTCGGGTATATCCATTAATAGTGTCTAGTGCAATGTATTTAGATTTTATAATATGACAACTCCATAGAAGTCAATGACTTCACTGATACTATGACAAGTGTCAATTAATCATTGTGTACATAAATAAGAATAATAGGTTTGTATATTAATGACTAGCAGTTTCACGCAGCTTCGCCAGCGTAACTTGGCTTCTACTGCACCGATTTTGATGAAATAAAACCTATGTCACTAAGGGATAATGTAGCATTCTAAATGTGAAAGAATTTTTGAAATCGGGTTAGTAGTTTCGGAGCCTATTCATTTCAAACAAAAAAAAATCAAAAAAATCAAACAAATCTTTCCTCTTTATAACATTAGTATAGATTAGTTGTGTTCATGTATTCTAAAGCTTGTAACATTTAAAAATTGATCTGAAAAAATCCATTATTAATCCGACTAATTTTATATGATTTTATGAATCATGGCATGTTTGTATGAAAAGGGTAATGAACATGATGGAAACCAGACAGGTCTGTCAGGATCGTGAGGTTTGGCACTCGATACCCTCTGCCTACCCCGTAAGGGACTAGGCGTGAAGATATGTATGTATGTATGTTTGAATTAATAACCGACGTGTTTGTATGAAATAGAAATTTATGTTTTTTTTAAATGGCTAATATGTTGCTAACCGCTAGGTTTTTACAACTTCATTGGAGTATCAATTATATGGAAGAAGTCGGTTCTGTAGGAATCGTGGCACTAGATATACTCTGCATTCTCCGCAATCTCTTCTGTATCTTCAGATATATATTAACTTATTGTCGCACACAACAGTAATCAACAATATATGTCAAACAATAAGTTTAGATAGCGCAGAAGATGCTGTAAAATCGAAACAGGTTGGCAAATATTATTTCATAGTGTTAAAAAAATATATGTTGAGTGAAACATTGCAAGTGTTTTTTTCATTTATATAAAATTTGATATTTCTCTGTATTTGGCGCACAATCTATATATTAATTCGTGATGCCAAAACTTTGGACCCCTTTTTACGGAAATTACGCGGACGCTGGAGCATAAAATTTGGCATACTTATAGTTTATGTGTAGGAGAAGTGCTGAACGCTAATATTTTTCAATAATAATGCTTATAAAGTACATTAAATCAATAAATAAAACATTACCCACACTACCATGCATTTGACACACACAAACAAATATATTGATGATAACGATAAAAGAACACAGGTGGTCTTGAGAAATGAAGATGGTGTTCTTATGAACAAGATATTAAAATTTGTTATGGTCGAATTTCGACCAATAGTCGACCACTAGTAAAGTATTTTTGTATGTATGTATGTGTACTAGATTAATTTCTCATCCCTGCACCAAAAGAATATTTTAATTATCGTATGGCTTACCCTGCGATAAGGTTAAGCAGGTGTTAACTGCTACTGAACTCGTTTTAATGTTATCGAGGTGAGTTATTTCGAACTGTCGAAAGATTAAATCAATATATTACAAGACAAAGAAACAAGGGCGCCTGTTAGTTCACAGTCATTTTTTCTTTTTTTTTATGATATTGGAAGGCAAACAAACAGACGGATTTCCTGATGGTAAGAAATTCACGCTGCATGAGACGACACCACAGGTGGTAATGGTGCGTTGGCAACCTGAGACCGGTATGTTAGGCCTCGAGCAAAAGTTATTTTACCGGCTACCTTACCCTCCAAACCCGAACACGTCATGACGTTATGACGGCAGGAATAGGTAAGGCGGTACCAATCGGGGCAGCCCTCTATATGTGTACCAAATTTTATGAAAATCGGTTCAACAGCAAACAAACATAGTATAAACTTTCGCATTTATAATATTAAGAGGATTTTGAAGTTTTGTTTAAATTAATTTGATTTTGAAGTTTAATTAATAAAAATAATTGAAAATTGAATAACAAATTTAATTGAAAACATAAGGTAAGCAAATAATATGCTTCTGTTATAGGTATTAACCAACTATAGTAATACATAGAAATTCCTAAATTATTACTGAAATGAATTAAATGAACACCCAGACCCAGTTATACAGATATCCAGATGTTTATAATACAAATTCCTGCACCCGTCGGGAATTGAATCCTAGCCTCGCGGTATGCGTTACGTCTTAGGCGCGTACGCTAACTCGACAAAGAAAGCGTCCAAATGAAACAAGATTAAGTGACCTTTTTTTAATTTAAAAACTAACCACCTAACTCCGACACCATCCACGTGTACCATGATATTGGTTAGATGTCAATTTTAGACTGTGTTTATTTGAACAGGTGTCTGAATATTTTTTGTGGTTAGTATCTCCACGTCCATATCCCCGAAGAGGTAGGTTGAGACAAGACCAGGGCATACACGATAGCCAAAGACTAAATCCCACAATCCATCCAATATCCAATCCCGAGCAGTTAGAAGATTTTTTAGAAAATTGGAACCACATTTTCTTTTTGTTGCCCGACCCGTAAATCGAACCTTGGATCTCATGACGTCAAGTCTAACTCCTGGACCGTTAGACAACACAGGCGATTTTTGTGGTAAAGCTGTTAATGTTGATTGTTGATTTAAAACTTTATAACCGCTTTAAAAAAAATGCTTACCTTGTACTAGAATGAGATCCGATTATTTCATCCCATGGCCAGACCCTAGTCGTCATATATAATTTGAAATTTCCTCGTCGTATAAGACTAGCCTTAAAAAATTGAAGTGACATGGGTTATTATTGTCCTGATTACTAAACTAGGTGTATTCCTGTCATTCCATCCACCTATTATTCCATCTTCAGAGCTTTATTATACACACATACATA
>NJDC01001138.1:438067-451122 GCA_002245475.1 Calephelis virginiensis
GGTTGACCTGTGGCTTAGTTTAATTATAGAGGCAGGAACAGGTAAGGTGGTGGATACCTTCCCGGACAAGTTGCTGCACAGCTGTATCAACAATGGTCTTTTTTGGCCATGTGAACTGTGCTCGCCTCTTACAAGCTACCTGGTATGGATGCTAAATTGAAAATATTTTTTAAGTATTGAGAAAAAAAAACTGAAAAAGTTATCTTTTAGGCATAATACTCGTACTTATCTATGTTTATGTTATATATATATTTTATGATATTTTCATAATTGCAGTAGACAGAAGGGTTTTGCTTTCAAAAAAAGGGTTAACTTTTTGATTTTTTTCTATCGAGCAAAGTGAAATGAATCGTGTTTTGGAAACACTAGTCTTATAAAGAATATTAATGTTAATCTTGTGCATTTTTGTCGCCAAGATCCATACTTGCTTTGTATGAAAAAAACAGTATATTGCTGACGTATTTTAGCATACATGGCCCCTTAAACTGGTTTCCTATAATCAACGAACCGTAACTCGTTAGAATAACCACTGGTAGTTTACCGAAAAGTGACGAAGCGTTACTAATAGTTACACAAAATGTTTCGAGTTAACCGTCGGTAACAAACGACCGTATTTAAGTTTATTACTACTCGTACAAAACACTACCATTCGTAAGCAAAACAACTCGTTTCTTGAATATAGGAACCGGGTATAAGTCACTAAAAAGTATGACTAGTATTTGCTCTTTGTACAATCTTGATTATTGATCTAATAAAGTTAAAACATTAAACGTTGCGATGGTTACAATTACCAATGACAATTACACAAACTTTTAAAGCAACAAAAAATAAAAATTTCATGTGTAAATAACACTTAAAATCATGTATGTAAACTTGGTGAAACATAATAACAAATCGCCTCTGTTGTCCGGCAGTAGTCTGGCATCGGACTTGACTTCTTGATGCCCCGGGTTCGATACCCGAGTCGGGCAACAAAATAGAAAATGTTTATTTTGAATGTATATGTATATTATATTTAAAATGTATATTTTTAATTTTCTATTAAAAAAACGATGTCCGAGATAGGATATGTGCCCGGTTGGCGATAGGCTTGCCACCTATCACATTGTGAAATTTGGTTCCGCTAGTCATGGGTGCCTTGGTTGAGCCTCTGCCTACCTCTTCGGGGACATATGAAGGTGAAGACACTTTACTTTATATTAAAAAAAAAATAAGTGACTTTATTTTAAAAAAAGCAAAAGCTCACAGTTGTTCCTTTCAACATTAATTCGTAAAACCACTTTACTTTCTAGACCAATGATATCATATTTTTGTCATTATCGTTAATCATAATTAGAATAATTATCAAATAATATATTAGGGGAATTAATATTTAATAATTTTCAAGAACACCAGCGAAATTAAACTTTTAACCCTTTACAGGTTATAGAATGGGTGAAGGCTAAGTTTTATGAGCAACCTGTATATGCAGCACCTGGCGTTTTCATTTTTTACTTATTTCTCTATCTTTAACCCAACATGGCAACTGTAATAACCTACTACGTATTATGGTAGGTCATTCTACTTAAGGTCTTTTCCTATGATCGGCTGTATCACGAACATTGAAACAAGCAAGCTAAACACTAATAAATTAAGCACAGCAAGACCAAGAACTCACAGAGCGGTTTTGACCCGCGAACGCGGCGGTCGCGGAAATGTGGTTTTATTTCAAAATTCACGAGACCGCTCATTTGTGCGGTCACACAGCCTTCGCGGTTGAAATCATTGCTCGCAAACTTGTACGATTCTATGGACGGGCGACCGCTGCCACGGGTACTGCAAACAACCGCGAGCGCTGCGGGTGTAAAACGCGTCAATGTGCTACATTCTACAGAACCTGCGGGCCCGTAACCGTCGCGGGCGCGGGTAAAAACCGTTCCGTGAGTTCTTAGGCTAAAACAACCAAACCTCTGGCCCTATTTCAGTACCACACCATCGACGCGAACAAGAAATTACTCATTACCTACTGTATATAACTCAACAACCAATTGTAAGTATTTTTAAAAGGCCCGTGTCCTTTTGTAAATACTTACAATTGGTTGTCGAGTTTGACCCGGGGTCAATTTTATTTTTTCCAACTACAAAAAAAACTAAGTTTCAAGTCGGCAAAAATAATGACTGATCATAAGAAAGACTTACTAAACTAAATGTACTATTAAAGTTATGTAATATTTCTCTAACAAAATAAAAGCAATCGATATAACATGTAAATCATTTGGAAATCGTCTCAGTTTTTGAAATGTATTTACTTTCCACTTCAAATATCTAATAGGTACAAGTTTTTTATACATAATGAAAAAATGTGTTATCAAGCATTATTACATCCTTTGAACAGTTTTAGTGAATGTAAGTAATAGAATTAATTTCACATTTTTATAAGATAGCATAATCTCATCTTAGTCTATAAAGATTACTTGTCACGTTGTTTGTCCGTGATGGACTCCTAAACTACTTAACCGGTTTCAATCAAACTTACACACTGGGTGCAGTTTGATCCAACTTAAAAGATAGGATAGTTTACATTTCAATTTCAAAAAGAGCGTACTCATTCCTTAAAGGTCGGCAACGCGTCTGTGATACTCCTGGTGTTGCGCATGTCCGTGGGCGGAGTTGATCACTTTCCATCAGGTGACCCACTTGCTCGTTTGCCTCCTCTTCTATAAAAAAAAATTATGATCAAAAAATTTACCTTAGGCAGCTAGTATTTTATATATTATTTTACAAATATAATTCAAAAAGGAAGTGTCCATGATACAAAGAGTTTACAGAGAAATGTATGAATTGCTAGAGTATTTTAAACACTAAACAGTGTTTGTCAGCACAGAGCAAACTTTATATGGAAAGTGGTCCATGTCCTTTATATGGAACCTCTTGAATAAGAACCAATTTTTCGAAAAAGGAACTTTCAAAGTCCGTATTGGTCGAGTAATTGCGAAACAAACACAAAAAAACATACAGAACAATTATTAATAACGTCCTTCCTTTTGCATCCATTTTTGTAGTACATACAAAGAAATTAATCAACTCCTCTTTTTTAATTAACAACTTTTATTTATTTTATATACAACGAATGGATTTATATTTAAAGTGTGCATAGTTACTGACATGGTTACATAGACAGACATATAACGTCAACGTCAGTACAATGTGCGGTTAATAACAGTGAGCGTAGACCCTTACGCAAGGTTCGCATTCTCATGACCCTTGGAATGTAAACGGTCGTGCTTGACGGTTTACTGTCGAATTGTGTTGGTTCAGCTCAGAAGTTATATTCTGATGGGAAGTGCATAATAAGGACCAAGCTTTACCAACGTGACTATTTTAATCCAAGTATGAGAAACAAAAAAGGGTAATGTGCTTGGATGTACAGGGAGCAAAATGGGTGCCTAGGAAACGTTGCTGACCCCCCCCCCTAGTTACCCCTCATGCAAATTTTATTGTACAAAAAAGTGTCTTCACCCCCATATCCCCGAAGAAGTAGGCAGAGGTACAACCACCCATGACTAGCCGAAGAAACTAAGTTCCACAATATGATGATATGTGCCCGGTTGGCGACAGGCTTGCCATCTAAGCCTGTCGCCAACCGGGCACATATCCAATCCCGAAAATTGAAAATGTACAATTTCTAATCTTTTCTTTGCCCGACCCGGGGATCGAACCCGGGACCTCAAGAACTCAAGTCCGATGACGGACCGCTCGACCTCAGAGGCGATTGTACAAAAAGCTATTTAAATTCTGACAAAAACAATAGGTACGGCCACTACAATTGCAATAAGGTTATGGTGGCGAGAATAAAGAAGGGCGATGCCAATCCATGGGAGGTGTTGCACAGCGCTCTATCACCTAGCATTGACTGTGAGGGTAGAATAATGCTATCACTAACGCGCCTAACGCAATCGTAATCGTAATCGCTTGTATTACATTAGTTTTGTTAGTTATTGTCAGGAGGAGTTTCTAATGATAAGAAAAACCGTGAAAATTTTAGAAACATGAAGAAAAACAATTAATTCCCAACGGGAGCAGGCATTTGTGTTATGAACTGACTGACTGCATTTCTAAGTTTGGGTGCTTATTAAATTTATTCTTTTATCTATTTAAGTACTTTTACGTATTAGAATCGTCGACTGACACCCATAATACAAGTATGCCATTTGCTTACTTTCGGGTCAGACTAATTTGTGTAACTTGTCCAGGGATATTTGTTTATTTATTGTTTCTTGAAAACGTCTAAACCGATTTGTCTGAAAATTTAAAATTGAATTAGCTAAGAACCAGGAGACGGAAATAGGGCTCGATTTTTGTCTCATTCGACTGCGAGCAAACAACATTTAAATTTTTGATTTTTTAATCAGATGAGATGTGACGTTGTCACTCTTTTTAACGAGGTTAAAAAAGAAAGAAGATTTATTAGTTCAACAGTGTGTAGGGTGTATTCTTATACATGTATAAGCAATCTCGAGAGCAAATGCGCAAGCTGATTTTGATTGTATTTACGTTAATGACTTCGTCACTAAACGAGTTTTATTAGAGTTCATACTTAAGACTATCGGCGTATCTTTTTTGTAACATATTTAAAAAGAAATTAAAGATTTATTAAAGCTTTTTTAGATTTCTATCTCCCGCCGGAAAATTAGGGGTGTTATAAGATTGACATGTATGACTGTGGCATCACAACTTTTGAACGGATGGACCGATTTCGAAAGCTAACGTGATTGAACGATGCTACTTCAATCTATGTATCGTGTTGATAAGATAGTATGTATATATTCTTGCTAAGTAATAAAAGTGAGTATCTTCGCGCCTGTATCCGATAAAAGGTAGGCAGAGGGACAACCAGGGCATACTCCATAACCGAATGCGCTTAGTCCCACAATTTGATACACGGCATTCCTACCGTCAATCTGGCACTTATCCAATCCTGACCAACGTTGTTTTATTTAGAAAATTTATAAAAAAAAATTGGTGTTGCTTGACCTGGAAATTGAACTTGAGACATCCGCATATCGTATAGTTGTCGCCAACACATGAATGAATGAATGAATGAATGAACTCTTTATTGAGCACAGTTAAACTTATTACAAAATGGTACAATTAAGTATTTACAAGAGCATATTATTATAGTTTATAGTACACGAAAGGCGTTCTTATCGCCAAATAAAGCGATCTTTACCAGACAACCTTTTTGTCTTAGGAGATTATATAAACATAGGTTCAGTAGGTAAAGAGATTATACATACAAAAACTATAACATAAGATCAAAATATTAATAATATCAGTAGGGTTAAAAACAAAAGCAAATATAGTATAAATGTAATAAATTTAAAACTAAAATAAACAAGATACACCATTTCAAATTAAGACATAACAATATTACATAATTTAAATGGAAGTAAATACCACATCAATTATCACAAACACAACTTTGGATTTTCAAATAATGTACTTTTTCTAAAGTTTTATAAGTAGTCCAAGTTTGTGCGAGTCTTATATTAGTTGGCAAACTATTCCATAACTGGCAACACATAAAAGCTACATAACATCCCAGCCTTAGTTGGCAGTGTAGTATTAACATAGTGTATGTGACTTGTATTCTCAGTGTGTAAGAGGTTGGGAGGTATGTACGCATCATACAGGAATTTTGAACAAGGATACTCTATTCTAAAATATCGTTATAGTAGTATAATTTTAATGTAATAAAATATTGTTTAATAAGTCCAAAAATGTGATTATGAATTTGCGATATCTTTGGAAGTTTTAATAGCTAAGTGATTGTTTGACCGATATATTTATTATATTCGGGCCATCCGGATATTTACACGAAAACAAAAATTTGTCATATTATCATATTTAGTACTTGGCGGTGTATATTTCGTAATATCAGGAAACTTATCTGTTTGTTTGACTTACAAAACATAGATGATTGAACACACACGCTTTATGACACCGTGATAAACGGGTCGTGTTTGTTCGTATCAATCGTTACAAGTGACAAACGCTCACAAGAAATCTTGAGTGTCAAAGAAAACTTGTCTTCGTAAAGTCGTTCATCATGAAAGACATGAAACAGAACAGCCGCCTTCGCAGACTTTTCCGTAACTCTGTAATAGTACTGTTATTTAAAGCGGTGGTTATTTTTTTCTGTTTTTTTTTTATTGCACAGTAGGGTTATTCTTGAAGCTCGATTCACGCAATATTGGAAATTAGAATCGAGTGTGTCATTTTAGGTACTCTTGAACACAATAGTGGCGAACTATTTACATTCTTCAGTAAGTTACATACTCGTATAAATACACCTTAACACATAAGTAATAATTTGTTGATAAATTGGTATAATTATATTTGTAGTATAAGTGTATGTAAACAGTAATAATATAAATGTTTAGATATATTTAATTGTTTGTTCGTCCGGTTCAGGGCTTAATGCCAAGACTTAGTGACACATGGATAACATAACCTAGAGGGGGACACAGTAGGGTTACTCTTGAATTCCGATTTCATGCAAATTGGAAATTAGAAACGGATTTGTGTTATTTTGCACTTTTGAACGCAATACTAGCGAATTATAAACATTTAGTTCCAAAAAATCAACGAATCTGATATTATAATTTACTATTTACAATTAGTATATCCGTGGACCCATTTTGGTTCGGGTTCTCTTTGTAGAATAGATTATCTGCCTGCTTGGCAGCTTGAAAAAGGCGAGCAAAGGCGGAACACATCATAACCACCATCTCTACCACCACTACCACTGGTGTTCGAGTGCTTTACATCAACTTTCCCGGGTTGGTGTCCTCCGCCTTACCTATTTCTTCCGCCAAAATGGCGTGTTCTCCGGACCTTAACATTCCATTATAGCGGTAGGCGGGTAGGTTAGCCGGTAGACTTGCACAATACCCCGACCACAGGACAGCGACACACTTACACCATGTACGGTTTTAATAGGCTGCGGTTATCTCTGATATATTATAACAAAAAAATTAAATGTTAATGATTCGCCTTAAGAACACAAAATGATACAAACCCGATTTCAAATTCCATTTTGCATGAAATCGAGATACAATAGTGAACCTACTAAACAAAGCTGCCTACTTTTGTTCCTATGTACGTTTTATGTACACTTCAGTTAAAATGTATATCAGCTCGTGTCGGTAGGCGCCATCTTTAACCAACATTCTAGTCCGTCAATTGATTTTACATTTACCTTGTTGCTTTTAATACATTTTTTGTATTATGAACTTCTTGCACATACTCTTCCAAGAGTATGTATAGAAAACCGAAAGGCTACCAACTTCACGGACTTTCAACTTTGTCTCGCAATTTATGTGCCATTATTTTCCCTACTTTTACATACCTATCTCATTAGAAAGTATGAGTTTGTTTGCTGAATCTACATACTTTTGCAATTTATTTTAATTTACGATTATAATAAAGCGAACGAATTTTCGCTGATGCACTTAAAAAATATTATTAAGCAGCTAAGTGCGAGTATAACCGACCGTTTTAATGTTCCCTACGTAATGTACGTATGTAAGTTATTATTTTTCGTAATGACGCGACGTAATGACGTTATGGCGGCCTGCGGCAGGAATAGGTAAGGCAGTCGATGGTACCAATCCGGATGAGTCGCTGCGAAACACTACCACCTAGTCAGATGTCACAGTGTTAGCGACGGTAAGCCTATGCTCGCCTTTTATGAGCTGCCTGGCACAAAGGCAGGTGATCTATTCTGCAAAGGAGCCCGAATTAACACGGGAACCTTTCCTATTCCTACCACTATAATGACAATTTCATATTCTGGTCAAGGTATTGTAGTCGGAAGTCTGACACGTTTGCATTAATTAGCAGTCTGGCTGTAGCAGTTAAGGACGCTTCTGCAACATGTATGTCTTAAGATTGCGATTATCTCATACCACCAGGGGGCCGTTTGTTTACTGTCCTTTGACATAAAAAAATATATCTCATCAATAGATAAAGTTGGAATAATATAAGATCTGCGAGTCAAACCGTAGGCTAAGGTAAGTTTAAATAATTATATGAATTAGCATATTAATTTTGAGGTAAAGTTTTTTGTCAAGTAGTGAAAGCCACTTAATAATGTTATATGTAATATTAGGCTTGGTAATTTGTTTGGAATAACTGTCGCCCCGCGATGAACCAAACTCGTGGGCATCAGCACGTTACTAATGAGAGCTTATGTGTATTGAATTAGTGTTTATAAGTTATTGTAAAAGTGTATAACTCTTTTTTATATATTTTTTGAAATTAAACCCAAAGCTATCGTTTTTTTGACCAAATGGGTGCGATAGCTAGTTATGTCAGAAAAAATATGAAAGTAGGAAATGCGGTCAAAATGACAGCACTACGGAAAGTCTGGTGTGAGGCTTGAGGATCGTATTGCTAATAGTTTGTACAGAGAGACTGGAATTAAAATAAATATTTGGTGTAAAAATGAAAGATGCTTCATTATTTCGGTCATGTAAAAAGAAAGAAATTCAAATTCATTTATTATTTGCGTGAAACAGTCATACAAGGTATTGGCATGCAGACAAATATTAAGTACAATAAATAATAATGATGATAAATGAGGTCTTATAACGAAAAATCTCGACCAACACCTTAAAAGACAGTAGGCAGTTATTTTTTGGACGGCACGCTTAGTGCGGATTTTCCTTAATCTGTCCTGACCACTGACGGCTTAGACCGTAAACAATGTGATCATAATAATAAAACATATTCCTGGACAAGTTACACAAATTTAACCCGAGTCTTGGTTGGTGGAGTTAGACGTGTACCCTCGACTGACGAGGTGGTTCAATAAATAATAGATATATAATAGACTGAGATGAAAGATAGATAAAACATATACTGTGTGAATGGGTGTAGTCAAGGAACCCGGTTAGACCTAGGTTGATATTCTACAATATAATCACTCAGACAATCTTCTAGGGTCGTTTTTGGAGGGCGTGGAGGAAGCTAGGCAAGTCTGTAGGAATCATTACTAATGCCACTTGGCACAGTAAGACAAGCAACCACATCGAGATGTTAAATGTTTCTCCACCTTTTAACCGGAACTAGAGATGGAGAGCTCTATTTTAAGATCAGAAATAGCTAAGGCAATACTACTGTGAAAACATTACTTATAGTTTAGGCGATTAAAAATAAGCAATCCTGGTTCTTACTTTGAGCTGACAACGCATCATTAACGTTTTTGCATTTAAAAAGAATGTATTACCACCAAAAAGTTTGATTGCTTGTATGCTTTCCTATAATATTAGAATGTGTTTCTGTAAGTGAGTTCTTTGTTGTTAGCTAATTTATAAATGCCTGAAAGTAGGGTTACTCAATAATCTCGATTTCAATCCTGAAACACACATCCGATTCCAATTTCAAATTTGCATGAAATCGAGCTTCAAGAGTAACACTACTGAGCAGTAGGGTCTTAAAACTCGATTTCATGCAAATCTGAAATTGGAATCTTATAGGTTTTCGGTTTTTTTAATATGGTAGTAGCGGATTGTTACTATTTAGTACCAAAGAAAATAACGGATCCGGTAAAATAGTTTATTAAATAGGAAAGTTATATTTAGCGGTTATATAGGATAATTTTTCTCTAATATCAAATGCTAAACCTACCTCAGGAATCGCTTAGGTTCGTCGTAAACATTGAGTTTCCATCATCTGGGTTACAAAATGATTTATTTTTTGTTATTACTATTATGTGTATAAGCTAGAAAAAATGTTATATGTATTTACTAAAAATATTTACTCTTTACGTTCAAGAATAAAGTTTAAATGTAAATGTAACTTTGTATTATGAGCACATGTTTTTGTTCTATTATTAATTCTCGTCTTTTGACATATAATAATTTTAAATGTATTTAGCAGGTAGTTGTTGAGTATTCCAACAGTCTTTCTTTAATAATATTACAGCTGATCTTATTATCAAAGAAAGACTGATTTAAGACTAAAGTTAAGTTTGTATTATAGACTGCATAACTGTGTAATAAAGACTATACCACTAGATTGAACCTTGGAGTACTTTATTCAACATTAATAATAAGAAAGTAATAGTTAGAGTGCCCTAAGATAAGATTAAAATATTTTTTTAGTAAAATGAGTATTGTGTACTTAAGCACTTCACCTCGCACCACACATTCGGTGTTGGGCCGCCATTATCTATAATCTGTACGAAACATTCATTACAAGGCGTCTCGTCGATGCCATTAGTGAGAACGTTACAAGGGAACTTGACCCTTGCCTCGTACATACCAGACATACATCTATGGTCTAGTGGTTAACGTATGCACTTATAGATGCTGATCGATGTGGTTCCGATTCGATTCCCAACAGAGGTATTAACTGGATTGCTTTGTGAAGCACTGAAATGCTTATTAACAGATTCCAAAAAAGGATGAGTTTCTCAATTTTACTGTATGCATGTTGCGTGGTTACTCTACCAATTGCCAACCGATTTTGATAATTCTTTTAAAGAAAAATAGGTCATGTTCCGAGGTGGTGGTGATATTACTTTTATCATGATCCGACTAACGGTTTTTGGGTTATACTTAATAGTGCATAAATTTTCCCCTTATCTTGAGATATGTGAAAAATGTTTGCGTTAATAAGTGTAACTCAAAACTATTTGTAAGATGTTGGTAAAACTTATGTGGGGCCATTTCGGAAATATTTGATATTTTCGAAAAAAGTAATATCAAATTGCGACATGGTATCCGATGAAATATTTGGAGTCAGTTTTTGCAGTTTTTGGCCCGAGTTTTATATTTTTTACTGATTACAAAAAGTACACAATGCCACCGTAAAATTTTCACTTCAACAAACTAACTAAATGTAGCAGTAGCAAAAATACTGAGATACCTACGGTGATATTGACTACTGTTTGATATTTCAAACATGTATTATATTTCAAGAATACAACTTAAACTTCATCAAAGAAACAGTTTTTTTTATATTGGGAGGCAAACAAGCAAACGAATTTCCTGATGGTAAGAAATTCACGCCCTAGAGACACCAAAGGTGGTAATGGTGCATTGCCAATCTTAGGCCGGGATGATAGGCCTCGAGAAAAAGTAAGGTTACCGGCTACCCTATCCTCCGAACCGGAATACGTCAACGGCAAGTGCTGACATTATGGCGGCAAGAATAAGTAAGGCGGTAGTATCAATCCGGGCGAATCGCTGCGAGTGCGAGTGACGGTGAGCCTATGCTCGCCTTCTACGATCTGCCTGGCACAGGAAGGCAGATGGTCTATTCTGCAAAGGAGCCTGGACCAACACGGGGAAAACTTTATTTTTTTCTTATTAGGTTGTAAGTTATAAATGTAATAATAAGCTCAAGTTATATTTCTTGTAGTTTCGTAATAGTATAATAATACTATCTCCCAACAGGATATTCCATTCCCTATTTACTTTCCGTTAAAGTGATTAAAAGTTCATTGTACTAAGCTGTTACTTAAAAAATATATTAACGGATACTATACTGAGATTTCAGATATACTGACATAAGGTCAACCGAAATATAGACCTCTGTGTACGGACGTCAGTAGTAACGTGATTAATTCAACGAGAGTAGATATTAATGATTTATCTAGTCAACGCCTCCGACGCATGTCAAATCTATCGATAAATGTACGAGGCACATGCCTAGAGCTACATGTGATTACTAGGGTTGTCAAAAATTCTAATTTAAGGTTTACGGTAAGGTTTAATTTGTTTATTTTTTTGTGATTAGACGGCGAACACACAAAGGACCTTTTAATGGTAAGAGACGACCTTAGTCTATAGACATCATAGATGCAGGTGTGTCGCTGTCCAGTGGCTAGTGTTAGGTCTATTGTACAAGTCTACCTGCTACTCTACCTACTGAAACAGGATTATGACACTATTTCACATAAAGATGCATTAATAAAATATGTAAACATAAGTCTGTGGTGTCAAGTGTCTTCGAAACTGGCTTTGTATGAAAAAAAGCCAGAAGAGAGAGCCAGGCAAATCTGCCAGGATCGTGTGGTTAGGCCGTCGAAACTCTTTGCCTGCCACATAAGGGACTTGGCGTTAAGATATGTATGTAATCATGGGTAATGTAAAGTAAGAACTATTTTTTTTCTCGAATTTTATTGTTTTTCTATTAACCACCAGCTCCTTCCGTTTGATCGCATTCAAAGTAGAGCAATTCGAATTGTCAATGACCGGGCAATTACCAATCGGCGTGATTCCTTAGCGTTGCGTAGAGATGTTGGGTCACTCAGTGTTCTCTACCGCATCTATCATGGGGAATGCTCTGAGGAGTTGTTTGGTTTAATTCCAGCCGCTGATTTCCACCTTCGGACATCTCGTCAGAGCTTAAGGTACCATGCCCATCATCTCAATCGTGGCGATCTACAACTGTGCGATTCCGAAGACATTTTTTAACCCGTATAACACCTTTGTGAAATCAGTTACCGAAGGCGATTTTCCCAAACGATCATGACTTAGGAACCTTCAATAAAAGAGCGTACTCATTCCTTAAAGGTCGGCAACGCATCTGTGATACTCCTGGTGTTGTGGATGTCCGTGGGCGGAGGTAATCACTTTCCATCAGGTGACCCACTTGCTCGTTTGCCTCCTCTTCTATAAAAAAAATAATTAAAACACTTAAGATAATGTTGTGTGACAAATAGTCTTAAAAACGGTAAAATAATAGTAACTGTTGCGATAGCTACGGAAAAAAAAAACTGTGAACAGGTGAAATCTGTATATTATTAACTAAATATTTAAATCACTTGGAATCTATACTTTTCATCGTCGACTCTTGATGAAATCCCAGTGTATACACAGTTTTTTTTAAGGCGAACTCTTGTCAACTTATAAACGTCACTTACTTGCTACCAAATATTGAAGGTAATAAAACGGACTTATTTATCTTTAGTTATAAAGTCCCGATGGTGCTGTAAAAAGTGAAACCGGTTGGCTAAAGTATAACATAAAGTATTAAATAAAGTGTATGGTGGAAAAGTACAA
>NJDC01001138.1:455234-489346 GCA_002245475.1 Calephelis virginiensis
CAAACCATACTCTTTCAGGCCTGAGGCTAAGCGAGACGATAAAATGATACCTACCCCAGCGCTGGCGTGATCGCTCTGTGGTAAACCATACCAAAGAGCCAACCTGCCACCGGGGAGATCAAAAGTATCACTACCTTTTCGCTTAGTCTCCGTTACACACAGTAAATCCAGGCATCTCGCATTCATTACATCATTCAATTCATTCATCTTCGCTTCCATTCGCTCTCTCACATTCCACGTGCCTATTTGACACTCCCCACTCCTCGATTCGCCTGTACGGGCCTGGCGTGATGGGTGGCGGCCCCCATCGCCGCATCTGCCTCTTTTCGTACCGACGAGGGCGGATCGGTACGCGTCACCTAAGTTTAGTTAGATTTTTTCTTTTATATAAACTTTCTTCTGACAGTAACCAATTTTGATTATTAAAAATGAATTAGCAAATTTGGTTCATCCGTTCACACGCTATGGAAAGGGGACTGATCCCTAGCGGTCCGGCGTCCGACCTGACTTCTTGAAGTCCCGGGTTCGATCCCCAGGTCGGACAACGAAAAACATAGAAAATGTGTATCTTTAATTTTCTGATAAAAATAACGTTGCCCGGGATTGGACCTGTGCCCGGTTGACGATAGGCTTGTCACCTACCACATTGGAGGACTTACCGTCTTCAGCTATTCGTGGGCGTCCTGGTTGTGCCACTGCCTACCTCTTCGGGAATATGAGCGTGAAGATACTTTTTAATGGTCCATCCATCCTCGCCTGGTACAGTGACCAAGGGAAATAAGGATTCTTAATATGACAATAGTGAAATCAAAATAGCAATTATAATTGACACTATTTTCGCTATTCTGTGTGTATTGTATGTGATATCGTAAATTTTATGACCGCGTTAATGACTTTTAATGTTGGACATGATTAAAGGTTTCGTATTGGCCACGGATATAATTGGACATTATTTATATTTTGATTTTGATATCGCCTCTGTGGTCCTGTGGTCCGGTGTTTGGCATCAATTACATGAGGTCGCCTATTCGTTTCCTTGGTCAGGCAACTATAAGTGTTTTTTTTCAATTTAAAAAAGAAATCAGTAGGCCTGGGATTAGTTGGTTAGTTTTGCATAAAAATACCTTCACGTTATCATAATCGTGACAATTTTCTAATAAAAAAAATGTTGCTTGGGATTGGATGTGTGCCCGGTTGATAGGCTTGCCACCTATCACATTGTGGGACTTGTTGTCTTCGGCTAGTCGTGGGTGCCCTGGTTGTGCCTCTGCCTGCTTCTTTAGGGATATGGGCATGAAGATACTCACTCTTAAGATACTTAATCGTGTTTTAGATGTTACTTTGCCTACGTCGCGAAGGTACTTCAAATATCGATTATTTAAAGGTTTATCCTTTAAATCGTCGAATCCAGAGCCCCGACCATGAGTTAGTACAGATTACGCCTACTAAGCTATATGTCGAAATCTGTCACACTTTTGGTCTAAAAATGTGTTTCTCTTAGTTACCAATAGAGGCGCTGTTCAAAGTTTTCATACAAATAATTTACAGAGACGGTACCGAGTATAGTAAACTAAACAAGCCGTAAAATCATGGTAAGGGCTCAGCCAGATTCCGCTTATAGACACCAAAGGTGATAGTGGTGCGCTGCCACCCTGAGACTAAAACTGTTGTATAAGTACCACGACACACGACAGTGTTAGCAGTATAATTGACACACAGTTAGAAGTGTAATTGCTGATATGGCGAACCACCGGATCACCTAAAAAATGACTCATCCAAAAAGTCTACCACCTAGTCTTAGTCATAGCGTTAGTCACATACAACCTCACGCTCGTCTCTTACGAGCTTTCAAGAAACTAGCTCGAGGAAATTTTGGTATTAAGTCTTTTCAATGTTATAAAAACAATAAAATGGTGTTAAATAGTAGGTACTAAAATATGAGTATTTTTTATGATATTGGAAGGCAAACAAGCAGACGGGTTTCTTGATGGAAAGAAAGTCACGCAGCCTAGACCAAAGGTGGTAATGGTGCGTTGCGAACCTGAGGCCGGGATATTAGGCCTCGAGCAAAAGTAAGTTTATCGGCTATATTATTTTCCGAACCGGAAAACGTCAACGACAAGCGCTGACGTCATGGCGGCAGGAGTATGTAAGGCTGTGGTACCAATCCGGGCAAGTCACTACGAAACTCTTCCTAGTTAAATGTCACGGTGTTGGTGACGGCAAGCCCACGCGCGCCTTTTACGAGCTACCTGGCAGGTATAGACCTGCCATGATAGCATGCAAAGGAACCCGGACCAACACGGGGAGTATATGAGTAATATTGCTATGGAAATAGAGTACCTTGGCCACAGAATAAATAATAGTACTCGATGATACAAAATATTTCCTAAATGCTTAGCAGGTCAGTTTTGACACCTCTATAGCAAGTATTATGTACCTACAATTCTTCTTTTATTGACGTTTTTCCTAGTTTTGAGATGGTCGAGGATAGCCTTAGCTACGGCTATTTAAACTATTTTACTACAATCAAAAATGTCTCATATCTACTGGACCGATTTTGATAAAACCTCTAATTATAATTGAATTTTAGTTGGACATTTCAAACAGATCAATTTTGATTATATAACAGAACAGGCAAAAGAAAAGAACAGACATATTAACAAGAAACAAACTCAATGACACAAGACGTAAAACATCGTTTTTGGGCTTAGGAATGTCCAGGCAACTTTATTCTATTAATTATTCATGGTTAATGTATTATATGTGTCCACATTAAATTAGGTTTGAAAGACAAGTAAAGCGGAAATACTTCAAACGCTATCCTGAAGAAAACGCAGGTGAAACTAATAAAACTAAATAATTGAAAACATTTAATGGCCACATTATGACGAAACTTACTAGAAATTATTTTTACCGCGAAGCTTTTTAAGTGGCACTTAAAATTAACACCGTTGAAAGCTTTTCCGGAATCCCAAAATGTAAGCTCGATTATGGTCGGAAATAATAATTATAATTAATTATATTATTGTATGGAACTAATTGCTGTTTGTCCAGTAAAACTAATTAATATTTGTCGCTAACTGTACAAGGAGATATAGAAACTAGAAACGATTGCTTTATTTTATTACTGAGCCCTTACCATGAGTTTACGGCTTGTCAAGTTTACTATACTCGCTACCGTCTCTGTAATATTTTATTTATATGAAAACTTTGAAAACTATTAGTAACTAAGAGAAACACATTTTTACAACAAAAGTGTCATAGATTTCGACAGGTAACTTACCGAACGTAATCCATACCAACTCATGGTACGAGCTCTGATCAGTGATTTCTTGGGTGACAACATAAGTTACGAAAAAAATGGATTCGTATTAAAAAAAACGCAAATAGCTGTGTGTGTTTTCACTGTGGAGTTCAATTAAACGACCGTTTTCGCAACAGTAAGATCAAATAGACTATTATCAATATCAATTGAAAGAAAAATAAATGAATGAGAAAGAGGATGTAGAAATGAGAAAGGGTATGATCGGGTAGTTCGATCATGTGAAAAGAATGGCAGATAAAAAAATTGACAAAGCACATATTCAATGCAAATGTGGAAAGGATGTAGGAGACCTAGATTGATATGCCACGATCAAATCCCTCAGGTAAACCGGGGTGGTGACAAGAGTCTCCAAAACCGACGTTTATATGAAAAGGGTAATGAATGTGGATGAAGCCAGTAAATGAGAAAGGGCATGCTACGTTGGTTCGATCATGTAAAAAGAATGGCAGATATATAATTGTCTAAGCAGATACAGAATGCGGATTTAGATGGATGTAGGTACCGGGTGAGACCTAGGTTGACATTCCACGATCAAATCCCTCGGGTTTTAACCGGGGTGGTGACAAGAGTCTCCAAAACCGGCGTTTGTATGAAAAGGGTAATGAATGTGGAGGAAGCGAGAAAGGTTTACAGGGATGCAAATGTGTATGGATATAAGTATACGGGTCTATCTATGTTAACGTTGATATTCCTAGACCAAACCGTTCGTATGTTCTCCGAAGGTGGTGCCTAGAGTTTCCGAAACCGGCGTGTTTGTATGAAAGTAGTAATATGTAAATGTGGAGGAAGCTTGTTAGGTCTACAGGAATCGTGATATTTGGCACACGATACCCTCCGCCTACTCCGCAAAGGACTTCGCGTAATGATGTAGTCTATTATTTCAAAACATTTTAAAACTATTATGGGTGAAAAGATAGTCTGAGATTTAAGTATTTTGGAAATTAGGATATAGTATGAAAGTGAAATGTAAATTGTTTGTATTTGATATTTTCCATCGTCGGCGCTTGGTAAGACTTCCAAATATTCATATTTTTTAAGAAAGAAACACTTGTACTGTTTAACTTATCACTTATAATTTATTACTTTGTAATTAGCAGCCTACCGGTTACGCTTATACAGCATCATCAGGGCTAAAACCTGTAGTAATAAATTATAAGTGATAAGTAAAACAGTACAAGTGTTTCTTTCTTTAAAAATATGAGTGAATTGTTTGAGTAACTATAATCCACAATTCATTTCTTTAGATTATATTTTAATTTGTTTATATTATAATGTTAGTGATCATTCACTGTTCACGTTAATAAGTTAATATCGTTATAGTTTCACGACAAACTAATCGAAAACAAAAAATCTCGTAAGTGGTGTGTTTCCAACGCATAAGAAAAATTGTGACTCAAAATATTGGTTACCCGGCACACTCCTCTAGATAAACTTTAAATTTATGTTCCTTCGCCTTTTCAAAAACTAAAAAGTATGGACTTTTTAGTAATTCAATGGTTAGAGCTTGAAAAGTAAATAATAAAACTTTTATACAGATTATACACTTTTTTAACCTCTCTTAGCGACTAGATTTAAATTCTAAAATCAATTTATTTTCGCAACCGCTCCCTTAAAATACAGTAGAGGTATTTGGCTATTTTATATAAAGATACATTAACAAATTATACTCCATATATCCGTGGCATCTCACGTGCATATTGCTAGCTCGTTGTTAGAAATTGATAAGTCACATCGCCAAGTTGCAACTCCACAAGCCATGTCTGCGCCTTAACGACAGCTTATTGAATGTCTCGTCTAGTACAAATATATCAATGTTTCCGCATTAAGTCAAGGGCGGTCACCTAGCAGCTGGTTTCCTCCAAAATTTGAATACGTCGCTGAATTCCCGACTACGAATATAATACTAGTTTTACGACCGTGCCCGAGGTCACGCTAGCAAACGCTCTGAATATCATTTCCTTTAAACAAAGAAGACGTTCTGTTGAGGTCTTCGTACACTATATATAACGAAAGTAACGGTCGTCAGGTGGATTTTACGTCCCTTATTTCAACTACTGAAGAAAATCTGACGGCCATTACGGTTATGTTTAAAAAATAGACTATGTCTCCCGAGGAGATGTATAGATTGTAAACAAACTACATCTAAATTTGTTTAGTTTTCTAAAACTTACGATGAAATTAGGAAACTCACATCACTGAACCCTAAAACACTATGTACTCCTTTTTCTAACGTAGAAGATAAGAGTTGGTTTTGTTTTACATACATTAGTCATAATAGCTTTCTAAATCCAAGAATCCCGTGTATCCCTACAGAGGTACATAAGTTCTTTTCGGAACTCGAAATAAATTAAAGTGACATATAACAGTGCAGCCGCCTGACGTGTTTGAGAAATAGCTGTGCCCATGACTTCATCCGCGTGGATACCCTAAGTTGCTACTTTTTACATCAGCTACCTGTCAACATTGGTCCAGCCGCTTCAGAGAGTAGCCGAAACAAACAGACAGATAGACAGACGAAAATAGTAAAAAAAACATCTTCACGTCCTTATCCCCGAAGGAGTAGGCAGAGGCACAACCAGGACACCCACGACTAGCCGAAGACACTAAGTCCCACAATGTGATAGATGGCAAGCCTATCGTCAACCGGGCACATATCCAATCCCGAGCAACATTTTTTTTAATTAGGAAATTGGAAAAACCAAATTTTCTTTTTGTTGCCCGACCCGGGATTCGAACCCGGGGTCATGCAGTCAAGTCCAACAACTGAACCGCTAGACCACACAGGCGACGAAAAGTAATGTTATTTTGGAATATGTAACGTATATACATTTACAAAAGCGGGTATTTCAATATTACACACAGACACTCCAATTTTATTTATGTTTGTGTATGTATAAATGTATAGATTCAGCTAGCGTGTGCTGCATTCACGTGGCAGGAACACTAAACCCCCTGAATAAGTATTGCCATCAAGATTGATTAAGTAATATTGTGAAACTTGGTATAACCATCACTTTAGTCAAACATTTTAAAGAATTAACAAAATGCTAGGTCCGAGAGGGAAAAAATACGAATATGTTTAAAATCCTATAAATAATATTCCTGGACAATTAATATAGATTGAACCTAACACCAATTTGTAAACATAATAAAAAATACATATAATACATAATTAAAAAATACATGAAAATACATTGGTCGAGTGGCTAGCGTACACGCCTAACTACACTGACCAATCCCGAGGCTCGGGTTTGATTCCCGAAAGGGGCAGGCATTTGTGTGATGAACATTTAGATGACTGCATTTCCGGATCTGGGTGTTTTATTAAATTTATTCTGGTATCTATTCAAGTATTTCTATGTATTAGTATCGTTGACTAACACCCATATCACAGGCATATAATTTGCTTACTTTGTGGTTAGATTTAATTTGTGTAACTTGTCCAGGAATATTTATTTATAATAACCCAGAAATGCATACATCTAGACCAGTCTTTCCTGAAGTGGGTGATAACGCGCTGTTGTTAGCGCTGGAGGTCTAAGGAGGGGCAGTGAGGAAATCTGAAAAATGAATGAATAAAATTGAGGTTTTTGACGAGCAAGAACGGGAAGGGAAGCGCTAAAAAATTACTGATTCTCAAAGTGGCCGTTATATGAAATAAGTTTGGGAACCTCTGATCTAGACGTTTATCATATAAATGCCTGGCTCTGTCTGGAATCGGGTTTATTTATTTTATTTATTACGATCCAATTAGTTTTTGCTCCTTCTATTATTTTTACAATGCTATGGAATGAAAATAATAATCCTAGAATAAAAAATAGACAAAATTTATTTATATGTAATATGGCTACGAACCATATCGAGAGTCATCAAGTCAGCATTTAAACAAAAAAATCCGCATCGTAATCGCTCGAGCAGCCGTTCAAAAAACACACAAACATGACACCCCTTTTTTCCGCGAGGGTTCAAAAATTTCTCCATTACGTCACAATCACAAGAATATGAAACGTAATTTCATGCACTTTTTGACACCCTGATATTTGTAGCTTTTTGTAAGTGGTGGCCAAATCACAACCGACCTTGATTTTAATGTCAGACACGCTTAAATACAAAGTATTTAGCCTTTTGGCCTTTTTTTAAAAAAGAAAAAATACTCAACAGGTCCTAGTGGTCCGGCCGGTGTTGGGTTTGACACCACGAAGTCCCGAGGTGAGGATTATTATACGACACTACTACTACTAGGTACTACAAGCATTAAGTAACAAAAAAACTCTTCCATGTAGAGTGGATGTAATTTTGTTTTAAAAAATTTGTGGCTTTTTCTTTTGTGCCAAATATAAAGTTAATGTGCAAGTAAGTTTCCTGGTCGCAAGAAACATGCATCGCCTATAGCAACATTTACAACCAGAAGCTGTTATGTTAAGTTTCTTACGTAAGTTTTTTTATCCGCAAACTTTTCTTGAAATCAGATGACGTCATAGATGAGCACTTACGTTTTTGTAAGGAATAGGTAAATGGAGGTGGTGCATTATAGCTTTTTTTCCCTTAACCATTGACGTCTTCTTTTAAAAACTATGTCCTCTGCTTATCTGCCAAACGTAAGAGGCGAATATCAGACATCGCCGGACACTACCAAAGACACTACCACCAAATCTGACTAACAGCATAAGTATTTTACACCAACTAGTGATGAAATCCCCACAATCTTTAGCTAAAGAATAACTGCTGCTCGCAACCAACTTAATATTACTTTTCAATAAATTGTCGCTCTATCATTTCGTTTTCATTGCTGACCTTAGATCTAATCCTAATTACCATAAGTTCTCAACATATTTCATGATAAAAGCTAGCGTGTATCCTTGGCAATAGAAGGGGCTAATCATATGATTTTGTGTTGACGATATTTGCTGATTCGGCTGTTTTTAGGACAGTCACAGTTGCACACGACGAGATAACGACTATCTTAAAGATTTATCAAAACCGCCATTTTCAAGCATCTGACTCTGGTAATATTATTGTTTTTGTAATTTGACATGGGCGCAAGCATCAGTGATTAGTCAAGTTTAGTCAATTTGCATCAAGTTATCACCCAATTACTAATAATAAGGCTTAAATGATTCAAAATAGCCATATCCTCAAAAAGTCACTCATGTCCGAATTGTAGGTAAAGCGATACATTAACTTCTTCATTCACAAATCACGGTGTGAACAAAATTAAAAAAAATGCTTACATAATTGACATATTTTACTTGACATTTTTACAAGAAATTCAATGACTAAAAAACTGCGTTCTTTCTCTCGACCCCGCCGAAACTCCAAGTCTAGATTGCAAACATTTTTTTTTTTATTTGAGAGGTCAGCAAATAAGAACTTGGCTCTCCTGATGGTAAGAGATAACCGTGGCCTATAGACAATAAGGTGTTATTTGATTTCATGTAAAAAAATATTTATACCAACAACCCTCCATCCTACTCTTGTTTTATTAATTGCAACCAAAAAAGGTAAGTTGGAGCTCCTCATCTACATATTCGAGGGATAAATATACGATCAAAGAACTCTACTGTCTAAAAAGGGTTCAGGGTACAGTTTTAGGGAATAACAAGATAAATGCCTCTTACAAACCTTTTGGTAGATAGACAGATGCAGCTACTTTTTTTGTAATATGCTCAATGTATGCCCAGCTATTGTGCGTCAGATGTCCATCTTGCAAATTGCTCATTTTGCGTCTTTTAATAAACACGTCTATAAATAGTAATAATACAGAAACAGCATAATTTATCCAATAACACGGTTGGCAAAGACATAATACAATAATTGGTTTCGGTCTACAGTTCAGCTGTTAGCACATACTAATAAATAAACTTTTTTGTGGACAGACATAACATGAATGAACAAAATATATCGTTCTTAATTGAAACTGCTGAGTCAAGGCCGGACACCTGAATCTCTTAATATGGTCATTCGCACAAAATTTTCACATTTTTAACCGCCAAACGTGGAAAACTATAAAGCGTAACAGATAATAAATTGGGCACAGACAAAAAATGCTAATTAAATTCATAAAGCTACGTTTACCAACATCATTTCAAAATGGCGGTTCATGTTAATGACATATATATTTGGCGCCAACCTGTGTTCCTAATTTAATTTCTTGTAACATTAAATTCTAGTCCCCTTACTAATAAAACTTACGCGTGCGTTGATCTGGCGTATAACTTCATTTTTTGTTAGCAAAAGTGAAGTTACACACTAGAATCACTATATCAACGGCCGCGTAAATTTTATTATTAAGGGGGTAGCTATTTACTATGTTCATGCTTTACGCTTACCCAAAATTAGTTATAGAAGAAGGCCTTAAACTAGCATTCATTGTTTTATTTACGCATTTTGTTACTTACCAGTGAAATAGCAATTATGCAAGTGGTATTTGTTATTATGAATTTAGTTGGAAGATGAAACGAAATTACCTGATATGAAGTACGATCTTAATTATTCAGTTTACGTCAAAGATTTAACGATATTTGAAAAGCGCTGCGTCTCTTGTGAAGCTTGTGTGGTTTCGACTTAAATTCGATCAACGCATTTATCACTACATAGTATAAAACAAAGTCGCTTTCTCTGTCCCTATGTCCCTTTGTTTGCTTAAATCTTTAAAACTACGCAACGGATTTTGATGGCGGTTTTTTAATAGATAAAGTGATTGAAGAGGAAGGTTTATAATATGTATATTTCATAACGGTAGGAAGCGGGGGTGGGCCGCTAGTATTATATAGTTTATTATATACTATATCTATAACTTCTTTGAACTTATACAATATGAATCTATATTTTCCGTGGTAATCGCATCACACACGATTGGAATTCGGATGGAACAATTTACGCTAATTATTTTCTTGTTGTATGAATTACTGTCCGGAGAAGGTTAAAAAAAAATAAGTTTAGCTGAATATTAAATAATATTTTTAAAAAATACCTACTAATTTTACGTAACTGTCCGTTGATAGTAGGATTGCCAACTCGAACAGCATCTAATATTTGAGGAGTTTTTAACAAAGTTATAAAATGTTTTAAATGAAAAATCGAAGTTTGTATTTTAGGTAGTACGATTAAAATTCACTTTAGAAAAAAAGGAGACATTATTGCGTCCCGGACCTCGGGAGCGATTATTGGAGTCTCCCGGGTATTCCAGGACAGTTGGGAACCCTAGTTGATATATCAGTTATAGCTATATCAGTTGTCCGTTCCGATCCGGTAGTAGATTTATTATTATATAGACCCGTCACAAGTGCCTCTTGTAGGTTTATGTGAAATAAAGATGATTTATTATTATTATTATATCAGTTGTCCAATTCGAATCCAACATTCATAGTATGGACAGGACAACGTCGGTTGGCTCAGCTACGAAATTAATATATTATTTTAATTTTAAGTAGTGTAATTGTAAAAACTTTTTTTAAAATCTACATCATATAGAAATGACATGCGAGACAGACATTTTTTTTAATATGTTTAGTAGGAGCAATCATTGAGTATGATTATCTACAAATTTCCCAAATGGATGTAAAATTACCAGGACTTAAATCCGCTCAAACTTCTTTTGTCCTCAATGCTCTGCCAATTAAAATCCAACTAAAAATGTCAACTTAATGCTTCGTAGCTCAATCGCAGCATAACTTCAGTGTAAGACGAAGGTAGCCGATTCAGGTCCTATCTAAGGAGAACTTTTAGTTTTCTAAAATTTGTAAGAATTTTTCCAAGTACAGGAAAATTATTCAAATTTATAACTTATTTTGTGACAAAACATTCATCAACAGATATTCTTCGGACATTGCGGAACCGCAACCACGGCTACTGAGTCTTAAAACTCTCTTGGGACTGAAAAACAAACGGTTGGATGTTTTGGTAATAATTGGTAATATTGCGTTGTCAACCTAAAGCAGCAGTGTTAAGCTTTTGCCGTCTTATAATAAACACTGAGTAATGTACTTCAAGGTTCAACCTAGTATTATAGTCTCTATTACAAAGTAATACACATATAATTACATAATATCGACTTAACTTTACTTCTATTTCACTCCATGTTTAGAAGGCGGTTAGATGTTACCGCAAACCGATATGAGTACACGGATTACATAGCTTTACAAACTAGACCATAAAAGTAGCGAACACTATTGTAGCGACTGTATAAACAGCGGTTAGCGAAAAAGGTGAGGCAGTGGATTTTTAATCTTCAAAAGACACCCTATTGTTCGGGTATCTATGTATGATTTCTCCTAAACCCCCTTCGAAAGAACATCCTTACCTTGCGGAATGAATCTACCCCTTTTCTTTTTTCTTTTTTTTTATGATATTGGAAGGCAAACAAGCAGACGGATTTCCTGATGGAAAGAAATTCACGCCGCCTAGAGACACCAAAGGTGGTAATTGTGCGTTGCCAACCTGAGACCAGGATGTTAGGCCCCGTGCAAAAGGAAGTTTACCGGCTACCTTATCCTCCGAACCGGAACACGTCATGACGTCATGGCGGCAGGAATAGGTAAGGCCTTGGTACCAATCCGGGCGAGTCGCTGCTAAACTCTACCACCTAGTCAGATGTCACGGTGTTAGTGACGATGAGCCTATTCTCGCCTTTTACGAGCTGCCTGGCAACAAAGGCAGATGGTCTATTCTACAAAAAAGCCTGGATCAACACGGGCATTCGCACTATTATTAAAAAAACGAATGAGGCGTATTACTGCCGTAACAGCCTTACAGCCTTCATAGGAATGAGGCGAATTACTGCCTTTTTAGCAAAATATCAACTAGACGTCTTCATCGACATGTGGGAATAACCCTTTCTCCCACTCTTTCTGCGGCCTCCTTTTTTGTCATAACTACACTCCACGAACTCTCGTCCAAGAAGTGCCAGACCTAGGGAGTCATTCCAAAATGACCTAATCGCGATCCGTACGAATTACACGGTAGGGATATGACATTAGACCCTACGTTATAGCCGCAAGAATAGGGAAGGAAAAATGATATATCGATTTTTTCATCTAAGTTTTATCACACGCCAAGAATGTATAATACAAATATTACGAGGTACATCACACCCATACTAAATTATTCCATTCATAAGGCCCGGCAACCTTGGCCGTGCTGACGCAACTAAGTTGAACAGACGTATAAGTTTAGTTGCCTTTTTAAATACTAATGAATTTGCTGGAAGCGATAAACTGGTTTAGTGTCACCGGTTACCATGATATACGCCGAAATTTTACAACACTACGTACATTATATTTATGTATTTCGATAACGCTGGTATTAAACTGGTTAATTAGCTTTAATGAAATCGCTAGTAAAGACATAAATAAATGTCCCAGGACAAATTGCACAAATTGAATCTAGCTCCAAAGCAAACTATATACCTATGCTTGTTTTGGGGATGTACTCGTAATTCGACGATACTAATATAGTATATATATATGAGATATCTTACCCAAAAGTCTTAGTTACCAGTCTTCAGTTTATCAACGTACCATTAACGTTATTGGCGTTGTTTTTGTAAATAAAAATGTTGTTCGCTTTCCGATACTATAAAAAATGTATCCGAAATAATATAGGTATACACTCGTAAGACGCTTTTATCGACCTAATGCTTAATATTCGTAGCTCGATATCGATACAAATTAATCACTGAGATAGTTTAACTTGAAGTCTAGAATTTTAAACATTAAGTACACTTGTGAAGAAAAAACGCAGTTTTTTGGCGCGTTATTATTTTTGCGCACATAAACATAATTTTTATACAATAGTAATTCATTATTTTGTCTCTTGCTATGACTGACTAATACCTTTAGGCCAGGCTGCCACGTGTTCCGTGTTAGTGAATTCTTTTTCTTGTTATTTATTTTTAATTCACTTTTTCAGTTACTTTAAATATAGTCTTAAGTCGTTATAGAATGTCATATCCAGGTCTGGAGTAAAGCAGTACCCTCCTTCCTCAAGTTCAGTTTGTGAGATATGTCGGTAACGAAGAAATACACTCGGAAATACACACTACACAAGATTCGGATATGTCATTTTAGGATTTAAATCGAAATATAATAGTTAGTCTACAGTAAACAGCGTCACTTGTGTGTATTTAAATGTTTTTAATTCAGATTTTTACTTAATTAATGACTATATTACCTATTACCGAAATTATAAAAAAAATTAAGTTGTGTCAAGTTTATTTTCGTTGTTCGCACTTCAGTGTTAGTGAAAATATGTTTGACAAAATGCGTGTTAATTCTGATTTTTTCTACTGAACGAATAAGTTATTGGCGCTATACCTATATAATACAAAATATCTGTAACTTGTGTGCGTCATACTCATGCTAATGTGGTAGTTATAATGTTTTGTATGTGAATAAATCCAGGCGAATTGTCACTAAACTTCTGGCCGGAATAAGTTTAAATGTGTTAAAGCTGAAATGATAAAACTGCCGGCAACAACTAGTTTGGATAAGTTTTGTTGGCGGTTGTATTTGGAACGGGGTTGAATGATCTTGTAATTGGTTTTGGCAATAATAACATTTGTATTCGTCTCATAAAGCTCACTGCTATCAGGTATTTAGTTTAGAGCTTAAATTTCTCTAGAGTCCGCAAATTTATAAAAACATTATTTCGTGTTGACCAAAGTACAGTTTGACGAATCTATCACTCGACATACTTGTATTAATTTCCATTTTTTTACCCATAAAATTGTTACCGTTACTATTATACATTTCATTCGTTAAAATATTCGCATAAAGAGTAGTTAATCTAACTACTACTACTACTACTTTACCTATTCCTTACTTCATAAAGACAATAATTAGCACTGACAGGTTCCTGTCCAAAAGGTAATGTAGCCCTTAGACTTGCACATTAGACTTAACACCTTCCCCACATGACAGTGACGCATTTATAACGTCTATGATGAGGCCATAAGGAGAGCCGAGTACTTGTGCGGTGCTTCTTCACATAAGAAAATTGTAGTTAAGTACAATTTTTGTTAAATTGATTTAATTATAATTATATAATATATTTTTAATAATATATTTTTTTTATAATTTTCTATCTACGAAATTCGCCTCATGGGTTCTATAGCAACTCATTTTCTGTGGTGTATTTTAACTTAAAATGGTTCATTATGTGTAATGCATGTCTTGGTTCTGATAGCGATCGGTTAAGCTAGAACTTGTAAAATCTAAATTACAATTACAACCAGACCGTGACATAGCTTTATTATTTCCTAAAAATTATTTTTGAGAAAAAAATGGTAACTTCATTAGAACCCTAATAGAGATACCTATTTTAAGCAAGTATACGGTCTAGTGATTAGCAACATTACTAATTTGTTTGAAGCTTGATTTCCAATTTGTGCCCGGTCCCTGTATTAAGAAACGAGAGGTTTTAAGATTGCTAACAACGGTTGCTCGTTTTTGACAGACGACCTCTAAACATTTTTTGAAAATATTAGTAACGCTCCTTTACTTTTGAGAAAACTAGGAATGGTTAAACTTACGGATTACGTTTCGTTGGTTATAAGAACCAGGCATCGATCAGCTTTTTGTTACGATTTGTGAATTAATCAAAATCTTTCTATTTTCCTCGTGACCGAAAAAATAGAAGGAATGCCAGTTAAGAGGTTTTTTCCTTGGAGTCGGTTAAAGAAAAAGTCGATTTAAGAACCCTGACGATTGAAAATGAAAACGAAGCACTTAATCATACTAATATATTCCTCCATATTACGTGTGCTAATATTTTGATAAAAATAATTTGGTTTATATTTATTTTATTTCATACTTCATAATTTATAAATATTATTTAGTTTTACCTTATCTGCTATTCCAGACGAGCATCGCTTCTCAAAATTCAGGAAAAAATCAAATCGAAATTTAAAACACTATCTATAAGATCTATAAGATATCTAGATCTATAAGATAGTGTTTTAAATTTCGGTAATAACATTATATATAAGAGACAACTGCGTGTTTGGAAAGAAAATATGGTCGTAGTTTTTTCTTAATTATGTAACGTGTAGTTATTTAGTGTATATTATATAGTGTAACGTGTATATTTTTGTGAAATTTTGTACAATTTTATTCATTTAAAGTTCATAAATTAAATAATCATGAAGGAATTAGTGTATCGTATATTTCCTCGTTCCCGCCAAATCTCACTAAATAAGCAAGGAGGTCACCGCTTTGCTCAAGACCCTGACATGACTTTCTTTGACAACTAGTGACTAATTTTAAATCATATAAGTACGAATTTGTTAAATAGGGTAACTTGAAAAAAAATTACAACTTGACTAATGGCATATCCTTACGCTCATATCTTGCCAACTGTGGCCTTAAGGCCCCATACTTAGTCAGCCAGAAGAGCCAATCAGCGCACTCCCCCGTTCCATGATTACTATGAAATATTGCGCTCTAAAGTAAACGTCTTAAGCGCCAAATCACTATTTTTGACATTATAAAAGTAATTTGAAAAAAAATTTAAAAACTGAAACAGTTATCTTTTAGGTATAATACTTATCTATGTTTATGTTAAATCTGGTGTCGATATTTTCATAATTGAAGTAGACAGATGGGTTTTGCTTTCAAAAAAGGGTTAACTTTTTGATTTTTTTCTGTCGAGCAAAGTGAAATGAATCGTGTCTTGGAAACACTAGTCTTATAAAGCATATTAATGTTAATCTTGTGTATTTTTGTTGCCAAGATCCATAATTGCTTTGTATGAAAAAAACAGTATATTGCTGACGTATTTTAGCATACATGGCCCCTTAAGACACAATAGGTAGTTATGACGTGTAAGTTAGTTTTTTGAGGCCTAATGCTCAAATCTGTGGGATACCCTACACTTCGGACTGATACGCTGCAACACCAATGGCGAGAAGAATATGAAATGTATACAGAGGAGCATATAACCTCCTTGCCAAACATCCAAGTCGGTTTTATAGACGTGATTGCTAGGTTGAAGGTAGCGTTGACTATAGGTTACTTTATAACAGGTACACCATCCGACGGGTCACGATTCAGTAGAATCTAGGCGCATATTATTATGACTATGCATTGATAATTCTAAAGTATTTAAAACCTAGGGTTGCCAATTACATTTACAAAATTAATAGAAGAAGGCGTCACTTTGCGGAAATCCATACTTAACCTTAATAAAATTATTTAATTTGCAATTTTCCGCCAAAAAATGTATATGTATTATGGTGTAACAAAGCAGACAAAATAGTGCGCTAAGAATGAATTGGACTTACCGGAAGCTAAAACTCCCAAATACATCCAGTCCCACACAATACACACCACTAAACTGTTTTATTAGCACCAACAATACACATACTACTAAAAACTCAACTTACGTTTCGCTTCGTAACCGTAGCATCATCAGGAGAATTCGACTGCACTCCTGCTGCACTGCGGTGGAAAATTCCAAATTAAATAATTTTATTTAGATTTACCAGTTACTCTAAAATTTAAAAAAAACAATAACACCCTACAAAACTAATATGTGTAGCTAAAAACCATCTCGATTGCGTCAGCTTTCAAATAAAATTATCTGCATCGATATCGATCCCCGTGTTTAAAAGGTATGATGCCATATGCAGACTCACACACAGACACGTCAAACTTAAATCTTTTTCTGACAATTATTATTAAAGTAAACTTACTATTTTCTTAACAAATCACACATCTACTTTTCCCTGTTGTGGAGCGCAACAGCTCGACTGGAATGCTACCACCGTCTTAGCTACTTGGGCTATCTTAGCGTTAGATCTCATCGCTATCGAGTTCCATGCCAAAGGGCCGGAAGATTTGCTGGCCCTAAGATGGTAATATACCAATTACAACTACGGTATATATTATAGTCTCTTACCACCAGGAGGGCCGCCAACTTGTTGACTATCATAAGATAAGACATAAAATGTGGAAAAAAAGTATCTTCGTGCCTATATCCCCGAAGAGGTAGGCAGAGGCACAATTAGGGCACCCTCGACTAGCCGATGACCTAGCCTAAGTCCCACAATGTGACAGGTGGCAAGCCTATCGCAAACCGGGCACATATCCAATGCCGAGAATTTTTTTTTTATTAGAAAATTGGAAAAACCCAATTTTCTTTTTGTTGCCCGACCCGGGTCTCGAACCCGGGGCCTCATGCAGTCAAGTCGAATACCTGAACCTCTAGACCACAGAGGCGATGTATGCAAAGGCAAAATGTGGAGAAAGTTGTTCTAATGGATTGTCTAAATTACAGGACAGTTACTAATGTTTCTGTTTTGTCTCTAACGTATTAATTTCTCGTAATTTACTTTTAACCACTTTTCCGTCATTAGTTGAAAGAGAGGGTAGAGTTTTGTAATATTCTTAACTATTGCAGTGACTATAATGACAATGCTCGACGTTGTGATCTTCTTGCTGCCATACGTCAAGGTAAACCTACTTTTAACCAAAAGACTTAAATCCAAGTTTTAGGTTAGCGACGCACATTGCGTCTTGTATCTATAAGCCTTGTGTATACCGTGCCTTCCAATTACATATAAAATAACTGTAAAATTAAAAATGTCAAAAAACCCCTTCTTTTTCCATCGGTGTATAATAATTAAATTATTTAAAGTGGCACAACCCTAAGCAATAGTACAATTGTACAAGATTTTATCTAGTTCTAATTTACTATGAAAATTATTACATTGAAAACCCATACAAATGTATATTATCTATACAAATCTATTCTCGTAATCGAGGGGGAAATAGTTAACACTATTCGCCCACCATTAGTGTTTAAGTAGTTAGGAATCATACATAAGTACATAACCTACGTCCTGCTGGTCATAAGACCTCGTCGCCCGCTCGTGGTAATTTAGTAGTTTTGGTTTCTTGACTATACCAATAGTCAATGATGATGGCAGCTGTACAGGAGCTCGCTCGAATCGTTAGTCGCCTTACCTATTCCTTTTGCTATGGTGTCAATGCTCGCCAATGTCGCGTTCCTTGTTAGAGAGAGAGAGCTAGTCTTTCTTTTTTGTTTATAGGTCGTCCCGTAATTTTCCTAGTTTGAGTTTTGTAGTTTAAAAACTACACTAACATAACATAACATAGCAACACTCAGTATAAAGAAACTAAATAACTTGATATCCAGAACGTAGAGAAACTTTTTAATACGGCCATCTTACGCTGACGTTCAGACTTTTATGAAAATGAAAAAGTTTGTCTATATGTTACGGTTTACGTAATTTTACTTTACATTTTTAATACTTATTTCTACGGGAAACTACTACGGTAATTCCGCGTAAGCAGCAAGGAAATAGCAAGATGAAGGCTCATTCTATATCTTTTATAATAGACTAGCTGCTACCCGCGGCTTTGCCCGCGTGGCAGTTTATATATTTACTGAACTGGAGTTGATTTAAAAACTTAATGCACAATTTATTCATTTTTAAACGTACTTATTTATTTTTGATCAATAGCTCATTAATAAGGACTCAAATAAACTTTCAACCCCTATTCACCCCCATAGGGGTAGAATTTCCAGAAATGCTTCAATACGTCTACCCATTTTTAATAAATATCCCAAAAATAGGGTTTCACGTTTCAAAAATTTAAAAAATGACGGTCTTCCATACAAACTTTCAACCCTTGTTTCACCCCCTCAGGGGTAGTATTTTCAGATATGGTTAAAAGCGTATGTACTCATTTTTAATAAGTAGCCTAAAAATAAATTTTCATGTTTGACTTAAAAAATTACGGTCTTCCATACAAACTTTCAACCCCTTTTTCACCCCCTTTGGGGAAGAGTTTCCAAATTTCGTCCTTATTGTGTGTCTACTCAATAAAATGACCCTACTCACCAAATTTCATGGCTGTAGCCTTAACCATTTTTCCTCAGTGATAATGAATCAGTCAGTCGGAACATTTTATTTTATAAGTATAGATTTCCGCAAAGTAATACCTGAATCAACAAATATGGAAAAAATAGTGTTGAAAGGACAGTGCACTTGTTTTGGTCTAGAAAAAGTGTTGAATATATAATAATACGTCGACTACACTTTGAGTAAAGTGTAGTCGACGTATTTCATTATACATATATATTACGTGTCACGTTGTTTGTCCGCGATGGACTCCTAAACTACTTAACCGATTTGAATTTGAAAGACAGGATAGCTTACATCTCAATTTATAATAAAAAAATTAACATCCGAGCGAAGCCGGAATAGGCAGCTAGTTTCATTATAAAATAAAGTAACATGGCACGTGGCAAGATCCTTTTTTTCAAATACACCTTAAAAATTGTTGTATTATAGTAATAAAAACGATGATGGCGAAGAACGTCATAATCAACTACAAGGGCATTATAACAAGATCTTAATATGTATAAAAGAAAATCGTGTTAGTAACGCTATTTATAACTCAAGAACGGCTGATCGCTTTTTATGAAAATTGATGGGAAGGTAGCTTAGGATAAAGAGACAGACATTGAATACTTTTTATCCCTTTAAACTGTGAGGAAACTAGAAAAACAACATTTTAATTTTTACCATACAAACTGAACGGGTGGAAAGAAGTTCGCTGGAACAGCTGTAATAAGAATTAGAACAATAATTTATTCGTGCCAATGCCAACAACAAATATTTAGGTATCAAAACAAAAGAAAAATTAATTTAAACTTTCTTTAAAAAATTTCTCCGTCTTGGTCCGCGCTTTTGCAGAATAGACCATCTGCCTTCCTGCCAGGCAGCTCGTAAAAGGAGAGCATACGCTTACCGTCACTACACTGTGACATCCTACTAGGTGGTAGAGTTTCGGAACGACTCGTCCAGATTAGTACCTATTTATTTTAATATACGTATATATATTTACTATTGGTACCTTACCTATTCCTGCCGCCATAACTACCAATGCTTGCCGTTGATGTGTTCCAGTTCAGAGGGTAAGGTAGCCTCAGGTTGGCAACGCACCATTATTACCTTTGGTTTCTCTAGGCGACGTAAATTTATTACCATCAGCAAATCCGTCTGCTTGTTTGCCAACCATTATCACAAAAAAAAATGGCTCTAAGATCATAGCAGCGTTCATGTTGCCAGTTATGACCCAAGCTCAGGTACCACTTACCCTCCAAACCGGAACACGTCATGACATTATGGCGGCAAGAATAGGTAAGGCGGTGGTACCAATCCGGGCGAGTCGCTGCAGAACTCTACCACCTAGTCAGATGTGATAAAGGGACAGACAGGAATAAAATAGATCTTTAAAGTTTCCGTTTAACAAAACCCTTTGAAACTAAAAATGAGGTTGAGCCTACTGTCTAGACTTTAGCTTAATGGTAATGCATTATAGTTTGCAATGCGTAATAATGATTGAAAATGGCAATAAATTGGCAACACCAATGCGAGGTGCACACGCGAGGTCGGGTAACACATGCGCGACCTCAATGACATAACTGATCCTAGTTTTTGACTAGCAATCTAGCAATGTTCGCTTCGTGGATGATGTTAGTATTACCTGGTATTTCCACCAATTACCACCGAAGACATGTTTGTTTTTTGACCGCCTCATTGGTTGAGTGGCTAGCGTACACGCCTAACTACATCGACCAACCGCGAGGCTCGGGTTCGATTCCCCACGGGGGCAGGCATTTGTGTGATGAACATTTAGACGTTTGCATTTCCGGGTCTGGGTGTTTGTTAAATATATTATTATTCTGGTATCTTTTTAAGTATTTCTATGTAATAGTATCGTTGACTAACACCCACGACACAAACATATAATTTGCTTACTTTGGGGTTTGATTCAATTGGTGTAACTTATCCAGGGATATTATTATTATTATATGGGAACATATCTATACTACAATACTAAACATATGAATGCGAACATCTGTTTGTCTCTCTGTTACGGGCTAAACCGTTGCATCGATTTTAACTTAATTTGATAAGAATGTAGATAAAAACCCAAGTTCAAACGCTAGTTTGTTATTAAAAATCTACCCACTAAGTTACTGGCTTAAATTGAAAAACGAATTATACTGTCAAATATAAAGAGATTTAATCCAAGTTGGAGGCTAACTCGCAGTTAAATAGTCGCCTCTGTGGACTAGCGGTCCGGTGTCAGACTTGACTTCTTGAGGTCCCGAGTTCGAACCCCGGGTTGGGCATCGAAAAAAAAATTGAAATTGCGCAATATGGTTGTGCCTCTGCCTAATGTTTTAGGGATATGGGCGTGAAGATATTTTTTTAAATAGTTAACCCTGAAACGTGCAAGTGGGTCTAAGTTGTATATTTCTATAAATCTATACTCTATCTTCTCTGACGGCTTCGCGAGTTACAGGGAATTTAACTAGCATATGTTTCTCACCATCTTCCCCATTACTAGAAAATTTTGCTTGTAACTATACTTACACGCACTAAAAAATTTGTTTCAGTCTATACACGACAAGAGACTAAACGACAGAGTAGACGCTATGCTGGAGGAAGGTCTCATCGAAGAATTGCTCGACTTCCACCAACGACATAACAAACAACGTATCAAGGACGGAATGTAAGTATTTTTAATAGCTTTTGCCCGCAGATAAGCCCGCGTAGAACTAAATGGTTGCTAACTTTTTGAAACTTTAGGAAAAAAACTTTTCTGAAGTAGTAGAAAGATTTTGAAAAGGACATATGAAAATGGCGAAGTTATTCGTAGGTTACCAAGAGAAGTAGGGATTCATTTTTAACCGACGTCAAAAAAAGGAGGTTAGCAGTTCCACTTCATTTTTTATATTTCTTACGGGATTACCTTACAAATAGAAGCTTCTCATAAAAATATATTTTATTCAATTTTTTTTTATTCTGATATAGTTTACAAGATCTTTCTTTTGTAATCATGTTAATGAGTTTCAATAAAATAAAAGATTTTGTTGGGTGTTCCGTTATCATAAATGTTTGGAAATCCCGGTCAACTTCCAAAGAAACCGTGGTTTAGGTAACCTACGTTATGTTCTTATTTAAACACTATCAACTTGGTAAGTTTTACAATTCTGTTGTGACCGCTGGCATAACGTTAGAAGACCCAGAATGTGCCCCTAGAGCCGTCATCTTTTTAGATATAAAAACTAGCTGACCCAGCAAACTTCGTATCGCTTGACATTAATGCTTCGATAGTAGCGCAGTCTGCCGGACCCAATGTAAAACATTCCAATATCAACGACTATTTACAAATAAAAAACATTTTTCATTGGACCAAATCGTGAATCTAAACCATTCTCGAATCCCCTTCAACAGACACAAAAAAATTTATCGAAATCGCTACAGTCGTCTAGGAGGAGTTCAGTGACAAACATACGAATACAAGAATTATATATATTGAGATATATTATATATATTACCACGAACTCTAACATGGACTCACACTGATGTCACTTCTAGTCAAACGAAGCATTAAGTTACAAACCATTAATTACAGAGCCAGTTTTGTTGTAATCTTTATTAATCGACAAGCAACAAGACCCTCGGTGGTAGAGAGCTGTGAAGCAATTTGCAAAAGTAGGGATGCACCGCCTTACCTACTACTGCCGCCATAATGACTCTGTCATGTTCCAGTCCGGAGTAGGGTAGTAAGTAGAGTAGGTACGTAGTAGTAGGTAGTAGGGTAGCCGGTATCATTGTACAATTGATGCGAGCCACTGGACAGCAACGCCCCTATAACATACATAGTGTTTATGAGCCACTGTTTTCTCTTAGCATCAGAACGCGGGTGGTGTTCGCTGATTCATCATATAGAAAAAAAAGTTGTGATCTTGCGCATCCTAGGCCTACTAAGTTCTAGTACTTTCTATTTAATTGAAACAGTGACTCAAGCGGAGTTCTGTAATAAAGTATTGGGAGGGCTAAATGAACGCAAACGGAAAAGCAGTCTCGCCGGTCAATGGTCCGGAAGTCGAAAGGGTCTGCCCTTAATCCAGTTAGAGCTAGCACGAAAGGGTTATGACTATATGTCTATACCTACTTTTAGGCCGGCCCCTGCGTGTTCTAAATCTTTGCAATTTCGTTCAATTCATTCGCTATCTTTTGATAACCGACGGAAAAATAGGGGTGTAATAAGTTTTACCCAGCGTGTGTGTCTGTGGCATCGTAGCTCCTGAATAAATAGACCGATTTCGATGTAGATTTTTTTGTTTGAACGCTGATGTCAAGATGGTTTGTAGCTACATTTTTAGGGACGGTTTTTGTTTGGGGTTGTTTTTTATTTTATTATTATTCTAGCTTGTCTAAGGGCCAACGAGTTTCCAGGATGTAAAAGAAATACATGCTGCTATTAGGCACCTAGGTTGACGTTCCACGATTAAATTTGCTCTGGTATTACCCGAGGGAGGTAACAAGTGTCTATTTATAATTTATATAGTATTCTATGTAGTTATATATTATATAGTACATATGTTAGATGTAGTTATAAATTATATAGTATTCTGTGTAGTTATTTTATTTATACTGTGTTGTGTAAGTATGCCAGTATGAGGTAATTTTGTATTATTCTCTGTTTTTGTTTATTTGGTACAAACATATTTGATCTCTGTTAGCCTAAAGATTGACTGGGAGAGAATGCATATAGCATTAAGTTCGCCTTTTGTACTGTTTTTATTTGTGTAGAATACAGTTTAAGTAAAATAAAATAAATAAATAAAACCGGCGTATTCGTATCAATCCGGATCGTAAGATTTGGCAGTCGACATTTTCTGTCTACCTCGTAAGGGACTTGGCGTGAAGATATATACCATTAAACACTTTAGGTGGTAAAAGTGTGATGCCAACCTAAGACTAAAATGTCGATCGTAAGTTTACCGACCAGAAAATTCAAAAGTTCCGGTAGCGAGCTACCGTTACCTTATAAACCGGAACACGACAAAACTCCCATTATTTGATTAATTACTGTTTTCTAAGAAAGACTTTCCTAAATTACACTTTTGTGATGAAAACAGACGTGAAAGACGAGGCTAATATAATCCCTAGTAGAAAATAGCCATCACTGCCATGGGCATCCGTAACACAAAGAATCAGTTGCTAATACGATGCTAGCTTCTGTTTATCAAACTTCCTCTTGTAAGTTCTCAAGTCAAAACTTGTAATACTGTGTTAGGAAAGTTTTTTAAAAGTTTTACATTTCAAATCAATAGAAACACAAAGAATGTAACTTTATAATCGACTTGAAAAGAAGAAGGGTATAATAATATTTTCGACATCTACATTTTCTAATTAACGTCGGAAAAAGAGGGCTGTTATAAGTTTGACATCTCTTTATTTATGTGTTAGACGTGTGTGTGTCTGTGACATAATAATTTTTGGACGGATTGACCGACTTCGATGTCGACTTTTTTGTTAATAGCTTATTTGATTAAGATGGTTTTTAGCCACATATCTTGTAGGTTTTGTCGGGTTTATTGTATATGTTTAATTTAATTTAAGTGAGTATATACATAAGTATCTAGCGATTTCTCCGTCATTTATAAATCGATTTTGATTTTTTTTTATTTTCGCTAATTAAATAACGTCCATTGCCATTGAGATCTGATGATGTAATCCCAGAAAAATCCATGGAAATATTCAAACATTGTGTTTACTGAAGTTATATAACATTGGAATTAAAGTCCATCTTTTGTAATAGTTGTTTCTTGTTTAGCAGCGAAGCTAACGCGTTCGTCGACTGCGTTTACGTTAAAACGTATTGCGCACACACCTTTACAATTTAAAAATGCAAAAAACCATATTTACGATCCATCAAACTAGACTTATCTTATTGTGTGTCTATTTTTTTTTGTAAAACAAGTGAGTTTTTATTACAAAATAATTGTATTTTATGGTTATTTACTTTCTGGGCTTATTATTCATATTTTAATATTTATGTACAGTGTTTACGTGATTTACAGTAGGTACAGTTGTTTATTACATAGTATATCAGTATTCATTTTACGAGTTTCTTTTTATTTTTATCTGTCCCGGTGTTTGTGTGTAATTATAAATTTCTAGTTACACTAAACCCATTTCCGGTTTCCGATCGACCTTAGAGGACATGGAAGGTCCATGTCCCGTCCCGAATCCAACAAGAATAAAACTAAAACAGTATTTTTTTACATATGTAGATATAAATCGTCTCAATATTTGTATCTACCGAATACTTCTTTTTTTCTTTTATTAAGTTTTGGCTTCGCATTAGCATTTTGCCATCAGTCAAGTAGAAATTTGTATCAAATTTACTAAAATCGGGATTCAATTATTATAATCATATAATTAGTCATAAGTCGTCAATAAGTCATGTCAGACCTCAGGGTCTTGGGTAAAGCGGTGGCCTCATTACTCAAGCTTATATAGTGAGATTTGGCGGCAACGAGGAAATACACGATACGCTTATTTCTTCATTATTATTTCACGTGCACTTTCACTAAATAAAATTGTACAAAATGCCACCAAAATTTACTAATTTCACTCAATATAAAAACAAAATTACATAATTATTAAAAAACTTCGACCATCTTTTCTTTCGATGCCGCCAAAACTCCTACCGGATGCTTACTAATTTAAATTTATTTAAAAAAGGAACATCACATTTTCATTCATGGCGGAAGTCCAAATATTTTTTTTTATTTAGACTTAATTTATTCATTTATCTTGAATCGACAATTTTAGTTATTGAAATTTGGATTAAATCTATGGCCCAAACGATTGCAAGTCAGTCTTTACAACCGTCCAGAACTCGTATTACATAATATGTAATTTTCGTATTTTTTTTTATTTATTTATTTTCTACTGAAAAATCTTACACAAGTTTAAATTACACAAGTTTCGCCAAATTGTGAAGCAGCTAGTTGGCGATGCGCTCATATACATACTATTATTATTATTATCATTTATTTTCAATGGCACTTATTTTCTACGTCTATATATTTAATATAAAAAAAATATTATTATTATTACATTTGTTTATACAGCATTACATAATATGCGATATTATCACAACCATGAACAACTCTTACCACAATTAGGGTTTACAGACGACGTATATTCGGCAAAATCATAGATTTAGGGCAAAATATAACAGAAATCCATCTGCTTTTTTACCTTCCAATATTGTAAAAAAAATAACAACCTACTCAATTTAAAGAAACAAAGGGCATTATTGTCAAATTACGCATGAAATTAAACTCATTAAAGTATTAGTCGATCGTGGACAAGGACAATGGGAGGATGAACGTATATGTAGATGTACGTATAAATACGAGCATGTATTTGAGCGACTTCGAGCAGGAGTTATGTGTTTCGCGCGTAATTTTGTATTTTGTCGTGTAATTTATTATTGTGAACATTGTTCTCCTGGTGATAAGAGACAGCATGCCTTTTAAACAAGAAACTTTAAAAAGGAGAATTATCAACTCGCAGAAGCAGAAGAATTATCAATGATTAAATCGGAGTATTTTTTGCAGTTTAAGAGCTCATACACGCGAGTTTAGTGTTTTTTGACAAATCGTCTTTTTTACGATATTTAGAAGGCGGCATTTATTTATTTTTATGGTATTGGAAGGCAAACAAGCAGACGGATTTCCTGGTGATAAGAAATTCACCTCGCCTTGATACACCAAAGGTGGTAATGGTGCGTTGCCAACTAGAGGTGGGATGTTAGGACTCGAGCAAAAGTAAGTTTAAGGGCTAGCTCACCCTCCGAACCGGAACACGTCAATGGCAAGCCCTGACTTTATGGCGGCAGGAATAGGTAAGGCGGTAGTACCAATCCGGGCGAGTCGCTGCGAAACTCTACCACCTATTAGGATGTCACGGTGTTAGTGACGTTAAGCCTATGCTCGCCTTTTACGAGCTGTCGGGCAGAAAGGCAGATGGTCTATTCTTTAAAGGAGCCCAGACCAACATGGGGAAAAACAACGCTTTTTTTGACAAATTGTCTTTTTACTTGTAAAAAAAAGTAAATTATTTTAATTTGCCCTCAATAATTTACAAAATTGATATTTGATTTATATACTAGCTGACCTGACAGACGCTGTCCTAACTATGAATATCTATTTTCTTTATAAGAACCTTCTCCTGACAATAACTAATACAACAAAAGTATTTCACCCCCGAATCCCCGATGAGGTAGGCAGAGGCACAACCAGGGCATCCTCGACTAGTCGAAGACACTGATAGGTGGCAAGCCGATTACCAAACCAGGCACACAACAGAAAAGAACAAAATTAGTCTATCTGCAAATAGCTAAAGATTCAAGTTAAAAAATAAGAAAATATAAATCAAAAATTGAAAGTTAAAATCGGGCAGATAAATGCTAAGATATTTTTGATTAAAAGATAGTAAGATGAGCGATGACCGTTCCCGTGGTGACATCTGGGCCTGCGGTTCTCCGCAATATCGGGTGTCACGTTTTTGACGACACGGCCAATAACTCTTGGTCCTTGGACATTTTTTTTAACTATAAAATTAGTAAAAAGAGGCAGCTCTCCTGAAACTAAGACAATAGCCGACTATAGAATATATACCTACGGTTCTTTTTTAGGATATTGGAAGGCAGGCAAGCGGATGGATTTCCTGATGGTAAGAAATTCACGCCGCCTAGAGTCACCAAAAGTGGTGATAGTGCTTTGGCAACCTGAGGCCAGGATGTTAGGCCTCAAGCAAAAGTAAATACTTCATAGCTGAAATATTAAGCTACATGTGCAAGTTTACCGGCTACGTACTATCCGTCAGCACGGAACACGAGAATGAAGCGCATTTACTGCCAGTAGGCCAAGGTTCCACGACGACAACTGGACTATTGAATGAAGTTTACTAGGTGGTAGGATTCTGAACCAACCTACCACCGCAGAATATATCAAAAATGTCTTTGTTTTTATCTGTCTGATTTTGATTATCTTCAATTTAATTATGCCAGAACTTGGAAATATGTTGTTCATTTTCGTGGGTGAAAAGTTATAAGTAGCTTTATACATATCGAGTTGGGTTCGATTCCCGACTGGAACAAGCCTTCAGGTGATGAACATTGGAAATAGTGTCACAGATTCAGTACGTCGGCGTTAGTATAAAACACCACCGGATCGGAATCGCGACCTTACACTGAAAGAATCCAGCAAACCAAGCTCAAGGGGCTTGGCAGAATCGCTACCATAAAATTAGTTGCTCCCGTTGTCTTGTTCCAGTTTGGACTGTAGAATAATCCTGTAACTAAAATCACTAGATACAGTAGAGTAATGAAGTGGATGTTAATCCTGGTATCAAATAATAATTTAGTCTCAAAAACAGATTTTATTAGATTTCACAAACAGTATTATGCCTTATGAGTTATGAATGAGACGTTCAAGTATCAATACACTTTAAGCACAACAATAGCTCTACACAACTCGGTAGCGACTGTCTGAGATATAAACTTGTGTATTTGCTAGAAAAGTGTTGTTAGATGTCTCATACGATATAAGTAGTGTTCAAGTATCAAGATCTATCAAGTACCACTATAACTCTATACAACTCGGTAGCGACCACAAATAGTTTTTACCCAGGGTACTTTATCTGAAAGGTAAATTTGTGTAGTTTACAGGATATTATTATTTTATTAGATGATTCTTACGAAATAAATAAGATATGCTTGCCATTATCGTAATCTAGTTTAGGTGGGGGATATCACTTACACTTACCGACTTATTAATAAGCACGGAGTAAAGTACTCCCAGGTTCAACTTGGTATTATAGTCTTTATTACAACGTGATACAGACTATAATATCAACTAAATTTTACGCCGACCTTAGTCCATGTTTATAAATAAGACGGTAAGAGCTTGTTATCTGAACCGTAGGTTGGAAACACATCAATATTATCTTTGGTGTCTGAAAGAAGCTACACATATCATTACCATCAAGAAATCCGTGGGCTTGCTTTTCAATTTTGCAAAAAAATGATGTAGACGTACGCCTGACATGAAGTTTTGACGTCGTTGTTTTGACAGCTGGCAATAAATAAACGCGGGAATTTTAAATAAAGAATTGACATTTGACAAAAATAGTCAAACAAATTTGACGATATGAGCGTTACCCATTATAATGGGAACGAAAGAGATCACTTATGTGTTCACCTTATAAAACAAAGAGATAAATCTATTTGTGCCATATTGTTTTTTTCTCGGGAGTGTATTTAGCACTTCAGCTTTAAAATTTACATATAAAAATGAATAAGCCCCATTTCGAGTGGTCCTTGTATCACGCCTGAACGAATGGTTCAATTTTGCTATTTTTTGTTTTTGTTATTGTCAAGATAAGGTTCTTATAAAGAGAAAACCGGGTAAATTTAAAGAGAAATAGGAAAAATAATACCTCCTTTTTTTCAATATCTAGTGAAAAAAGTTAATGATCTCAAGCGGTACGAAGTTCACTAGGTAGGCTATTGCATTTTAGTAAAACTTTAAAATAATAAATGTCATTACATTTATAGAATTGTATATATAGAATTGTAATTGTATTTATAGAAATGTAGAAAATAAATTAAATTAAACAGTTTTTTTTCGGCAGCTCTTCATCTTGATACAGACTGCCATTACTTCTAGACACTTTAGATGTTACTGGTGCATCGCTACCTTATGGCATGAATCTTAGGACATATGTGAAAGCATACCGGCTACTCTACCTTCAAGATAGGAATACGCTAATGGCAAACATTGACTTGATGATTGTGAGATGTTTAGTAGTAGTGTACTAGATATGTTATAAATAAAACCTATATCGCCTCTTTTGTCTAGCGGTCTTGTGTTAGCGATGACTAGATGAGGTCTCGGGTTCGATTCCCAGCTAGGACAACTTAAATGTGTTATTTTTTCCATTTCCGAGTCAAAACAACATTGCCTGGAATTCAATAAGTGCTGGGTTGCCGATTTGTCACCTATCAAATTATGGGACTATGTAGCACTTCGGGTAATAGCTGGAGCCCCATTGGACCTCTGCCTATCACTCCGGGGATTTGGGCTTGAAAATGCTTACTTTTTACATTTAAACCTAAAACCTAAGTTCTAAGTTACTGTAAATGCAATACAGACAAATTTTTCATTCCAAAGTGCAAAGTTCAGCACCGAAGTTGGTTGCTACCGCATGGAACGTTTCTATCTCTAGTTTGAGATTTGTAAGCCAAACTTTTATATATTGTACTTTATCTGTTTTCTGCCCTGCGATTAGCGAGCACTAGAACTTTAAGTGGATTTGGAAAAATGACGTTATTTGTTGCATCTGAAAGTGTTGAACTTTTACATGTTGGTCGCATATTCAAGGTTTTTAATTGAGATCACATCCAGTGGCTTTTTAATACTTCTTTCTTATTTTGTTTAGATAAGTACTCTATCGTTTTTAATTATGTCTCAATTTTGTATTCTTCTGATGCTTGAAAGCCTCGTCGAAATCGGAATCAGTTAAATAAGTTGCAAACCTACATAAGTGGCGAAAACATAGATTGCTAGCAAATACTCGATTTTATTTATTTTTCTTAAATAAAGCAATCAAACGCATTTCCTGATAGTAATAAACAAAGAATGATGGTGCAATTTGAACTTTATTAAATGTAAACCATATTGTTCTCCTAATACCCTTATGTAAATCACATCTTTCTCCTATTATCTTTATGTAACCCATATCGTTCTCCTAATACCCTTATGTAAATCATATCGTTCTTCTTTTCTCTTTATGTAAACCTTATGGTTCTTTAACCAATATACCCGTAAGGATAATTCCTAAACTGAAAGATAGCTATGGCAGGCAGATTATGGCGTCTGTATACTAGAAGTACCAATTCTGGCAAGAACATCGTTCTCCTAATATCCTTATGTAAATCATATCGTTCTTTTTTATCTTTATGTAAAACTGATGGTTCTTTAATCAATATTTATTCCTTATAGTTTTTTTTTAATATTTGTAAGACGTAGTAACGCAAACTCTAACGTCATGTATTTATTGATTACATGACGCCTATAGAGACTAGATAAGTTAATGTTTCGTTGCCAACCTGAGACCGCGATGTTAAGGAGGTAAATTAAGCTAGATTAATCGTAAGGGTAATACTTAATCTGAAAGACAGCAATTGCAGTCAGATTATGGCGTTTGTATACTAGAAGTACCAATTCTGGCAAAAAAATCGCAAGACTCTATCTCATATTTAGTTAGTGGTGGTAGGATGCTGTGCAGGAACTTACCAGTGGCCTGGGTAGGAGTCCACCGCCTTATCCGTTCCTGCGGCTACGAGAATGTCAAATTACGTTCCAGTTTGGAAAGTAGACTTGACCCGTGTTGGTCCGGGCTCCTTTGTAGAATAGACCATCTATCTTCCTTGCCAGGCAGCTTGTAAAAGGTGAGCATAGGCTTGTCACTAGCACCGTGACATCTGACTACGTGGTAGAGTTTTAGAAAAACATCAGACCTAAGTACCAACATCACGGCGTCAGAAGAACGACGTACCATAACATATAATATAGTGTCTATAGGTCACGTTAGTCCTATGTCATCAAGCAGCAGAACTGGGAAAAAGCATAACAGTATAATCTCACTAATTCGGCACTATGAAAAACCGAAGAGTGACGGATTATTAGAATGTTCGGATTACTGGATTATAGTGAAAAAATCATAGGTGATAATGAGGAAGATGGTTTTGACTTTATTGTTGGATATTCCCATCACTTGATTTAAGTTCTTGTTCATTTGGATGGCCTGGAGCATTGTTAAGTATGAGTAAAGCTTTTATGGACAAGTTGGATATTTTTTTGCCGAGGGATGGGCGGAAGGTGCTGGATTATTGGACGTGTCGATCTGTCGAAGTACCGGATTGATGAGATTATACTGTATTTATAATTTAAGTTGCAAAGTTGCTAAAACTAATATTAGTTAAACGACGTCATCATTTGGATTTACAAAAAATATAAATTATTAAATAATAACAAATGCAACTCAAAAACGGATCCTAATTAAACTTATTATTGGAAGTCGGATCTTAGTCAAAGTATGGAACCATCTCTGATGTAACCTAACTTTAAAAAAAAGAAGCTTAAAAATCCGTTACTGTTTGGCTGCGTACTCTCGTATCCAATGTATCAAAAATAACGTACGGATGTATTGATAACCTCCTCCTTTTTGGAATGAAAATAAACCAAGGTTATCTGGCTGTATCCCGATAAAGCCAAGCACCAAACGAAAATTTTCATACAAATCGGTGTACCCTGTAGGCCTACAGCGAAGGCATACTAATCATATAATTATGTTATCTGGCTGTCTGTATCGTAATTACCCGCTAATAGCGGTACCGGTTGTTGCGAGGTTTTATGTAAATTGCTAATTAGTTAACAATACGTTTACGTTCTAATATTGGTACGTCGGCGCCGCCATTTCCACTTAATTAATGATTAGTAGATTTCCCGCGCAATCATCCGTCACTTTTACAAAATCGATTTTTATAACCTGAACATGTTTTTATCATAAAAGAACACGTACACCTGCCAGTGTTTCATTCAATAATACGTATGTACGTGTTTCTATATCATTTGATCACTAAACATGTATATCACTTAATAATACGTGCACATATCTTATATTATAACGCTTCAAAGAAACGTTGACATGTTTGTGTATAATTCAATAATACACATACATGTTTTATATCGTATAAATTTTATGATTAAAAAATGAATCCCTATTTTCCTTCGTCATTCCATCATTCATCATTACTGATTTTTTTGTTGTTATTATTATTTTTTGATATTATTATTTTCTAAAGAAACAGTAATAAGTTTAGTGGTATAGTAGTGCTATTTAAATTATGCACTTCGGCTATATTCGTCAAGCTTCGGGAATCTGAATGTTTTTTTTTAAGATATTTAGGTATCTAGAGTTGTTATTACATAATTAATCATTTCGCTTAAATTTAGATTAGGTCAGCCAATTTATAAATAAAAGTATAAAGTGTAATAAGTGCCAAAGCACATAGTTTAAATAGTAGTATTTTACATATAATATATATTTTTTATAACTGTCCGTTGATTGTTATTCGAATTAAATATTTAAAGAAAGGACAACGCCTGTCAGGTCAGCTAGTCATTTAATAAAACCTAGACACGTTCATATGCCATTTAGCGACACACAGACATGTTTTAATATAATTTAATAATCAAAGACTTTTTTTATTATATCGTATGATAATAAATAAATAAATAACACTAGATAAGCTACACAAATTGAACCCCAGAGTAAGCAAACGATTCTATAGAAATAAATAAATACTAGAATAAATTTAATAAACACCCAGACCTGGAAATGAAGACATCTAAATATTCATCACACAAATGCCAGCCCCAGTCAGGAATCGTATTCGAGCCCCCGGTTTGTGAAACGGCGAAACAGACTCTTCGGTAACAGGGATATACCTATTTACATACCTGTTACATTTATACTAACAAAAAAATCAATTAATCCTTTCTGCAAAAAGAAAACATTTATGCTAAAGTAAGTTTTATCTAACAACAAATCAAATAACTTTCGTGTTCTTTTTAGAGGCAGTAATTGAAGACTATCAGGAATTTTGTTTAATATACGTATGCATATTATATTTACATATTTTTTCATAAATAAGATTTTGGTGAAGATATGTATGTATGTAGTATCTACCATTCATGATCAGATCAATCGGATATTATCCGAGGGTGGTGTCAAGAGTCTCCGAAACCGGCGTGTTTGTATGAAAAGGGTTATGAATATGAAGGAAGCAAGACTGGTTTGTCAGGA
>NJDC01001138.1:497495-514565 GCA_002245475.1 Calephelis virginiensis
TTTTTTTAAATAGACGTAAGCATCTGCCATAATTTATTAATCTGAATTAATCAGTATTAATTTGTATTACATTAAGTTAGTGCTGTTAACTAATTTTAATCACCCAATTCTGTAAAATCGGGCTTAAATTATATATGAAATAAAAATTTTCATCATCTCAGAGATCATTTCAGAGTCAAAAAAAACTATTATACCATTTTGGATACTATATTATCTGTGGGTAAAGAGGTGACATTCTTATCCAAGCTAAATTAACCATAGCAAGTGGAAAAAAATCAAAAAAATGCCATTAAAATTCACTAATTTTACACAATATAACAATGACGGCGTTCTGTCGATCCCGCCAAAAACATCATCTAACAGAGAAAGAAAACAAAAATACTAAATATACACACAGATTAAATATATAACTATGGTCTGTCATCATAAAATATCCGTAATTGCAGCATAGACTAGGTCCGCCACCTAAGTAGGTACATTTGGAGGAACTCGTTTTAAAAATTCACAACAAAATGGCAATGTCCTATAAAAATGCACTAAAAATGAGCACAGAAAAATTACTGACACGTGTAGCAAGTTCGTGGATTTGTATGGCTTTGAATTATCTCCGCAATTTAATTCTGTAACAAAATTGGAATGTATATGGCCGGCCTAAAGTTGACTTTAAAACCTCAAATAGCATTAAATTAATACGTAATATTTTCATATATTCGGAGCAATAAATAATAGATGTCAGTTGTAATCAGCGGCAAATAGATCTATGTCATATTTATTATCCATGTAGACCATTCCAATCACCAATTTCATCTATCGTGCAATGTGAAAACTTTTTCTACAATATACAATTTAATTTATTTTGAATGTTATTTTAATATTTGAACAAATTTTATTTATGTGCAAGTTGAAGATAAAATTTGTGAGTAATTTTGTTTCTAAATCAATTCGATACGTATTAATATTAATTACCTGTAGGTAAGGCTGCAAACAACGATCTCATGCCTTCACGTAAAAAAAAACAGCTGTTTATGACACTGACATCAAACAACGCAATGAGCATGCGCATGTTTGTCTCTTTCTAAACAAAGCATCTTTGTCACACTTGTGTTTTCTGCTACTCGTTTATTGTTTATTTTCCCGTCGTGCCGTCGTTCTCGTTTGCTATTTGCTAACTAAACCAATTCCCGTTACGCGTTGTTATTGAGTGGTTGTGTTTACAAATCAAACTCTGTGTTTGGTGGTGAAAAATAATGCCCTTCATTTCGAAAGACTGGCGTTCTCCTGGAGAAGAATGGGTGAAAACTCAAGAAGGGTGGGAAAAGAAGAAAGTACTAGAATGCACCAACCAAAGGTAAGAAAACAACACTACAAAAACTATCCTTTGTTCGTTTTGACGCAACAAATATCAATGTGTTTGTAATATGAATTATTTTATATTGTATTGATACTTTTTTTATTATTTCTGTATTCTGTAGATCTCGATATAAAGAAAAAATAACTTTATTTTCAGATATACGATATCCAATTACAACAATTCTGACCATCAGCAGAAATGGTAAGTTTTGTTTATTTTGTAACTTGTTGGAACAGCTGATAGTGTTGTGATTGTGGTATTGATTTTTTCGTACGAGTCCTTCGCCTAATTCCACCAACGAAGGAGTTCAGGTACACTGATATGTTGGGATTACAGGTTGCTATTTATTTGTTTGAATATTTGTACGGATAAATTGGAGAACATATTTTTGTGGTTGTGTAATTAACTGAGCAGATACGTTCTTACCTAACATTTTTTAATGATTTTGTAGATTGTATGTGCTTAACATAGGTAGTATTTTCTTAGATTTTGTCAAATACTAAATGATACTCGTAGCTCCGTCCGTTTTTATGCGGTCTGGTTTAAAAACACCTTCCGCATGGAAATGTAAATTTCATCCCCGTGCTTTATGATGTGGAACATGACAGTTTCAAAGAATCTCATGGCAGCTGGAATAAGCAAAGCGGTGTGCCCAGGTAGGTAAGTTGCTGGGCACTCTGCCATGTTGTTGTTAACTACCTATGGAAAGCAGATGGTGTAGGTTCCAATATGGGAAAAACATTACATTTATAAAAATGCCTGGTAGGTAGATACTTTAATTTTATTTAGTGTTGGATTAGCAATGAACAGTAGAATCGCCTCTACAGTTAAAATTCAATTTTACATAATAGGTACCTAGGTAACATGGGTAACGTGGACTACAGTATAAGTACCTACATACCTAAGTATTTCATGATAAATTATCGTAGTAAAGATTCGGAAAGGCTTAAACACCTTTGCTATGATATGGCAAGACAAAGATGTCGAATGTTAGCCTAAAGATATTAATTAATAGGTAGGTCCCACGAACAACGAATCCAGTGGATAATTCCAACTTGGAGAGAAAAGTCGTAAAATTTAACTGAGTTGGACTGCATTGGAGAAACTAAGAGAGCTTCTCCAAGGATCTTAAGTCACTTAAATGCAAGTTGGTACCTACCTACAACACTGTTTACAACAAGTAGGTACGATTTTAAAACGTGGCCCAGTACTGCTGACCTTTTCTGACGCAGAGTCGCTCAGCATGCAATCTAAGGTCTTTCTTTGAGAGTTGGCTCTTTTTATGGTATTGGAAGGCAAACAGACGGGTTTCCTGATGAAATTCGCGGCGCCTAGTCAACAAAGGTGGTAATGACGCGTTGCCAACCTGACGGTGGGATGTTAGGTCTCGAGCAAAATGAAGTTACCGACTACCTTATCCTCCGAACTGGAACACGTCAACGGCGAGCATTAACGATATGGCGGCAGGTATAGGTAGGGCGGTGGTGCCAAATCGGGCGAGCAGCTGCGAAACTCTATCTTCAATGAACAAAATTGTACAAAATGCCACCAAAATGGACCAATTTCACTCAATATAAACACGAAATTCAATAATTATGAAAAAACTTCGACAATATTTTTTCTAGACGACGCAAAAAACCATATACCTACAAACAGTTAACACACAGTAGGTCCATCATTACGTGTCTCTTCTAAAAGATTTCAGCTTTGCGCCTCAAATCATCAGTTCAACAGCTATTCCTATCCATAATCTACGTAACCTTAATCTGTCATCAGTCTAGAAATTGTATCCTCACGTTTCTGAAACAATTTAACGTAGTTAAGCAGAAAGGACCCAACCCACATGAATACCAAAATTGAGTGAAACATACTAAACAGGTCGTAAAGCTTATAATACTTTCGTTCAGTAAAAATTACTACAGATAAACAAAGCTATGACATTTGTATGATCAGTACATACCAACCCGCATATATGGCCAGTACATATTATTATAAATATTTAAACTTCAAAGTCAGTTATTTAAAAACTGGTTAGATGTGGAATGGGTCCTTTCTGCTAAACTACGTCCCATTGTGTGGTGCAATTATTCGACTGGAATGTTTGTCTTGCAGAGTTTGAAATGAAACCTTTCGTTGGCATTTAATTTCCACTTGACCGACCCAATCGTGACTGCATTTCAGCATGACCCGATTTCATCAAAGTGTATTTATACAGACTACGGCTATTAGCTATTGGCGGAAGAGTTTATGTTTTTAAAAATACCGTTGTAGTCCATTATACAACAATATTTATGCAAACATAAGTATGGACTGTGGCAATGATTCGCTTATTTTTTTATGTTTTATTTTATGTGAGAGACAAACAAGCACACGACTCTCCTGATGTCAGAAAAAACCGTGGCCTACTATTGTATATACTACTAGCTGTTGCCTGCTAGTAAATTGTCCCACAGGAACATGTTTTCGGGACAAAAATTATCCTATGTGTTAATTCAAGTTACCTGTGTATGTACCAAATTTCATGAAAATCGGTTCAGCAGTTTTTGCGTGAAGGGGTATATATAGATGTTACAGTTGCGTCGCGGTCCTGAAGCCGGGATGCTTGGCCTATTGCGCAAGTCTAATGGTTACACTACCTACGGAACATGACAATCATTATTGCTGCTGGGGTGGGTAAGGCGTTGAATCCCTATCCGGAGAAATGATCCGATATCCGGAGGACGTTTATGATAACGAACAAGCAGGTGGCTCTCCTGCTGGTAAGAGATAACCATCGCCTTTAGATACCTTGTTAAAATTATATCACCTTCATGGAAAACTCAGTTAAGTTGAAATTATATATTTTATGAAGACATAATATTTAAGAGTCTCATCTCACTTCTCAATATTCTGTATGAGGTCGGCTCATTAAATTAAGCGGCTGAAGGTATAGGATAATTCGAGTGATAGGTGATCTAACTAATGGAAGAGATTAATTTTGTGTGTAGAATAGATGGGTCTTGAGAGGTATTCTTCTTTACGTAAAGATACGAGTGTTAAATAAAATTATCTGTCCTGCAAAATCTTTTCACAATACATATCCTGTATTTAATATAACTTTGACTATTTATTTATTTGACAACCTCGTTGGTCGAGGGGTTAACGTTCACGCCTAATTCCACCGATAAACCGCAAGGATCGGGTTTGAATCCCGATTAGGGCAGACATTTTATGTGATGAATGTGATTTTGGTGTCTATTTAAATATTTATAAAAATTGCACAAGCATTTAATTTGTCTACTTTGGGGTTGGATTAAATATATGTAATATGCCCAGCTATATATATATATATATATATATATATATATATACCTGGACAAATTACACAAATTTAATCCGAGTTGTCCCCACTGGTTTAGCGGTCTGGTGTTGGACTAGACTTTATGAGATCCCGGTTTCAATCCTTGGGTCGGGCAACAAAAAAAAGTGTTTTTCCAGTTCTCTAACAAAAAACACGTTACCCGGGATTGAATATGTGCTCAGTTGGCAAATATAAATAAACAATTACTAAAATTATTTATTTATATTATTTTTAAAATAATTAAAAAACTATTAAGAAATTCAAATAAGTCTTATGTGTACTATGTGAATCTGAGATGGATATAGTTGAGTGGTGACGACTTAGGTTGTATTTCATTATCAAATCGCTCCAGTGTTACGCGTAGGCAAAAAGAATAATTGGAAGAAGCTAGGTTTGCATAGATCGTGATACTAGGCACTCTGTAGGTACTCCCTGCCAATTCCGCAAGGGACTTGGCCTAAAACTATGTACACATGAAGGTATATCATTGATTATCGAAATAGCTAGTTAGGTACTTAAAAATGTACAACACTCCAGTTGTAATCAAACAGAATATAATCACTAGGTTCTAGTTGTAATAACCAAGGAATATAGGCATGGGCTTTCGATAATATTGAAAAATGTTATGCTAAAAATTATCGCATGCAAAAAAAGTGATTTCTTAATACTTAATACGCTTCGAGTAGCAACGCATACGGCAGAGAGTGGTTTTTCCACTCTCCAGAAATATAAAAGTTAGGTAAGAGCGAGCATCAATAACAGAATAGTTTATTCAACATGTTTCAAAGTGTGAAATATAGCTAATTGACCTAAAATTATGAATGATGTCTAGAAAATATGACATTTATATTAATAATAATACTTGTACATAAAAATGCAAAAGTTATTATCGATTGAACTAGTAAAACAGCTATCTCGGGTTTCGGATTCGGAAGGCAAAACTCAGAAACTACCTATTTCAAAATAAAGTTAATTAATTTGCTGCTGACAACAGGAACTTACTGCAAAAATATTCATATATATTTAAATTATTAAAAAAATAAAGACACTGTTTTGTCGTTAAAAAATCTCAAACACTCCAACATTAAAATATTTTCCAATTTAAAATAATACACTAACTACATCGATAAACCGTGAGGCTCGCGTTCGATTCCCGATGTTGGCAGATTTTTTGTGTGATGAACATTAACGGCCAATGTTAATAATGTATCTCTAAAGATGAATTTCAAGCAATCTAGATAGCTGCGTATCCGCCGGCCTATCCTGTACCTAATTTCCATATTTATCCTGTCCACAGATATGTTATTGGCAAGCGATAACATAAAAATGGATCAAAATATCAATCTTGGACAGCAAGTTTTGGATTAGGATTGATTATTAACATGCCTGCATTTCCGGGTCTGGGTGCTTATTCAGTTTATTCTGGTATCTATTTAAGTATTTATACGAGGGGCCTTCAATAATTACTTAGCCTCATCGCCCCATGGCGTTGTTGTTACAAAAGAGTTTTACTATCGTGCAGTAAATACTTTTTGAAGTCTATCAAGTAGTTTTCAGTATTTTCCCTTCATTTGTTTTGTTTTGACAGCCTTTGGAAGCGAGCCTGTCGGTCGGTTTTGCAAAAATGTTGGTTTGTCGGTTTTTGATGAGCCACGCCCAGGTGCACCGAAAAAATCCACGATCTTGTGTTGACAGACCGGCGACTGAAGATTCACGAGATAGCTGAGACTGTAGGCATCGCAGATGGGACAGTGCATCATATTCTGCACGAAGAATTGGGTATGAAAAAGTTGTCGGCGCGATGGGTGCCGTGTTTACTCACACCAGACAACAACACCGGCTCACACCTCCGCCGTTGTCATGGCCAAATTGATCGAATTGCGCTACGAATTGCTGACCCATCCACCGTATTCTCCAGACTTGGCTCCATGCGACTTTTTCTTGTTCCCAAATCTGAAAAAGTCACTCGCCGGCAAAAGATTTGGGTCGAAATGAGGTCATCGCCGCCACAGAGGCCTATTTTGAAGAACTCGGGAAATCGTATTTTTTAACGGGTTAAAAAAGTTGGAGCATCGCTGGTCCAAGTGTATTGAATTGAAAGGAGACTATGTTGAAAAAAAAATCTTTACTTTCTCAAAATTTTCTTTATTTTTTCTTAGGCTAAAAATTTATTGAATGGCCCTCGTATGTATTGAAATCCCATAAAACAAGCATGTAATTTACTTACTTTGCGGTTAGATTCAATTCGTATGACTGGTCTAGGATAAAAAAAATTCAATTTATAACTAGCATTTATTTCTGTCCTCCGTATTCACGAAAACGCCTTAAAAGTAGAAATTAGCCTCTTAAATAACTTATCGTTTCGTGAAGCTCTTTTTTAAAACGTGCTGTGAAAAAATAGGATGATGCGATAAAAGTTTATAAATGTTTGTCATTTTGGAAATTAGTATCTTTTAAGTTTATTTTTAAAGCCCGATGAAGTTGGCATAATCGCGAGGTCAACAACATGTTAGTCATTAAAAAAAATGTTCGTATAAGTATCTTAACGCGCATATCTCCGAAGAAGTCGGCAGAGGCACAACTTTCAAAAATTCTGATTTCCAATACAACAAACTTTACTTAACATTTTCAAAAAATGTAAAATGTTTAAGAAGGTAGTCAAAAATTTTAGGCCATACCATCACTTGTTAATAGTCTGTGAAAAGAGATAAAAAAAATTACAAAACTTGTGTAACTTTTTAAAAAAGATAACATTATATTTCCGTCGAACAATTATTCTTTGAAACCTTGTAATTTCTTATTGATTATTTAATTTTTTATTCCAAATTCGTTTAAAGAACAAGTTATGAATTTGAATTTTTTGCTAGTTTGAGAATGACAGTTTTTTTTTCAATAGGATCCTATTTTAAATTAGGTATCTGTTAATGTTATAAATATTTTTTGTTAAAATTGATGTTATTTGTTTGTAACAGTTAACCAAAATATGTAAAAACAGAAATAATTTATAATATCTTTAATTATAATTCACAATTACTGATCTTAAGTTAAATTTGAGATATTACAAAACTATGGTTGACCTTAAAAATGTATGTTTTTTATATTGAATAAAAATTACTTAATATTACATCAGATATGAATCCCACTTTGACTTAACCTCGAATTATCTATTATATTATAATATAATAATCCTGTGTACAATAAATCACCTGCCTTTCTACCAGGCAGCTCGTAAGAGGCGAGCAAATGACTAATGGGTCATTGCGAACAAGACCACTGGTAGTGTTGTGCTGGAACTGTTGTGCTGGAACTTGTCAGGGTAGGTATCCACTGCCTTTCCTATTCTTTCCGCCCATAGTGACAGTGTCATGTTCCGTTTCGAAGAGTAGGGTAGACGGTAGACTTGCACAATTGGGCTTATACTTCGGACACAAGACAACGACTTACCTACAACATCTAAGGTGTCTACAGGCCACAGTTTTCCTCTTAATAATTAGGAGAGCCGTCTATTGATCGCTATTTTACAAATAAAAAAGTAAGTAAGTGCTTGCTAAGAATTGCTAAGAATGCTCCTCATACCAGTAATTATATGTAATTTGTATAGAATAAGGAAAAAAAGACAGCCCGCTGAGTTTCTTGCCGGATCTTCTCAGTGTGTGGCCGCGTTCCGATCCGGTAATAGTTTTAGTATTATATAGACTCGTTACAAGTGCCTCTTGTAAGGTTAATGTGAATAAACATATATTCTATTCTATTCTATATTACACGACGAAGAGCCGTCCTAGCAGCACACAGGCATATCTTTTTTAAAATATATCATGTGATTTTTTTTTTTACAATTGAGTAAGTACCATCTATAAATACAAATTTGGCCTTCGTTCAGTTTTTAGATGCCTGTCGCGTGTGTCAAAAATTTACTTTTAAACCTTTTTCTACCTATATGAATTGCTTAACTAGCCGTAATAAACGTTATTGAGAAAGCATCTTTTTTATCATTTTTGTCCTAATATGCCTAAAAATTTACTGTTATATTTGAAAATAAAAAGTATGTTCCATTCTTTGTGTTTATTCTGGTATCTATTCAAGTATTTCTACGTATTGGAATCATTGACTTATACCAAAACACAAGCATATAACTTGCTTACTTTGGGATTAGATTCGATTTGTTTAACATGGCCTGGGATATTTATTTATATATATTTTGTCCTTCACATTAATTTACACTGGCAATAATAAACAAAAAAATACAATTTATATGACCCGCGGGTATGCTTTGCTACAGCAATCCATTTTAAAGGATTTAATTTTTCAGTATAAAAACCCGCCTATACTTACCTAATATGGAAACATGTACTAATTATGTCTGAGATAAGTTTTTAAATGACTCATATACTGCTTTGAGCTTTGAAGTTCGTTTACCTACTTCAAAGCTTTGTCAGACTACGGCCAATCGTCCACTAGGCGGCCTTAAAGCGAACCTCTGGCTCCATGGCAGTTATATATTTATATATATGTGTATGTATTTATATGTCGGTGCTTCTATACCTTCTTCTTTTTTCATACACCATTATACTTCAACTGTATTCATTCAGTACTAGTATCACCCCCTATGATTAGAAGTAAATGGTGATCAGTATCATTTCACTATCAAATCGCTCGGGTGTTATCCGAGGGTGGTATCAAAAGTCTCCGGAACCGGTATGTTTGTATGAAAACGGTAATGAATGTGGAGGAAGCCAGGAAGGTATGCAAGGGTTGTGGGATTTGGCACTCGATACTCTCTGCCTCCCCGCAAGGGACTTGGCGTGAAGATATGTATGTGTATGTAGTATCATACTTACCCAGATTGGTTGGATAGTAAAATTTTAAGATGCTGCTCGAGTACTCGGCCCTCTCACTGAAGACCTTTGTAATTAGTCAGCCTTTACCAGGTTTTAAAAAAAATGCAATCAAATTGTTCACACAGGTTACAGACATTACGAGGCATTTCTGCTTTCTACGCATAGGTCTGCATTTTGTTTAGGTGTGTAATAGTTTCAAATCTACTTGCCTTAGAGGAAACTGATCACTCATCTGGCGTGGTCGGGTTTCATTGTTTAGTCCTTCATTTGTAGGAAGATGTGGTGGCTGTACAATGTAAGAACATACATAATACATTCATCAGTTTGCGGAAGTAATCGCCACCTCTTCTTTGCCTTGATGTGATCGTATTACGAGCCTTCAGACACTGTACCGTGCTGGTTTAACACTTTGTTGACTGATAGATATTCGCCTATTAGGTCTAGCGGTCCGGCGTCGTACTTGGCTTATGGAGGTTCCGGGTTCGAAACAAAAACTAGAAAATTGTTCTTTCAATTTTCTAGTAAGGATAACGTTGCCCGGGGTTGAATATGTGCCCGGTTGGCGATAGGCTTGCCACCTATCACTATGTGGGACTTAGTGTCTTCGGCTAGTCGTGGGTGGCCTGGTTGTTCCTCTGTCTATCTCTTCGGAGATATGGGCGTGAAGATAAATTTTAGATATTTTGCCACTTGTGTGATTAAAATTTATCTTACATTCGCTTTCGGTCCAATCTGACTTGGATACCATTTCTTTGGTGGCATGTTTAACTCTTGCTACTTCTTAAAGAGTATTTTTTTTTTCTCCTTTGTCTCTTGGCGACCGCCAGGTCTCTCAAATTTCTGACACACTTTAGTGGTTTTTGGTTTGTTAAGAGTAAATCATTTCGAAAATAAATAAAAAAATCTCTTTGATAGTCGCAGCAACCGTTCAGCATTTGTGACGCGACTGGTGAATACAGAAGTTGAACTTATTCCGAACTGTTGCTTATGGAGTTAGAAACTTCCTGCTATGTGAAACTCATTTGGTTTAATACGTATTTGGATCTTAACTTAGGTAATTAGTCTTTTTTATTTTAGTACTTGCCTGGTGCCTGGATTATATTGCTATAAATTTTAAAGAAAGAAAAATTTCGCCTCAGACAAGATTTGAACCTGTAATCTTTGTAACGAATGCTCTTAGTATTTGAGCTACTGAGGATTGAAGTCCCATGGCGAAATTTTTGAATCCTTTCTTTAACGTTAACGCGAGTAGCTATGTCTAATAGATACACAATTCTGAGTACCTAATAAATGTCTCACTTGAATCCTCAGTAGCTCAAATGGTTAGAACATACGTAGGATTGAGATGAATGGTTACAGATACAAATCCTATATGGGACTAAATTTTTTCTTTAAAATTTATAGAAACAAGTCTATGTTTCAGTGAAGGTTGATTGTGACCAAAAGGACATGGAGGTAATAATACCTTGACTTTTTTAGTACCAGGATGGTGATAAACATAATTACAGCACAGTGAAAGTTCCTGATTGATAAGTTATTTTACCCAGCTACTCAATACTATTATACAACGGTATTAAGTCTTCAGCTATACTGAACAGCTATGGTTAGAAAGTCTGAACGAGCGGATATATGTCGGACTGCCGGGCGTATTAGATGATATTAGAAATTTAATTCTATAATACGTTAAATATCACCCGGCTGAGAGCTGAGTGGGACAGCGTTTTCTCGTTGAGGGATTTATATCGATATTATGGAAAATCTTTGCCTCTCACCTGCAAATAAATCTCAAATAAGTTAGTCCAGTTTCATCAACTTACAATGCCACGAAATGGCATAATAGTAGTGAAGGTACGCGTGGGAATGTTAAATTAATCCACTTACGGCCAATATTAATAACCTATCTAAGATAGAGATCGTGCTATTTTAGATTAGTTGCCAGGTTACCGCTGTTATTTTTCAATGACTAACAAAAATATCTTAACAAAACTCCAGAAGGCTTATCGTTATCTGTGGATAGGTTATTAATATTCGCCGTTAAAAACTTAAGGTGATCAGTGATGCAAATAATTTGAACCAATTTAAAGATTTGGGCTTGAAACTGTAGATAGGTTTTTTTACATTCGTTATAATACCATGAGATGATGTTAATTTTATTACAATTAGGCGACCGTAAGAGGAAAAAATAATGAAAATACTCAGCTCTTGCCAGCTTCTCTTTGTCGCGGAAAAAAATGTATTATGAATTCTAAATTTTTAGAAAATAATTTGTGTTTAAGACTAGGCTGTTTAAGACTCAGGACCAGTTACTAAGAATTCCTTGCTCGTTTTTGATTTCAATTCAAAATGTACTCTTTTTTTATGTTATAGGAAGGCAAACAGACGGATTTCCTGATGGTAAAAAATTCACGCCGCCTAGAGGCACTAAAGGTGGTTATGGTGTGTTGCCAACCTGAGGCCGGGATGTTAGGCCTCGAGCAAAAGTAAGTTTACCGGCTACCTTCCCCTCCAAACCGGAACACGTCATGAAGTTATGGCGGCAGGAATAAGTGAGGCGGTGGTACCAATCCGGGCGAGTCGCTGCTAAACTCTACCACCTAGTAGATTTAATCTTAACCTTTGTTAGATTCTTAAAATTTGGCAAGATATGATTTATGGTAAAACATGAATCGCCTCTGTGGTCTAGCGGCTCAGTTGTTGGACTTGACTACATGAGGTCCCGGGTTCGAATCCCGGGTCGGGCAACAAAAGAAAATTAGGTTTTTCCAATTTTCTAATAAAAAAAATGTTGCTCGGGATAAGATATGTACCTGGTTGGTGACAGGCTTGCCATCTATCACATTGTGGAACTTTGTGTCTTCGGCTAGTCGTGAGTGCCTTGGTTGTGCCTGCCTACAATATTGGATATGGGCGTGAATATTACTTTTGCTAAAATTGGTACGTTTTGGCCACGAAAACTCTAAAATTGAGAAATCTCACGATGCCAAATCGTTTTAAAGCGGATTTACTCTATTTTTGGTTGGTACTGGAAAGCCAATGTATATTTCTAGAATTTTTCTAGAATTTCACGTCCATACAACATGTCAACTGGAATGATACGCTTATAAAATAAGTAATAGACACTGAACAGATCCAGTGCCATTGTACAAATTACTTTCACCCGCTTTTACTTTCATAATCCTCAATGCATGCGATGAACTGTTATGTAATTTATGGCATACTTGCATTTATACTTTGATTTACTTTTATCAACTCAGTACTGCTTTGCCTGTAACTTGACTTTTTCCCTGAGTTGGTGAGGCTTCCTTACTTTTGCTGCAATTGCTTCCCTACCAATTGAATCTTGAGAGATTATTGTTTATTTGTTAACGCTGTAACCATGACCAAGGATCAGATTTGCGACGACTCGACCGAGTGGGTGTAAAAAAACTCAAATGGCCATAACAGAGTTGGTACGATCGCCTTATCCTGTTGCTATAATATCAGTACCTGCAAATTCCGTAGGTTTTAGGTTTAGATTGCCGCATTATTACGCAAAAGGCCTAGGACACATCTCTGTATCATATTGACAGCGCGCTATTAGGTACCTACTGTCCTTAGTATCGTAAGTGGCGAGTGTTACATGCCGTCAGGATATCCTGTTGTAATTTTTATTGTTGGACCGGGCTCCTTTGCAGAATAAACCATCTGCCTTCCTGCCAGGCAATTCGTAAAAGGTGAGCATAGGCTTACCGTCACTAACACCGTGACATCTGACTAGGTGGTAGAGTTCCGCAGCGGCTCGCCCGGATTGGTACCACCGCCTTACCTATTCCAACTGCCATTACGTCATGACGTGATCCGGTTTGGAGGGTAAGGTAGAAGGTAAACTTACTTTTGCTCGAGGCCTAAGATCCCGGCCTCAAGTTGGCAACGCACCATTACCAGCTTTGGTGTTTGTATGCGGCATGAATTTCTTGGCATCATGAACCACCATACCAGAAATCCGTCTGCTTGTTTGTCTTCCAATATCATAAAAAAACTACTAATAGTAATACTCGTAATAACTTTGTCTTTAGTTATACATATTATGCAACATAGCTTTTACTAGTACCTCGCTATGCGTCTATGGCCATTTCATATTTTACCTATTTGTAAGGCTGGCTCTAGTTAAACAAACATTGCAACCTACCTAAACTTTGTAAGCTACTAACGACCTATCGAAATTATGCAGGTATCATCGTCAGGAGACCTTGATGAATACGTGAGACAATAAAGCTGTATATGTGTACAATAAGGCTGTCCTACCTTCAGTCAAATCGAAACAGTGATGGGCACTCACTAATTATCTTCGCGCCCATATCCCCGAAGGTAGGCAGAGGTTGTACCTCTGTTGTACTAAGGCACCCACGACTAGCCGAAGACACTAAGTCCCACAATGTGATAGATGGCAAGCCTATCGCCAACCGGGCACATTTCCAATCCCGACCAACATTTTTTGATTAGAAAATTGGAAAAATCCAATTTTCTTTGTGTTGGCCGACCCGGGATTCGAACCCGGAACCTCATGCAGTAAAGTCCAACACCCGGACCGCTAGACCACAGAGGTGACTATGGAAGTGGAAATAAGGAAGGCGATGTACAAAACCAGACGTTTTCTCGAAAAGCAACAGAGATGTTGCTGCTTTAAACCGAATCCCGCCCCTTATAAACTGTTGTACGTAGGTTTAGTGACAGCTGATTGGTTATGTCTTAACCGAATTAATTTGAATCGTGCAGTTTACCAATCAAAGCCAACTCCAGTGGCGTCCCAACCGGCCATGACCTACATTTTCTAGGACACTGGAGCACTGGATCTTATCATGACATATATTGTGAAAAGATACCGTATCTAGGTTGTGCGCAGTATGGGAATAACCCACATTCGTAAATAGACTAAGTACGGACCACTTTCATCATAAAAAAAAAGTATACGATGGTCCAATGAAAACTTTATATTGTGCCACGTATTTTTCAGACAGGTTCATCTGCTTAGTAGAATTGACAATCTCTCTCTGCCAGGCAGCCAGTTAGAGGTGAACCCAGGTTAAAATATAGGTAATTACCAATAAGATGATAAGAAGATGGTAAAGTTCTGTGCAGCAATTTGCCGGGTGAGGATCCATCACCTTATCTATTCCTGTTGCCAAAATGATTCTGTCATATTCCGGTCCGGCACAATAGACCTTCCATCCCGGCCTCAGGTCAGCGACACACCTGTAACATCTATGGTGTATATAGGCCACGGTTCTCTTTTACCTTTAGGAGAGCCGTGTGCTCACTGACCACTAATGTAAAGAAAAATCTCTCAGTAGTGAAATGACCCCTCAGAGGTAATATTTCCAGAAACGCTTAAATACGTATCATCATTTTAATAAGTAGCTCAAAAATAAGGTTTCATTTTTCTCACTTAAAAAAAATTACGATTTTCCATACAAAGTTTCAACCCCTTTTTTACGCACTTAGGGGTAGAATTTCAAAAAACGCTAAAATACGTATCTACTCATTTTTAATAAGTAGCCCAAAAATAAAGTTTCATTTTTCTAACTTCCGTACAAACTTTCGACCCCTATTTCACGCCCTTCGGGATAGCATTTTCAAAATTCCGTCCTTAGTGAGTGTCTACTAAATAAAATGACCCTACTTGCCAAATTTCATGGCTGAACTCTGACGGTTTTCGCTTAGCGATGATGAATGAGTCAGTCAGGACAAGTTATTTTATAAATACAGATATAACTAGCGGCTCGTCCCACGGGTAGACAAATTTCTATGTTATTATACATACAAACTTTCCTCTTTTACCACTCTATTAGAAAAAAACAATATTCGGTAGTTTTAAAGATCTAAGCATACATAGGAACAGACAGCGGAAAACGAATTATTTTATACTATGTAGTAATATATATATGTACACAAATTACCCTCACTACACTTCTATGGGCGTTACTTAACCAGACTAATACTTACATAGAAATGTTTGAATATACAGGGTTACTGGTAACTAACGCATAACCCTTCTAGAGTGGCTTTTGTACATCAAAAGCAATAACTGTTGCTCTACTACTTTTAGGAAATCGCGATAAAAGTATTTAGTTCTCCATACATTTTGACAGAGGACGATGAACTTTTTGTTTTCGCGATTTTCTAAAAATTGTAGCAGAAAAGTTTTTGCTTTTGATGTACTTAAGCCACCCTAGAAAGATTGTGCGTTAGTTATCAGTAACCCTGTATAAATAAAATGGAATACAATTTTTGCGAAATGCCGCGGCCATTTCTCCTGAAGTACCAACATTTTACAAGCATTTCTAGGGCAGTGAATTTTTCATTTGAACTCTGCACACCACACGCTGAATAGGAGCTTCGAACCAGGTTATACGCGTTATTTTTATCTGTTTGTTGGGATATATTCTGATTAAGTACTACTAACTGATAAGTTGGTTAAGTATCATTATAAAATACTCATTCACTGTACTAAAAATACTTGTCAAGTGGTGTTAGTCATGCGCGAGAAATGGCGCGCAAAACTTGTAATAAAAACGTCATATCTATATATTAATACGTGATACCAAAATTTTGGACTACTTTTTACGAAAATTGCGTGGACGCAGGAGCATTAAATTTAGCATACTTATAGTTTATGTGTAGGAGAAGTGCAGAACGCTAATATTTTTCTAAAATAATGCCTATAAAGTACATTAAATCAATAAATAAAACATTACCCACACTACCATGCATTTGACACACACAAACAAATATATTGATGTTGACGGTAAAATATCACAGATGGCGCACTAACTATTCAGGAAACAAAGTAGTTGGTCTTGACAGGCTTTCTTACCAAACTCTTCGTAAAAGGCGACAATCGGTTTGTTTTTCCTAACAGGTGATCTGTAAACAAACTGAGTTAGACTTTTTGTGATTTCGCTCGGCTTCGAATTGGTCTGTCGCCAGAACAGTGCTTGCCACTGGCGTATTCAGGTTTAGACGGCAGGGTAGCCAGTAAACTTACTGTCACTCACATTAGAAGTCTAATTTATTATTCCAGTCATAGGTTGGTAACGCATTACCATCATTTGTGTTTATAAACGACGTGTATTTTATCAAGAAATCTGTATCAATTGTCTGGCAATCTTATAAATATACGCATTTTATTTCAATGGGTAGATCAGTGGTAGATACATGTAGTCTGGCGTTTAATGCAAAACATGAGCGTAACCCCTTATGCTGTTGAGGCTTATCTGTAAGGCTATCCTAAAAGGCTAAAGTCATTATCGTGATAGCCAGTTTACCTTTTTGATGGCTGTGCCACAGACCACTCCTTTCAATTTAGTAAATTGCTTCGCCTGATTTGGAGTTGAAATGGTGATATCATTAATCAGGTTATAACTTGATCGCTACCGATTTCGTAGATTTATCTACGAGGGGCCTTCAATAATTACTTAGCCTCATCGCCCCATGGCGTTGTTGTTACAAAAGAGTTTTACTATCGTGCAGTAAATACTTTTTGAAGTCTATCAAATAGTTTT
>NJDC01001138.1:521977-544756 GCA_002245475.1 Calephelis virginiensis
AAATCTATTTTAACTATTTTAAGCCGACAAAATGGGTATGCTAGTATCCCATAAATAGTAAGGAATTTGTTTGTATGTTTCCTTCTTATGCTTAACTTGCTGAGTTAGTTCCAGACAGTCAAAGTCGTTAGTTTTTTAATTAGCACTTAAACCCAGTTAGAGAATATGTTCAAGCTAGAGTTGTTGGGTATCGAGCCTCTAAGTGATCGATCGAGGCATGCACGCTAAACCTTCGATCAACGAGGCGACTCTTTTGACACGTTATACTTTGTTATACTTTGCGAAAACAAGCTAATACTTTATAAAACTTGTTACCTAAATGGTTCAACATGACTCAATATTTTGGCGCTCTGCCAAACGCTCTGCGTTTGGATTTGAACGCAAGTTCTACTCCCGTTTTAGAACTAAAATATATTTAATGCGTTCAAGGAACAGATAGCCCTATGTCACATCCTATATATTTTTGTGCTACATGCTTTTTGATTCACTTCCTGTTAAAACCCACTTAGGGCCACTTGCACATTACCGGGTTTCATTTAACATTGAGTTAAACTGTCAAATATAACGTAATTTAACTCTAGTTAGACGCTGACTTAGTGTTAAATTCTTAGATAACCCAGGAACGTGCAAGAGACCCTTAGGAGATTAGAAGTTTTGTTTTGTATTCCTAAAAATGGCGTCTATAATTAACTTTGTTTAAAGAATTTTGTCTTTTATTGTGATATTAGAAAGAAAATAAGCACATGAAAAGAGAGTCTCTCTGTCTATACTTTGATATGAAATATTTGTATAGATAACAATCTAGCGTGAAATGGAACGTATTTGTCGTCAGCAGTCAGAATAACGATTTATTTTTAATGTCTCCTAAATGGACCTTCGGTTACATGTTCTAGAAAATAAATTGCATAATACATGCCGGCGCGATTGCACCGAGGTGCGAGGCCGTATCAATAATAGTGGAGCTGAACTTGTCACTGGTCCAACGGGCCAATGTCATGGCAGGATAATCGGACTGCGAGGATTGTTACCAAGTTCATAATAATGATCATTCGTTAATCATTTCTTACCAAACCCCTTCGTTGTTCAACACTTATGTCCAACTACGTTTATAAAGTATCTTTTCCTAAAGGCGTAGGCAGAGGCACAACCAGGGCTCCCACGACTAGCCAAAGACACTAAGTCCCACAATGTGATAGGTGGCAAGCCTATCGCCAACTGGACACATATCCAATCCCGGGCAACATTATTTTTATTATAAAATTGAAAATACATATTTTGCAATTTTTTTATTGTCCGACCCAGGGGTCGAACCTGGGACCTCAAGAAGTCAAGTCCGACGCCGGTCCGCTAGACCACAGAGGCAACTATTATGACTAGCTATAGTCATAATAGTTGCCTCTGTAGGACTAAGAACCTTCGTCTAATCGTAAGTGTTTTGATTTTGTACCTCTGGCTACATCTTTCGGGGACACAGGCGTAATGAAATTTACTTTAGTACAGTATCTACTTACAATGTTCAGCTACACTTACAAGTAGCGACCATACTACTAGATGGTAGAATTTTGCAACGAATTTCTACAATTTGTACCAAAAGTTACCTTTTCTACCATCTACCACCATAACATCAGTGCTCGAAAATGTGTTCCAGTTTGGATTGTAGGGTAGCCAAAAAGTTTATGCATCCTAATCTCTGATGCGACTTAACATCCCAGGTTGGCAACACACCTATATTCATTTTTTTAAATAAACCTACCTACCACCTATATTGTCTATAGTACGTATATTTCTTATCATCAAGATATCTGTCTGCTTGTTTTTCTTTCTTAAAATACTTAAAAATTAAGGTCTTCAATCTGAGACATGAGGCTTCTCCGTTTGTATGTAATTGTGCGAAAATGTAATTATGTAATTCGCATTTGGGTCTCATCTGGATTTAATTTAAATTGGAAATTCGAATAGGATAATATGTCATTTCAGGTACTCTCGAACTTCGCTAGTATCGTACTAGCGAATTATTTGTATATATCTGTAAATATAAAATAAATCTAAATATATAAAAATCAATTGCTGTTCGTTAGTCTAGCTAAAACTCGAGAACGACTGAACCGATTTGGATAATTTTGGTTTGAAATTATTTGTTCAAGTCCGGAAGGTTTAAAAGATAAGAAAAGAAAACTAGGAAAAACAACATTTAAATTTTCCCCGTATAAACTGAACGGGTGGAACGAAGTTCTCTGAGACAGGTAGAAAAAAAAAATGTTAACTAGCTATTACCCGCGGCTTCGCCCGCGGTAAATTGAGATGTAATCTATCCTATCTTTCAAGCTTGATCAAACTGTACACGATGTGTAAATTTGATTGAAATCGGTTAAGTAGTTTAGGAGTTTGTCGGACAAACAACGTGATAAACTATACATTGTTTATCCGTTAATTGTTTTTGTGAAACTAAATGTTAACAATCCGCTAGTAGTGTGTAGTACTAGTACCTAAAGTGACATATCGTATTTCAATTTCCGATTTGCATTAAACCGATATTTAAGAGTAACCCCACAGTTGCCAAATCGAGGATGAAAGCGATTACCTACTACTGATTGTCGCCTCTGTGGTCTAGCAGTCCAGGTGTTGAATTTGACTTCGTGAGGTCCCAGATTCGAATACCGGGTCGGGCAACAAAAAGAAAATGTAGTTTTTCCAATTTTCTAATAAAAAATGTTGTGCCTGGTTGTGGGACTTAGTATCTTCGGCTAGTCGTGGGTGCCCTGGTTGTGCCTCTGGCTACCTCTTCGGGGATATGGGCATAAAGATACATACCTTCTACTGATAAAGAAAACTCCATTTGGTTTTGTCTTTAAGTATAATTAACTTAAAAATAAAATTAAAACTGGAAAAATACAAATGGAGTATCGAAGTAATTTATTTAGACGTTTCAGCTTCATTTTCAGTATTGCACAAACAAATCATTTGGAAATCTGGGCCATTTAGTGAATTATTCGTTGAGCGCAGCTATTTAGGTTACTTCAAAACCGGTACAGAACGATTTCCTACTCAGAATATTACATTGCGGGAACGTCTTGTGACGAGATAAGGGCCTTGGCACACGATCGACCGTAATATTAACGGCCATGACTTATTCTGCTCCTGACAATAATAAGCGCAGTGGAACTGCAAAAATCGACTCCCAACAATGTTATTAGATACCACCTCGTACATTCGATAATGCTTTTTTGAAAAATATCAAATAATAACTCATTCTAGATACATTTTATCAACATGTGGTATTATCGGTATGTCGTGGCCCCTCAATCATGTCCCTCGCAATCATGACCTTTATAAAAATGAACCATCGAAATCGGTTTGCTATTGGTCGACTAATTGCGTAAAAAACATTAAAAATCATGCAGTCGAAATGATAGTCTCCTTATTTTTTGGAGTCGATTAAAGGAACCATGAAGGTTGCTTTATCAGTTGACCTGTGAAAAGTCCAAACATGTCCACCTTCCTGTTTATGGCAAAATTTAAAAAAAAGTATATTTACGCCCATGTCACTGAAGAGGTAGGCAAAGGCACAACCAGGACCACGACTAGCCGAAGGCACTAAGTTCCACAGTGTGATAGCTGGCAAGCCTGTCGCCAACCGGGCACATATCCAATCATGGGCAACGTTGTTTTTATAAGAAAATTAAAAAAAACACATTTCTTATTTCCTGACCCGGGAGTCGAACCCTGGGCCTAGCGAAGTCAAGTCCAACACCAAACCGCTACACCACAAAGGCGATGATAATGTATGTCTAGAACAAAATACTCAAATTGATCTAACTCCCAAGTTTTTTTTATTTGTTTTATGCCTGCTATTTAACAATTCTTATATATATATTCGCTGGGTGCGTAAGGCATAGTGGGGGACACAAAAGCAATGTCAGCGTCCGCTGCGGACAATACAGAATTACGGGTGGCTCTTTATTATCTATGAACATATCTAACAATAACACGTATGTCAATTTAATTAAATAAATAAAATAATATGGGTCATCAAAGTTGTTGTGTAGTCGGTTGCAAAAATACTAGTAGGAACAGTAATTGTCAATTTTATAAGTTTCTCATAGGTATTACTCCAGGAGGATTTATTTGCTTGAAATCAAATGTAGCTAGTGGTCGTAAATCTGGCTCTCAAACGACAATTGAATCAGGTTTATTGGACCTTCTAGAAGAGAATGACATTGTTTTGGCTGATAAAGTTTTTCCGGAAATTAAAACAGTTATCGATGCAAGTGGCAAAAAAATTAAAATGGTTATGCCACCTTTTTTAGAGAAAAAATTTAATTTACAATACAAGAGACTCAAGAAACTTACAGCATAGCAAAAGTAAGAATTCATGTTGAACGGATAACGCAACGATTAAGACTTTATCAAGTATTAAATAAATTTTCTAAAAATCTATTTCATTGTGTAGATGACATCATACATACATGCTGTGTTTTGGTAAATTTACAACCACCTATAATTTCCAACAAAAAAATTAAGAATATAATTAATTGTACAAAATAATTGATGTTTTTTAATGAATTGATTAATTTATTAATTTTTGGTCCATGTATCTACTAAAATTGTAACTGAATAAAATATGTAAATAAATATTCTTAAACGTAAACAAACATTAATGAATAATTTTAAACATTAAGTAACACGTAATAAAGCTTTGCTTTTTATATAATATTAATATTATATGCCTATATTGAACAATATTAAGTATAACATCTTATTAATTAAAATATAATCATTCCGATGGGCTAATAATGTTTTTTCCTGTAAAACTCGCACTTGTTTTAGTTGTTGTATTTATTTTACTTACTGTTTTTAGCTGACCCACGGAAAAAATAATAATTTAATATTCACTCTGTGTAATAATATATCACATTTCACATTGAGAAAAAAATTTCAAGTCAAAAACTATTTGACATCCAATACATGTTTATTTTCTCAAAAGAGCCACCGTAAGTTGTATCGTTAGATGGCTCTGGGGTCACGCACCCAGCGAATAGAAAAACAAATATAATTATAAATTAACTAGTTGACCTGACCTGGTGTCCTGTCCTAACTATAAATATTAAAGTAAAATAAACTTAAATTTTATATATTTATTTAATCATTACACTACATTACAGTACACAAAAAAAACTTACATAAATTTTAAAACTAATAGACTTGTACAAAAGGTCAGCTAGCTTATCTCAGATTTTTATAAGAACCTTCTCCTAACAATAACTTTCCACTGTTTGTCCGGGCTCCTTTGCAGTATAGACCACCCATCTGCTTTCCTGCCAGGCAGCTCGTGAAAAGCCGATCATAGGCTTACCATCACTAACACTGTGACATCTGACTAAGTTGTAGAGCTTCGGAGCGACTCGCCGGATTAGTACCAGGTAAGGCCTACTCCTGCCGCCGTAACGTCAGTGCTTGCCGTTGACGTGTTTTGGTTTGGAGAATAAGGGGGCCGGTAAACTCACTTTTGCTCGAGGCCTAATATCCCGGCCTCAGGTTGGCAACGCACTATTACCACCTTTGGTGTCCCTGTGCGGCTTCAATTTCTTACCATCATGAAATCCGTCTGCTTGTTTGTATTCCAATATCATAAAAAAACGAATACAACAAAAAATAATTGGCAAAATTGGTCCATCCATTAAGGCGTGATGCAATAACGAAGGGGAAATAGGGATTCATTTATATACACAAACACACAGGTTGAATTTATATAAAATGTTAATCTGTTTTGATCCATCAAATGCCTGTCGGGGTATCAAATAAAACTTCGTAGATTGTACAAAGTGTTAGGCATATACGCTAACCACCGAGCCGGTTAAATATTTCTGGACTGTCCAACTTTGATCGAATCGGCAAAGACTGCAGTAGCATCTGTGTATTTCACTCAAAACTATGTTTCCCGTAAACGATTTCCGAGTAATGATGGCATATTAATGAAACAAAACCCATTAGTTGCTTATACGATAGCAGCATTTATCATCGATCTGCATTGATCATAAAAAAATGTTCACACACTTCGCTCGTTAGATATATTTAGCACTCTTTGAGATAGGCAGTACCTTTTGATCTCTATAAATATCACTGAGCTGTTTAGGTTTCTATAAATATCGCCGAGGTTTTTAAAGACCCTTTACCCTTCTACTTAGGTTGATAGAGGGTTTGAGCATGAATACAAGATAAAATTATTTAGAGGTTCGCAGTGTTCTTCAGTGGGTTTATGCAAGTGGAGCTCATTGACATTAAGCGTATCTGTGCACAAAGGCAGAATGCGTTGGCGGGCTTCGCCTGTTTCATATTTAATTAAAATAATTAACTTAAAAGTGTAACGGCGTCAACTCGAAATGTATATTTTGTCAAGTGTTACTTGACTTGAATACTAAAAGATTTTTGAAATTCGTAAACAAATTCAAATTTTTGAAAATATGTTCTCGCGCCTTTCGAGTTTTTTATTTTTATTTTTGCATGCTCTTAAGCACCTGCCATTAGTGAAGTTTAAGTGCATCAAGGTATTTATCACCCGATTTCGTAAAATCGGCCTACAGTTATTAATAATCATTAGTCGTAATACTCAGCCATGACTGGTTAGTTACCGAAGACGGTGAAGCAGTGGTATTTTACCTAAGCTTATAGAGTGAGATTGAGCGGCGCCAAGAAATACATTTTTCATAAATACTTTACTAATTTAACAGAAAAAAATGATGCAAAAATTTTTAACAAAATTTTTTTTTTTGTTAATTTGTATTTGTAACTGCTATACCCAGCCGTAGACTTGTGAAGTCCTACTCAAGACAATAACTATATCGAATTAGCCTGAACACTTTGGATTTGTTTACACGAAAGAACTTTAAAGGTTCTGGTGGATGACGGAACTGAAAAGATATCATGTCAAATCAGCTTCATGTCAATAATTTGCATTGTCGTCGGATTAATGCATGAGCATGTAATGTAAGTAGGTAGTAGAGTTTCGCAGCGACTCACCAGGATTGGTACCACCGCCTTACCTATTCCTGCCGCCATAACGTCATGACGTGTTCCGGTTCGGGGGGTAAGGTAGCCGGTAAACTTACTTTTGCTCGAGGCCTAACATCCCGGCCTCGGGTTGGCAGCGCACCATTACCACCTTTGGTGTCTAAGCGGCGGGAATTTCTTACCATCAGGAAAATCGTTTGCTTGTTTGCCTTCCAATATCATAAAAAAAAAATTAAAAATGTAAAATTCCAGCTAAATAGGTTACGTGGAGACTGGAGAGTATCAATTCAATTTGTAATTTTCTATCAGGATCAACATATATGCATTGCAACATAAAAGCTTGTAAAATAAGATATGTACACGAAAAGTAATAAAGAAATAACTGCGTCCATCTTTTCTCCCGATCCCAGCAAAACGACAATGGCGTACACAGACATTATGGAGGTAGGAACAGAAAAAGCATTGATACCAATCTGAGCGGATAGGTCAAAACCCTACCACTTAGAGACGGGTTAAATGTGAATGAACTCAATCAGCTGTTCATTTTGTCATGCCATTAATGTAAGGCAAAAATAGATTGTGTCACTCTTATTTCCCCTACCTTTATTAATAGCAAACGTTTTAATTATTTAAAAATTTCCTAATATTGTGGCATTCTGTCCATGAGAAATTGTAACTTTTTATTATTAAGGGCTGATTACACCGATCATACTGAAAACTGAGTTTAATAAAACCATAGACAAATTCTGTCAAAACTAAGTTCAGTGTAAACGAGTTCAATTATCGGTTAAACTACTGCAATTAAAATTGACAAAATACTTCTGAGCATCTACTTACCATTTAAAACATTTTAATAATAAACTATTTGCAATTGTTTGCAATAACTAAATTATCTTTGACACTAAAATTCTTTTTTGCTTTTGACAATTCACTAAACGCGATTATACGTTCATCGCGTTTAAATTCGACAGTGAAATTCAGCCTAAGAGTTTTATATTTTTTTTTGTAATAAAAAATATGTATATTGCATTATAGTGCAATGGTACCTGAATAAACTTTCATCAGATTGTTAATTGTGGAGACGAATCTATTAATACGATGATTATTACCATGTATTTTTTAAGTGTCAATAATTAAAAAAAAACAAAAGTTAGGCCAGTAATATAAAAAATAGTATTTTCACGCTCGTATCGCCTAAGAGGTATGCATGCAAAGGTACATCCAGGTCATCCACAATTAGCTGAAGACAGTAATTTCCACAATGTGATAGGTGGCAAGTCTATCGCCAACCTGGCACACAGCCTATCCCGGGCAATGTTGTTTTTATAAGAAAATTAAAAAAAAAAACATTTTTTGTAGCCCGACTCAGGATCGAACCCGGGACCTCATGAAGCCAATGCCGGACCACTAGACCACAGAGGTGACTAAGCCAGTTATAAAACTCGAAAGTTCGTATGAAGAAATACGTACAGATCTTTAAATATATTATCTGGTAGCAGTTAAAAGCCTTAGGTGACTTATAATAAGAGTTAGAGCTCTTTCTACGCGGTCTCGGACGCAAAGAGGGTACCTAACTCTTTTTTTTTTCGATAAATATTTGTACTTTCTCAAACTTGTGAAAAATATTGCTTACCTTTTTTTTGTTGTGTTGGTAATTCTCAGGAGAACGTTCTTATGAAAAAAAAACATAAAATTGCATGGAAAAACAATACATTTATTTTCATACAAATTGCCGGCTCAGCTAGTTTTAAATAAAACAAGCAATAATGCTTATTTTATTTAATAATAAATTAACTTATAAAATTAATGTCATTAATAAATTATAGCTAAATATCTTGAAATAGTAAACTCTGTCGAAACCGAGACAAACGTACTGCTTATTAAAATGTAAAAAAAATGTTTCACAAGTTTGCTGTCTTCTGCAATTAAATTTTAGAGTTAATCAAAGAGCTTCCCCTGTAGTCTTGTTCCAATTGGTTTAAATGGAAATTTTGATTCCAATGGAATTGATAAAAAGTATTTTCCGTTTCAAAAAAGTAAGCCTCCATTTAAATAATTCGCTTGCCAATACACATTTACTTATAGACGGCGTAATTGTTACAGATGGGTCCTGTTTGCGTGTGTGTATGTTTGTGATTGTGCGTGTGTGTGTGTGTGTGCACACGTGCGTGTGCGTGTGTGTTAGATATAAAAAACACGTACGGCTATCCTGTCCACAACAGAATGGTCATGTTAGTAATGATCCATTTAACCTAGATGCTGGTCTCCTATGAGCAGCTAGGCAAAGAAATAGATTGCTTATTGTACACAGAGAACCCTGACCAACTAAAAAAATATCCGATTTATTAAGTTTACGATCTTATTTCCTTGAGGTTAATCCGAAACCGATCCGAATCTCTAGTCATATCTTTGGTATAATTTTCACAAATTTATTAAGAAATTACTTAAATTTTCATCTAACCGATGTCAAATAACACTTCAATTTGTTTGGTTTCAGGGTTCAGTCGAGCGAAGAAGGTGATACCAGTACAGAAGACGGTGCGAGGGTTCCACCACACTGTCACATCACTATTAAATGTACTAGAGAGGTAAGCATTTAGTTCTAACAATAAAAAGTAAGGTTTTACCGCCTCGTTGGTCGAGTGGCTAGTGAACACGCCTAACTACACTAAGCAACCGCAAGGCTCGATTTCGATTCCCGACGGAGGCAAATATTTGTGTGATAAACACTTAGATTTCATTTCCGGTTGCATGGTTTCCGGTGCATTTCCGGTTTGGGTGTTTATTAAATTTATTCTGGTATCTATTTAAGTATTTATTTATTTAATTCTATATTGCACACAATTTATGACATTAAAACATGGACAGTGATAAACGGAAATGCACAAAAGGTGGGCTTTATCTCTAGGTCTACAGATTTCTTCCAGCCAACCCTAAGAAATAGAATCTGTGCTGAAACAGTGGAAGGCGTCATGCACAATAAATAAATAACCTAAACATAATAATAATATTTAAAAAAAACTCATGAGAATGACATGTTATAAAATATTATAAATAAAATTAATAAATATATATAAATAAGAAACCTCAAAGTCAAAAATGTTATGAAAGTGTTAAGTAAAAATCTTTCAACCGTTTTTTGAAGATGGGCAGGGAAGGGCCATCGCAGGCCTCAAGAGGGAGTGAATTCTATAATTTGACGGAACGAAAAGTACACAATACAAAAACGCTCCCGAAGATAAGAGGGGGCAGATGGATTATACAAAATGTTGTAAAGGAGACAAAGTATATGAGAGTTTATGCGAAGATAGGAAGTTATTTATTGATATATATATATTAGACTCATTGACTAACACCAATATTATTTGCTTACTTTGGGCATTTGAAACAATTTATTGTAACTTGTCTCGATTTTTTTATTTATTTAATATCTTATACCTTTAAATGAGCCATTCTTGTATATATATGTATAGTTGGAATCTCGGAATCGGCTCCAACGATTTTTATGAAATTTAGTATGTAGGTGGTTTCGGGGGCGATAAATCGATCTAGCTAGGAATATTTTCTAGAAAATGTAATTTTATTCGCGTTTAAACTGAAAATTTTATTCGTGTTTAAACTGAAAAATATGACTTCCTGATATCTATTGGCGAATAATAATACTATTTAATTTTAGTTAATGAGTGTTTGCTAAAAAAATACCGATCAAAGCTCGGGCATCCAGGTACTTAACTTTAAATTGCAAAACTAGTATAACATGTGTGTTCAGGTTTGAAACATCTAATCTCAAGCGCTAATACTTTGTAAACTGGCAAGTTGCGTAGACACTCCCAGTTCACTCTATGGGTCAAGTGCTTACTCTCACAAGTTCATTTACACTTGACTTGCTTCTATTAGACTAGAATTTGTATATGTGCCATGAAAACTTCGTGTAAAATCTGATAAACATACCATGATACCTGTAGCGAAGAAATCCATACTAATTTAATGCGTATTTTCATTCAATCTCTCGATCTCGAATACAGGTAATTATTACTGCTATAATGGTTATTATTTACGTCTACAATAATAATACATATCCCTGGACAAGTGACACAAATTGAATTTAACCCCAAAGTAAGCAAATTATATGCTTGCGTTATGGGTGTTAGTCAACGATGCTAATACAAAGAAATACTTAAATAGATACCTGCATAAATTTAATAAATACCAAGACCCAGAAATGCAGACATCTAAATGTTCATCACACAAATCCTTCTATTCCCGACGGATAGAACCCGAGCCTCGCGGTTGATCGATGTAGTTAGGCATGTACGCTAGCCACTCGACCAACGAGGCGGTCAAATGATGCAGGAGAGGAAAAATTGCAGATGAAGTTCCATGCAGCAATTAGTTATCAGAGTCAGAAAAAGATTTATTCACATAGACCACGCAAGTTGTTAGTTATCAGAATCAGAAAAAACTTTATTCACGTAGACCATGCAAGTTGCTAGTTATCAGAATCAGAAAAAACTTTATTCACGTAGACCACGCAAGTGGCTAGTTATCAGAATCAGAAAAAAAAATCATGTAGACCACGCTAGTGTTCAACTAACTACATATATACAACAATAACACTAAAGTTTCTTCTAATTCTGATAACTATGTAATTGCTGCACGGCAAATATTGTATTATAATCATAGAATAGCTTAAAAACTAAAAAAGACGCTATTATATCTAGCTGAACTATAAAGTAGAAAATAATTTTCTATAAGATCTAATAAAAAATGTGATTGAGAAAAAAATATCGTGAAAACGCTTAGGTACGCTTGTTAGAAAATATTTTATAAGTTTTACTGTCCCCAATGTGTTTGTATTTGTTGAACATCAACTATTAGGAGGTCGTCAACGTAAGCAAAGATTTATCCGTTATTAAATGTAACTCAAAAAGACATGATAAAATTAATGTTGAATCATGACATCTTTCTAAAATCAAACCATCAAAATCGATTAGCTATTGACCATATAATCGCATAATAAACACACGAAAAAAAAAACATTCATTAGAATTGAGAATCTCCACCTTTTCTGAATAAGTTAAAAGTTATTTGAGTCCAAACCTGGTTAGTTAAACCGTCTGAGAAATGGACGGAAATCAAATTGGAGAGAACAAAAAGGAAAATTTCGGGGGAAATGGGAAAAACAATACTTGATTTCTTCCAACAAATTGTTAGTTTTTGTTAATGTCCAGTGATACCAAGTTCACCGGATTGGCTAGTATATAATAAAAGAGTTGGGAATCGGTTTTTACAGTTTTAGTATTATTAAAGACGTTGCTGGGATGTGACGTAGAAAGATAAGCTTTTAAAATTTTGTCACGGCATAAAAATGGACAAATAGATTACCTAAAATTACTTCAATAACTTTTGTAACCCTCATTCTGCATTTTAATTTAAGCGTAATATAATTTTTTATGGTATTTTTTGCAGATAGCTGGGTTTAATGGATTGTCGGAAGCTGTCCGTCGTTTAGATTTCTCATCAGCCGTCCGTGATGTGCGAAGATTTAATTATATATGTGCGTTGCTGGAATTGCTGTTAGGGGGACAGAAACTTACCAATCTACCAGGAGCTGCACAAAAACTGTTACTGTCGATGCTGGAACAACTTGCGGATCAAGGTATTGTGGTGACGTGTTGAGCTTAATTTATATTCATCCTATTTTGAAGGCTAGAGTTGCAGCTGGGAGACAGAAACATACTAATTTAGTGTTGCTATCAAAGCCAACTTGCAAATCAAGGTGAATGCTTGATCTATGTTTTTTTTTCTAAATTTGCTAAACGGACAAAACTTACCATTCTGCCTAAATATGCTCATAACTTCCAGATCAAGGTAAGTACCCGAGGATGGATTTTATTTGCAGATTAAGGTTAGAACATACTATACAAAACCCGAAGTATTTTAGAAGATATCTTGTTATTAATGCTGAAGCCAGTTGATAAACGAAAATTCAATTTCATTGTTGAAGCTACTCCTACAATAAAGTAAAGGATAGTAAATATACAATTTAGAAAATACCTGTTGTTACTAGAAAGTTTGCAATACTTTGCAAAATGTTACTATTTACAAAGTAAGAATTCTAAAGGTTCTCTACGTAGTTTAATCTCTGATTACATAATATATACCGGATTATATAAAATATAGCAATAATTTCCTTAACAAATGCTCCTTGAACATTAAGTAAAATTTCGCATTTGCGGAAACAAAGCATCTAAAACATTTAGTATATCGAGTTAACTGTAGCCACTGTAGGTAGTTCGTCAATGGCCATTTCAGCTTATTTACCTTTAGGGCAGGATTTAGGGTAGAGCAACCGGGTGAAAACCGGGGCCTCTACAAACGAGGAATCCCCACAGGCTACACTAGACTATTTAAAAAAATATTTTTATTCTGACTAATAAACATAATTTCCTTCGATATTTTTTTCACTGATTTACAATTGCCTACAGTACTTTGTACAAACATGATTCGCGTATTTTTTTATTAATATTTAAGAACAATATTTCTTAAATATTAATTACAAAAACGCGAATGAAAAAAATTGTTCGTTTTATTTAAAAAAAGTTTAGGCCCGGAGGCCTTTGCTGCCCCGGGGACACCATACCTTTAAATCCGGCCTGATTTCCTTAGAAATTTATGAAAGGCTAGTTTTAAACTCCTTATATTTATGGCTACGATTTCCATTCACTTTTCGCAAGAGCGAAATATTGAAACTTAAAGCTATGGACTAGCTCAGTGCAGTTGACTTTGCTTCCAGTGTCAGTACTATAGAGTAAATATTTTTTTTATATGATAAGACAGTTAACAAACACACGGCTAACTAAAAAACTAAACTAAAAACACGGCTAAAGGTTAACTAAACCTCTCGCCTAAAAGTGAGACAAAACCTTGGCACAAATCCATACTAAATGTGTGTCGCTGTACGTTGTTAATATTTTTTCCAGTTGCAACTTCCAAGCAAAATCTAAACGCGCTGCGAGCGCTGCTAGTGGCACTATCTGCTCTGCGTGAGGCAGAGCGGCGAGCCTGCTGGGGACGGCCGCTGGGCAGCCGGGCGCTCTGGGGGCACCACGACACTGCCATCGCCAGGATCACGCACATCGCCAACAGTATTCGGATACAGGGGGTACGTCAGCTTGCAATCACTATCATACTTAATATGAAACAGTATAATCACGAAGTTGAATGAGATACCTTAAAAATACTGCTGTCAAGCATTAAATATGTTTAATGCTCCCTCTTGTCAAGTCACAGCTTTTAACAGAGGACGTCTGCTATCAATGCATAGCCATGATCAATTAAAAAAATTTATGCAGCCGGTAAATTTCATAGCCAATAACATCTGCTTTATTGTTTTCATCGTCTCAAATGGTGAAATTTATACTTTCACACTTTATGAAATTAATTGTGAAACTGTACCTACAACTGACTTTGTTAATTATCATTATAGTATTTAATATCTTTTGTTGTCTCTTGGCGATATCAAAATCTAATCTAAAATAGAACTACATAAAAAGTAGCGTTTTAAGTTAGGCGTTATGACGACATTGAACAACAAACATCAGCCAAACCGTTTAATATACTAACTATCTAATCTAGAAAAAATATATTCACGCCCTTACCCCCAAGAAGTAGGCAGGGGTACAACAAGCGTACTCATGATTAACCCAAGGTACCACAATGACAAAACATTTACAAAAAAGTATAAAAATTAAAATGAAGATATAATAAAATGCTTTGATTTAGTGTACATAAAGAATGACGTTCTTCTTCAAGACCAGAAAAATCTATCTACATAATTTAATTGATTTTCGATTATTATTTATTACAGCCAGGACCAGAAGTAGTGCCTAAACTTCACGATTTGCCTGAGGAGTGCATCAGGGAAATCATGTTGAGGATATCGGATCACAGGGATATTGACGTGAGTGAAGACATTCCTATAATAAAGTCCTAGTTTAGTTTAGTACAGGAACCCAAGGCGGGTTTCTTGGATGCTCGAGCATGTCAGATTAAATATTGGGAATATCCTTGTTGAACATCTCCCATTTTAAAAATCTCTATAAATATTAAATGGAACAAGTGACACTTTCATATGACAGATTAAGATATGGTGGCTTACTCGTTCTGTTGAAACCGTTCCTTCTCCCTTCATTTACCCTTTATTGGTTCTGACAGTCTCTTGATGTTTACATGCCGAGAAGCACGTAAGAGTCGAGCATCGAATTAGTTATCAGTAACAACGTGACTACTAATAGGTGGTAGCATTTTGCGATAATTATACTACTAACTTGCCTATTTGTAGTGTCATAAATTCACTCCTTGAGTATGTATGTCTATTGAGTTTTCGGTTACACAATCTTTACAATTTGCCTGTCGGTAGTTAGTATCCGATTCCGAAGAGCTAGGCAGTAGTAGCTCTAGTTTGCAACCTTGTCATCCACGGCTAGCTGAAAATACCAAGTACTACAATACAATAAATATACAATGTAATATATAATAGCATCCAATCCTTGCCAAAGTTGTTTTTGTTAGAACTAAAAAGCTCCTTTTTTCATGAATTAAATAACTGTGTGCGTGACGACCATAGACAACCATAGACTACATCGGCTAGAGCGATTCGAACCGAAGAATGGCACGCGTCGGTATCTTAAAGAACACTTCAACCGAAGCAAATGTTGATGTCTTTTAGTTTTATTAACTGGGAACACTTAGAAGAAGATAAATGCCAGAGAAGCTCCTTTGCCTCATTCTCGCCATTGTGAACGTGTAACAGTGTGTTTTACTCCAAAAATCTTTCCGCACGGTATATTTTCGTCGACCCCAGGATCCGGATAGAATCTATCCGCCTCAGATTGGGACTTCATGAAGTAAAGTATAAAAGTGAAAATCGGTCGCAGGCGGCGTCCTCGGCGTGGCCGGTGATGGCTTCGGTGTGCTCGGAGCAGCGCGTGTGGCGCGAGCTCGTGCAGTTCCACTTCACACGCCACCAGATCGACGCCCACAATAAGGAACAGGACAAAGATGTGGACTGGAAGAAACTCTTCCATCAGCTCAGAAAGTACGTTCATTCAATCATTTTTCGAATGTCTGTAATATTAAAATAATTGCTTTTCACTATATGCATGTGAATTTTTAGTAAAATTACAATCAAAGTAAAAAATTTGCTTATAAGATGACCTATGGGTAAAATTAAAAATCAGCGCGTTTCCTAATACAACAAAATAAAAACACAGTTAAAGTATTATAATCATTGTAATAACAGTTATAATTAAAGTAATTTTCAGATCTTGCATTTTTTTTAAGAATTTAAATTTCACTTAAAATAATGTAAATTTACAACAGTTCGGAATTTAACTCACAATACTTGATAAATTTAGTAAACTCAATTTTATTACACCTTCATTATCTTGTGTTAAAATCTTTCAACGTTTTGTTGTAAATTGATTGCTGATTTTTTTCTTAGTGTATCATTCATAGGAAATATTTCTGTGGCTGTCACCAGCGCTTTCAGATCCCATCCTCGCGGTAATGTTGGAATCACAAAATGGCTACTCGGTCACAGATATAATTGCATACAACTTTCGTAGTTTCGGCGCACCTGGTAGTCACAATTAATAATCTTAATTTTTATATGGCACTCAAGGTTTCTCTTTTCGTCTGTAGACGTAGGATGAATGTGGGTTGAAATTATTAGTTCCATTAGATTGGTTGACCGCCTCGTTGGTCGAGTGTCTAGCGTACACCCTTCACTACATCGACCAAGCGCGAGGCTTGGGTTCGATTCCCGACGGGGGCAGGCATTTGTGTGATGAACATTTTAGGTGTTTGCATTTCTGGGTCTGGTAAACTTATTCTGGTATATATTTAAGTATTTCTATGTATTAGTAACGTTGACTAACACCCGTAACACAAGCATATAATTTGCTTACTTTGAGGTTAGATTCTATTTGTGTCACTTGTCTAGGAATATTTATTAATATTTCCAGATTATATGGGTTGAGAGAAGACGCCCAGTACGCCGAGACCCTGTCGCTGTGCCGCCACTGCAAGTGCCTGTTTTGGAGGTCGCTTGGCCATCCCTGCATAGCCGACCAGGTGACGCTTACAGCTTTTTATAATTTTGTTAATTTTACACATAATTATTGAATAATAATGTATAAAATATATAAAATGTTGAATGTATTAGTAATAATATATACATTGGTTTGTCTGCCTGTCTGTTACTTAATCACGGCTAATCTTTACCTATTTTGATAAAATTTGATATGCATATACTTAAAGATCTGAGTCCATATGTTTGGACTATTATTTTTTAATGATAGTCCGAGCCGGAATACTACAAGAGCATTGAGGTTATGGCTAATTTGGGCAGGCAAGTTTTTGCCATTAGGACTTAACACCTACATAGAAATGGTACTTCATGTTAAAACGAGAATATTAACTGTTAACCAAGCTATATATAGCTACTGTAAGCCGAGTGTGATAAATTTAAATTATTTAAAAAACGAATTAAAATCACTATCACGTTTAAGTTTAAACGATTCGAATGTATGGATTTATTAAGTTTTTTAAGTATTCGCTAGAGTTTTCTGGGCCCCTCTAGACTGCGGTCGTCTAGAGGGGCCCAGAAAAATTGGTTTAAATAAACTCCAGACGAAACTAACAAGTTATTTATTGAGGTTTTAGAGGAGAAAAAAAGATGGCTTAACAAAATAAGTTATTTTTTAAATGGAGCTTTACAAGAAACAAGTTTGGGACCTTCTGGTTTAAACGTAGATCCGATAGTGAAGTAAATCCGTTCAAAAACTCACACTCGCACTGTTGAGTGACACGGGCAACGTTTATTCATAACTTTTTTTTTCTTCTTTATCTAAACTTACCGAATGGGATTTAGCGGCATCGAGAAAACACACAATACATTAATTTCTTTATGAGTGCCTCACTCGTGCACTTTAACTCAACAAAATTATACAAAATGTCACCAAACTTGTTTAATTGTGTTCAATAAGATCCCGCCAAAAGTGTTGGTTATGTTGTGGTTACGCAGTGCCCCGAGTACCGCGAGCGGGTGCGGGAAGCGGGCGGGCCGCTGCCCCCCCACCCCATCCCGCCGGCCGACTTCCTCAAGTTCTTCTCGCTCTAACTCCGTCTACTTCAAACTTATTCTATTGGGTTCGATGAAAGCATAATAACGTTCATTGTCTTACAATCTTATAGCTCACTGTTTGACAATTGCTCCTCAATGTTAAGATTTGGTTTCTAATCGTTACATTTTTTTAATCAGTAACGTAAGTGGGAGTATTCATATCGCGCTAGCGTTTAAACAATCAAATTGTAATGTTATATTTACAGTCAGCGCCTCGAGCGGAAGTTACAACAACTAATCACCCATTCATTAAACGATCTAAAGTCTAAACGCTATCGCGGTAGTAAATTTATTTCTGGGTTTAGGCCTGGACTTCAGTTACACAGGCGTTAATATGTTGACTTCTTGTCTCAATTTTTAAATGCTGTGTGTTAAAAATACGTGATAAATATTTCGCAGTGTGATCGCACACTCGGGTCAATTTGGTTTTTTATGCAGCAAAAACATACCCGTGTGAATAAGCAGGATATCTATATACGGCGAAGGTAGACAGAGAAATTAACATGACAATGTAATATGGATTCTTAATGACGAATGTGACAAACCAGATACACAGTAACTTTTAAATGTGTTGAGCACCATGTATTAAATGAAAAAAAAACTACAGATAAATCCCCGTCAATTTCCCATCTTCTTTTATAAACATTCGTACACATTCTCTGAATTTATTTACAATTTTCCTCATTTAATTTTGAATTACCAAAGTTGTAAATTTTTAAATAGAACCCATTGTGAATTTTTTTATGTAAAATTTTAAATAAAGATACCATTACTTACAAGAAGATCGAATATAAGCGAAAATTTTATTTCGCCAGTACCTACTCGATAGATATTTCGAAGGTGGGTTCCGAAATTCTGACTTAATAACTTTACGTTATTATTTAAACAAAAAAAATGGCTAGTAGTGGGGATTTTCCATTATCAAGTTCTAAAATATTCCATAAATTGTGATTTGGATTTTTATGGATCACAATCAATAATCATAATCATAATCAATAAGGAATATCAATGTGAGTGTAATTGTGGTGCTTTTAATGACTCTTGGAGTCCACGCCTGGAGCCACTCTACTAAAATAAGTATTAATGTGTTCTACGTAATATTTACTAATGATTTTAATAAATTGCGAAGTTTAATATTTTTGCCAGTGTAAGTTTGATGTATGAATATTTTTATATTTGAGTGTGACTTGATAGTTTAATGTTTCAAACTGGAAATTACATGCCACAGATGCTACTGTGTTTTATACTGACTTAAATGGTTTACCTTTACGGTTTTACGCATTGTTACACACACATATACACACAATCTGATGTGCTTATGTGTATAACTATTAAATTAGGTATATATCACACTTATTATAATTTCAGACAATTGTTTTAAAAAATTACTTTCTTACGAAAGAAATTTAAAAAAAATGTTTTCAATAAATAAATTTTCAATGTTTATTCCACAGTTATTTAAATATTTTAAATCGCGAAATAGTATTGACATGTTGTGTTTTTGTAATATTCCTAAAATATGTATTAAAGTCAAAACATTAGTCGATGTCTGACCTAACATTAGGTATACTATTGTGATTTTTGTCCAGTAGAATAAAATTGATTGATAAATAGATATAGAGAACAAAAAATGATATAGTTTTTTAAAATTAAAATAATATCAAAAAACATTTCGATAAAAGCTTAGAAGACGCGTCTTTATCTGAGCCAGTCTTTGGATTCGTGTAGGTTTAATAACAATAACATGTTACTTTTTTTTATTGGTCAACATTTATGTGCTATCTATTCTCATTTGTATATATTATGAATTATAAAGTCTTTAAAAAACTGCCAAAAATAATAATTACAGTTTTGTAATAATTTAAAATAAGTTTTTTTTTCTTCATTTCGTTGTTGGATTTCGTCAGATAATTCAAGAATGTAATAACTACCGCTTCAGTATTTTTTTTTATATTTAAGTACCTAGTTCAATGTATAACCTCGTATTACTTATTGCATGGTAGTGTGATTTTTATTGTATATTATGATCTAAGAAATGTAAGTAACTAGACATGGGCCTGGCACCAACTTGGTTTTTGTGTCAAATCTTTGTTTTTTTGTGAAAGTATCTAATATCTTAAAGTTTCTCACAAAGGCCAGTTGAAAATTGACTTTGAGCCACCTTTCAATCTAATTTGTAATTTTCTTAAGCAGTTTTCAATAATTACGTATAAATCTCCTATTTTGAACGCCACTTTACAATTCGCTTCATTATCTATTTTTTAAATTATAACAAAATATTTACAACCAGTGTGTATTTAATTAATGTGTTCTTAACTTTTTAACAACTATAGGCTTATTTAAGATATAGGTACAACTGTATTTTAGTCACTATAATATCTATTTTATTTGGTTAATGGCCAATTTTTAAAAGCGATAATTCCTAATTTAGTTTTACAAGTTGACTAACTTTTTATAGGTACATCTGAAAACGCTATATGTTAAATAATATTTAAAGTATTTAATTAAGTCAGAAATCTCTGTACTTACATAAACGAAAGTGTGCAAATAAAAATGAAGTTGACTCTCTCTATGATAAACCATTTATAATGACTGCGTTAAAACAACTTATTTTCTCCCAAGTTTCAAATTGTATTCTAATTTAGGTTTTTTTTGTCATCTGGAAATTCTTAATGATAATTTTTTCATACATGTAACATTTAAAGTACCAGTAAAATTTTGAGAAATGATTCAGAACCGATAACACTTTCGACCTATAAAGTAAAAAAAAAACAATTTATATTTTTTATCTAACGCTAAATACAAAATGCATGGTTATAACGTAAACAAAGCATAAAACTGGTTATCACTGACAGCATTCGCATTTGCAGGATGGTGACGTCATGACTCGTACTAGGTGCGACAAAGCGTGACAACAAATTAAGTATTTTTACGAAATGTCACAAAACTAAATATTACAATTTGGCAAAAATAATTAAAATACATTACCATTTAAGCCTTTACCCTCTTGTATTAAAATTTAGCCGGTCCTTTCAAAGTATCTGTGTATAAACACAATGTCGTTAAAATCTCAAAATATTAATCTGTGGCATTTTATATATAATTTATGGCCTAATTATGTTTGTGCAGTCCAGTGAAGTATTTTTTATATTATGCTAGACTTGTATTTCGAACTGAACTGAGGTAATATATGAACCTAAGCAGCGCTAGCTCTAGAGTAAGGAAACCGCTGTAGAATTTCAATTTTGTGGGGCACCTAAATAGTATTTGTTTTATTAAATTGTAGTAATGTAATATTTTTTTAAAACGTATAATCTACGTTTTGATAACATACAGACTACCTTGGCAGAGGACTAGGGCTTGTGCTGCATCTAAGTCTGATAGGGTACATACGGTAATGTTAATTGTACCAAGTAGGGTAGAAGTTGTTAATATTGTGATATTTTAAGGTAAGTTATGAAAATTAACTAAATATTTGATGTTTCTAAAACTAACATTTAGTAGTATAAGAAAAATAATGCAGCATACATACTTTGATATTTTTAGTTGTTTATCTGTGATGTATTTTGTGCAAAGGAATTGTTTTTGTTTTGTTCTTTACTTGTATTATTGGACTCTAAAATAAAATATTTTGAGTACATACTTAGTGGATTTATTGAGTCACCCTGGTATATATAATCCTAATTCTAGAAAGAAGTGCAAGTTTAGGTGATTGTGCTGAAACAAAAGCCTCAGTAAGCACAATTACTGTCACGTAGTATTTGCGCCGGCTATAAGTTTTCAGTGATTATTTAGGAAAACTAGATTTTACTAAATAATTTAATGTTGGACTTGACTGCATGAGGTCCCGGGTTCGAATCCCGGGTCGGCCAACAAAAATATAATTGGATTTTTCCAATTTTCTAATAAAAAAATTTTGGTCAGGATTGGAATTGTGCCCGGTTGGCGATAGGCTTGCCACCTATCACATTGTGGGACTTAGTATCTTCGGCTAGTCGTGGGTGTCTTGGTTGTACCTCTGCCTACCTCTTCGGGGATATGGGCGTGAAGATACTTTTTACTAAATAATTTTGTCAAATTTTATTACAGTGCAAAATATGTTGCGTAAGTTGAGTTTGCTTTTGAAATAAATGTGCTTTCAACAGCAAAACTTGTTTTTAGTTAGCAGAAAGGTTTTTTTTTGGTTACCATGAATAAATTCTGAATTTTTACCGAAGTCGGGATATGACAGCTGGTTGTAATCTATTATTTTAGATAGTAATGATTGGGGCTTGGCATATACGCTAAGCCTTCAACCTACTAGGCCAGGGTAGACGACTTTATGCATCAACATGCCATTTTTTCTAAAAAAACGTTTAATGGGGTCATTGACGTGCCACCAAATAATTTTGGCGTTCTGATTATTTGGAGACTAATAATAATAAATACTATCAAAACTCTTTATTAAATAAAGTAAACAAAAGAGGTACATTTTGGAATGTTTTTATTACACGCATAAATTCAATTACTGTAAAATTAGTGTTACTTCTGTTGCTGCCTGCCATAGCGCCGCCCCAACCCGTGCACCGAACACTCCGTAGCGT
>NJDC01001138.1:545051-576506 GCA_002245475.1 Calephelis virginiensis
TTGTGGAATTCTGTTCGACTCGATTGCTGCTAAAAATTCGTAATAATCAAAATTCAACCCACCCTATAGCATAAAGAATAGTTTATATCTTGTCGACAGGATCAAAGACGTAGTGTTACCGGATCGGTGTAGATTAGTTTATTTGGATGTAGAAAGCTTATTCTCAAATGTCCCTTCAGAAGAGTGTATAAACTTAATGGAAGAAATGTTAATACGTCAGCGTCAACAACCAGGAGAAATAAATGAAACACATTTTTTACACATTTTTTCCTACGTAACACATTTTTTACACATGTTTCATGAACGGCGACGTGCCCAAAATATTTTGTGTGCCATTGGTTCGCCTACCCTGTACTAGGCGGTATAAAAATGCTACTATATTGCTACCAGATAGTTTAGTATAATTTTTTATATAAACTATTAAGTTTTATCTAATATGTTTCATTTTTCTCTTTAACCACTAACTTTTTTTAACGAACTTACAACATTTTCATGGAGAGCCAGATACTAACAAAGTTCACAAATGAAGTAAAGGTACAGATGTTTAAATGAGATATATTTATAAGTCTACATTTTGTTAAGATATATAAGCAGTACTTGTACCTTCAAAATTTTAACCATGCTGCAAGAGTTACCATAATAATGTGTAGAAATCTACTTTTAACGATAAACAATGGTATCTTTATATATAGTCAATGTCTAATCTATAGTCAATGGTAGTGGTACTCTTGCAATAACTGTTTTCTCTTACAAGTAGTGGACTGGCTACTAGTATACTACAATGTAACTATTGGTAGTAAAAAATAACTGCCATAAAAATGACCAATTAAAATTTTTTTATAGTATTGGAAAGCAAAGGAATTTTGATGCACACTACTTACAAGTATAGTTTGCTAAAATGTAAAGATTGCAATTTATTTGTGTAATTTTAACGCTGTTTGTTTGGGATTGTTGAAAAGATGGGTACAAGAGTTATGTAATTAACATGTGATTAACATTTACACCCAACAACTATATTGGAGGCCTGACCTGGAAGTCTTTTATGACCAATATAGACAATACATATTTCTGAGAATGGGTGTTTATTTAACCACCTTATTGATCAAGTAGTTAAGAGTTCTACTATTCAACTATCCACAAGGCTAAGTTTTAATACATGGGATGATTAAAGCCACCTACCAATCCACGACTATCCAAAAACAATAAGACCCACGATGTGATAGGTGGCACAGGCACATATCACAGGTAACATTGTTTTTTATTAGTAAATTAACAAAACACATTTCCATTTTGTTGCTCTAACCAGGACCTCATAAAGTCAAGTCCAACAACCGGACCACTGCATCACACAGGTAATATGTATTATTTATATTAAATTAATTTATTTGACAAAGGTTGCAATTTAATTATTTTATGATAATAGCCATGTCTGCACAACAAAAAACATTAATTACATTGTATGACATAATTCAAAACGAAAGAGTTTATTAACAATTGTTAGTCAATGTGTTAATTTTTTATATATATCATAAGAAAAAGTATCCTCACACCCATATCCCCAGAGTAGGAAGAGGCACAACCAGGGCACCTACAACTAGCCAAAGAAGTCTCATAGTGTGATAGGTGGCCAGCCTATCTCAAACCAGGCAAATAACCAATTCCAAAACCAAAATAATCTCTTTTTATAACCCAACCTAGGGATAGAATCCGAGATTTAAGTCCATCACCGGACTGCTATTACTAGGACCGGATTATTAAAACATCATACTGCTCAATACAATATTTATTTTGTACATTAGGTATATGTAGGTACACTTTTTTTTATATAAAATGTATGGCATTACAAAAGTTATACTACTACCCGTGTATTTACACTAAAAAACCTAAAAAGGTTTTTAAATTGTTCGCCAAAAACTTGTATCAACGCAGATCATCCAAGTTCACTTTTGACTTTCTCACAATGCCTCACTACATCTTTCAATTTATAGACTAAATCTTGCAGTTGCTGCGTCCCACATGTGAATCGTATGTCCTCACCGTCTGTTTTTAATATAACAGTGTATAGTAAATTATCAGAACCAACACCTGGAGTGTTTGTCATTACTTCTAGTTTCCACTCAATATCCGTGATTTTAGGTAAAGCACTCCTATTCGAACTCATGTTACAGATATTTAGTGTTAATTATATTGTGTAATTTAAATAATGTTGTAGGCGTATGTAGTTAATCCATAAAATTTGTTTTTATTTCAAATTACATCATTAGGTACGTATAATTTCATTCATATTTCAGAATAGAGATGCGATCTCAGATCGATTAATCGAAGAATCGATTCTCCAAGCCAAGCAGATCAATATGTAGTATTGAATCGATTTAGGGAAAATCGACATTTGATTTTTTCTGTTTTGGTATAAACAATAAAATTATTTACAATTTATATTTATATTTTACCCATTAAAGGGTAAGGGTTAGGCCAAAATTTGCTAAATGGTGTTATGTTTAGTTTCCTTCGCCTCTTTTCAATAAAAATAAGTCAATACATATAGTGAAGCTTACAAAAGCAACTCTCTTTATATAATGCAATGGCACACGAAAGTCAAGGCTTCAACCAAGATTTGAAACATTTCTGTACAGTTGTACACATGAAGACGTATTCCTATATTCTGCTGGCAAAACAATTTGGTATGAAGCTTTGGGAATTATAAATTCTTTCTTCATTTGCTGTCCATCCTGCCAGTCCAAGCAACTCGTATAAGGCGAGCATTGGCTTACCGTCTTGAACACTGTGACACCCTACTAGGTGGTAGAGTTTCGCAGCGACTCGCCCGGGTTGGTACTGCCGCCTTGTCTATTTCTGCCGCTATAACGTAAAACTTGCCATTGACGTGTTCCGGTTCGGAGAGTAAGGAGAGGAACTTACTTTGAAGTCTTATTTCTTACCTGATACTTTGATATGGTATTAAAAATATTTTTTGTTTTAAATTATTTAATTTTATTTATAAAAGGTTGTCAATAACATTTTTATCTTTAATTACTTAAATGGATTTATATTTACATTGTAAACGCAAACTCAAAAAAAGATCGATCTTTTGAAGAATCAATTCATTAGGTTATATAAATATCGATCCTTTTCGGAAAGAATTTGCATCCCTATTTTAGAATTAATTGCGTGACGTATGTCAAGTTTAACTGTCAGCTGTCATTGTGCCTGTTTTTTTTTAAATCGTTCACAGGTGACATGCTAAGACCAAAGGCCATGCTGCCTTTTCATTCGTCAGAATTTCTTCCTTATTCAGAGTTCGACTCTCATTCTTATTACCTTGTTTCATTTTTTTTTAAGTTCAGAGGTTATTTAAGAACTTGAATACATCTTTAGTTTGTAATTCCTTGAAGTCTAAACAAAATTATTTAATTTGCAATTTTCCGCCAAAAAATGTATACGTATTATGGCGTAACAAAACAGACAAAATAGCGCGCTAAGAATGAATTGGACTTACCGGAAGCTAAAACTCCCAAATACATCCATCTCCACACAATACACACCACTAAACTGTTTTATTACGGCGGAAAATTGCAAATTAAATAATTTTGTTTAGATTTAAGTATGGATTTCCGCAAAGTAACACCTTCTTCTATCAATTCCTTGAAGTTTTTATGTTATGTTTTTTAGTCAATTTCTTTTATAATATGCAGTGATAGGAATAGTTAGTTCTTATTTATCTAAGCTTTGGAGAACAGAAACAAGGAACGGAGACTTCCTTAGAACAACTTTTTTTGGGACATCTTAAAAAAATATGTTTTTGGAATAAGTTATTCGTCTTTATTTATCTTAAGTTTGTTACTAGACAAAACACTTGGTACTACATTTATTACTAACACTAACGTTACTAGATGTAATGGCGGTGTATGATATTATTATATTATGACTAGTAAACTCCGGGTAAATGTAGACGAGTTACTTATTACAAATAACATATTTTTTAACGTATTTAATACAATACCTATTCCTATCACAGATTATATATATTGTAATATTGAATATTTGTATTGTAATATCTCTTTTAATATATCCCGTTATTTACACACAAATAATAAAATTAAAATGCTGAATTCTAAAATTATCTTTAACGGTGGCGCCACAATTTCCCTATGCATGAATTATTTTTAATTTTTATGCATGAATTAGCCTTTGCTTTCCCTCTATCTCTTATATCAGTTTAGTTACGCATAACTACACGGACTAACCGCGAGGCTCGGGTTCGATTTCCGACGGGGGCAGGCATTTGTGTGATGAACATTTATATGACTGCATTTCCGGGTCTGGGTGTTTTTTTAAATTTATTCTGGTTATCTATTTAAGTATTTCTATGTATTGGTATCATTGACTAACGCCCGTAACACAATCATATAATTTGCTTACTTTGGGGTTAGATTCAATTTGTGTAACTTGTCCAGAGATATTTATTATTTAATTAGGTATATTACGTAAACCTCACATCTTAATATTTCGTTTCTTTTAATAGTTACGTCTTCAATCTTCTTTCTTGTTCAGGCGTCTGTCTCTGCTATCGTGATAAAATACATATCTAAGAAATACACATTCATTAATTTACATATTATACATTTTAATCTTAGAGATTGGATGGAATCCTCGAAAAGGGCACTCTCCCCCTTCGACCGTTCCCGCTAACCCACTCACTTATTTTTCAATTAATTTCATATTTTTTTTAAATTATAGTCACATGTTGTTATAGATAGTAACATTAGGGTCTTGAGTAAAGTGGTAACATTTTAAGCCCATTTTGTGAGATTTGGCGAAAATGAAGAAATATACGATATACTAATTTCTTCATAAATATTTCACTTGTGCACTTTAACTAAACAAAATGTAACTAATTGACTCCTAAATTAACCATTTTTAACTCATAATACAGACAAAGGTCAAAAATTACAAAAAAGTACGATCATCTTTCACGACGACGCCACAACCTCATTGTTTTTTTTTATTATTTTGTCTCTATCTGGATGCTACGAATTCTACATTATTTTTCAAACTTACTCTCCGAACCAGAACAGAAAATACTCCGTGCCTTGTGGAGGCAAGAATAAGTAACGATCTAGCAACATTAAGTTTAAGGGTCTTCGCCGCTGAACACTACCACCTATATAGTAACGGGCCACGGCCACGGTTTTTGTACCTATAACGCTCGTTTCTTGCTGCTATATTTCTATAGACTATAACCGTCGAAGGGACCGAGGAGTCGGGATCATAACAAGGATAAATAATAATAAATATAAAAAAATCGTTAGTATATTGTCACATATTAACATTTCACATAAAATATTACATAAAGTAGGTAGTAAAATATTTATATCATTATTTTTGTTTAATAGCACAGTATATTGATTCATTCATTCTTCCTCTTTCTTTTTCACCATTAATTATAGGCCCGAACATGGACACTACAAATCTTTTATTTAAAAAAATTTTATATAATAAAGTATGGTATATTGTTCAGTTTTAAATTAATTGCACTTCATGTATGTAAGTTTCAATTGTCAATCTAGTCTCAACTCGTGAAGCGATTTTGAAGTTTTTTTAGGTGATTCGCTTCATTTTATTGTTAAGTGTGACAGTAAGTGACAGAAAATAAAATTCAATGTGGCTGATAAAAACGGATGGATGATAAAAAAAAATGTGCAATATCATTATTAGGGCGTATTTAGACTTTTCGTATAATTTTCATTCCAAAAATCTTTAAGGCTTTATAAACATATAAATAATATAGTTGATTAGCAACATTACATATTTTTTACGATTTATTAGAATAGCGTTTTGTGCGTATAGTAAATATTTTACCACTACATTTATATTATGTATGTGGCCTTCTGTTACACAAAGCTAGACATAAAATATATTCTTAGTTATATACTACTTTCGTTCATCTCCAACATACAATTATTTTTCTTACATAACATATTTGCGAATAGACCACTAAGTATCTGTTACCCAACTACATTATGAACTGAGAAAACTTACAAAAAGCACGGAAATACTAAGCATACTAAAGTATGATTTCATTATTAATATTGCACAAAAACCTCCAAGTATAATCATCTATGTACAATAAGGCTTCATGTCGCAGTTTAAAGGCACATGTAATTTAACAGTCACAGCATAATAACGACAACTCTAACGAAAATCACGCCAACTTATCTGCGAATTGAAAGTATTTTTACCCAGCTTCCAAAGCAATTAAGAACAAAGAGTAGTTTTGTGATTTTTTTGAAAAAATAATAGCGCAGTATTCGTTGGAGGTGTCGAAATAATTAAGGACGTTGGTCCTTGACACAGACTTCATCAGTTTTGAATATACACGATTTAAAATCGTAGTCATACTTTTAACATATGTGTAATATAAATTTTATCATACTTAATTATAGTTAAGGCATTACAACTTTATTATGAAAATAATATATATTTTTGTACACACAGTATAGATTTAGGCTGATAATAAATTATCAAATTAGGCTGAAATTATCAAATGGAAAAGTGATTAGAATACAACACGAGAAACCACACTCAGAGTCTTTGGTAATTCTGATGTCCTAAAGCAACTATATAAAGGAAGAGTCATCTTATTTATTTTAATTATCAGAATAAAAAAAAACTACTTGTGATCAGAATCTGTTTTCATAAATGTTTTCCAATGATAAATATGGAGACTGAAATAAAAAACTAAAAAAGAATCAATCACACAAAACATTCATTGACAACCAAGTATTATAGAGATTCAAGTTTTTTTTAATTAAAGACAACATTGATTACTATTTTATTCTTCTTCTTATGCTATATTATCATAAAAATACAATGTTATTTTGTTAAACCATCCTAAAAGCATATACTTTTTGTTATTAATAATCTAAATTAAATAATTTCTGAAAAAATACAACCTAAGCACTACAACAAAATAAATACTGGCAGTTTGGATGTTACAAGTCACTCAACACAAAATTATATATTTCAGTGAATGGAAAATGCATAGAATGATATGTCTCCTTAGCTCATACCCAGGTACATATTAAAATATCAGTAAGTAACCCCACTAAAAGAGACGAAACAGAGAGAATATAGATTTTTGACATATGCATGTGTATTGAGTAAACCCTAGAGTATTACTTAAAACTTAAATTACAAAAAATCAAATATTGTAGTCAGGATGTAATTTTTGGGCTTTGTAAGGAATGAATAAAATTTTATGAAGGTTCTGAAAATTTTCCATTCACTGTTGTGTCTAACATATTTACATTGAAAATGTTTAAAAAGAGTACTTTCGACAAAACAAGTGACATTTTTATAAAACATTTTTATTCAATAAGAATAAAATATACATTTCTAAAATTTGTAACATTTTTTACGTTTTTTTTCCTACACTACAAAATCAAAAGGCTATAAAACCATTTTTTTGTAAACTTACATTGGCACTTGGCGGATTAAGTTTGGATTGTTCTAAAAGCCTTCTTTGGAATTGTATTAAGGCATTTTAGTGTTAAAAGCATACTTATCTACAGCTTGTAATAGCACATCTATTATACACAACACGGTATATAAATATTGACTAAATAGTCAGAAATATTATACATGGAACAATACGAAATGTATGAAAGTGGTCTAAGCGGATTATTGCTTACTTGATATCTTTAAAAGAGCGATCAGGGTGCTGATTATGAATCTCAGTTGCCAACTCAAAATGGAAAAGTGTACATCAAGTGCCGTAATTTGTGTTTGCTATCTTTATTGTATTTCTGTTGGTCACTGGAGATAGCAAGTATAATACACGTCATTTGACAGCTATTTGATGTACACTTTTCCATTTTAGTTGGCAACTGAGATACATAATCAGCCCCCAAGTTCAGACAAAGCAGTCAGGCATACTTTTGGTCAAATGTTTTCTGTTATTAAAATATATCACTTTCCTGCATAAGTGCTAGTAAAATAAACATTATACATAATCTATATAAAATGGCACGTAACTTGTGTGTGTTATTTTAAGCTTTTGTTAATTTTTATTTTCATCATTGTTAATACAAAATAACTTCCAGAAGTTGATCTTTCACCTGCTATTAAAATGTCAATAAAATACAACCCTAGCTTTCTCTCAAACTAACTCTAACTGTTTATCAACACTAATATTGGTGAGCTTAAAGAAAGTACCTATCTCAGGTCACGGACTGCTATCACTCTAAAGAATAGCACCTACTGTTGACGGGGCGAAGCATGTCAGGTCGGGACGCATCGCATGGCAAAGAATACTGGCCGGTTTGCATCGCATCGGCGGATTTTGTTACTTAGTACCAAAGAGTAGAGCAAAAAAATAGAGGCGACTCGACGATAGAATCGTCAAGTATGGAAAGTGGCGCCTCTAGTAGTTATCATACGAAATTTTAGCGTTAACATACCATTAGTGCTCTTTTCTTAATAGTGATTAACTATTAATTTGGTGACTGTAGGCCTAATCGGGGAATGCGCGCGGGGTGCCGAGCGGAAACTCGCGCCAATACGCCCCGGCACAGTGGGCGTTACTCCATATAAAATGTATGAAAGCGATCTAGGCGGATTATTGCGCTGCGATGCGCCCCGTCCCGGCGTGTCTAAATGGGCGCTATCCTTAATCAGGGACTGGCTATTCTGGCACTTCTATAATTTAAGAAATCTTATAATTGGGCCTCTTTTGCCTTTGACGAAAATTAATTATATGTCAGGCTTAAAACCACTTGATATTTTGGATTTTACTTTAAAATTTAACTATAAAAAAATAGTAATTTAAATGGACTACTATTTGGATGTTGCCATGTTATTAAGCATATGAATACATATTCCGTATTTCTTTTATGCGTTATGCCGGTGTAATGTTCACCCTCTTTTATTTTTATATGTGTCTCGTTTATGACAGTTTTGTATACATTAATAAGTATGTAATTAATAACTTACCACTTAGTAGCCATGATACATATTTTATGAGTTATAGTATATCCTTCGGGGATATGGGCGTGAAGATGCTTTATATATATAAAATAAATAATATAAATATAATAAATAATTGCTATAAAATTTCAATGTTTTATGGGCAACATAAAAAGCGGTGGGCAAGGCGAATTACTTAAACACTAAATAATATATTTGTCATTAATTATTATTCATGTCAAATTGTTATAAAATATTAATTTTGTGTATATTTAATTATACCATTGATATCCCGAAATTTTATATTTATTATTTTATCTCTTTCCTAATGGATATAATAAAACAAGACAAAGTTTAAGAAACCAAATAGCGAAAGTTAAAGGCACGCTTGAACTAAGCATATATTGCAAATGTAAAGTTCATATAAATCAGTGTTTTATTTTTGAGTAGGCACTTGGTGGAATTCCATTCTATATACATTTTTTTTTAAATAACACTTTTCCTTGCACTGTTATACTTTATCAAACACCTTCCATCTTATTAAATTAAATTAAATCTAAGGTTTAATATTCCGTTAAAATCTGTATTACAATGTACTACGATGTCGATTTAAACCTTGGAGTACTATTTACTGTGTTAAATAATAAGACAGTTAATACTAGGCTTAATTACAAAGCCCTGATGATGCAGTCAAAAGTTAAACCGGTTGCTTCAAGTGTAACATAAATTGTATTGTCATAATGTTACCAAAAAAAAAGTTGCTATTAAATAGTACCCGCGCGTTCACACTTGCGATTATTATATATTTTTATACTGTGTAACAAGGCGTTTTTTGTCATTTAAGTGTCATTGAATGAAAGTCCAACATGAAAGAGATAACCAAAAAAAATCGCAATTGTGAACGCGCGGTCAACATAATCATAGCATCTGTATAAAGCTTAAGATACATTACCGAAGTTAAAACAAAAAAGATTCAACGTTTCATTTTCTCTAGGATAGGCAGAATCATTTCGAAGGTGGGTCGTTTGCCGGGATCCTCGTTCATACAGATCTTGATCAGTTTTGAAATGTGAGATGAAATACCAGGTGGAATGGTAATGCGTAGGCCTTCAAGTGCAATCTTCATACCACACTCCATGGGAGATAAGTCAGCGAATGGAATCTGAAATTAAAAGTTTATCACTTATTTTACTTTATTGTTCACAAAATAGTCATTAAAAAGTGAACATGTTAAATATGATGAATGATAATACAAAAAGCGAGCCTCTCTAAATAATTAAGCGCAGTACAACTACAAAAACCAATTCCAACTATTTTATCAGGTAATAATATGTTGCGATTTGATTATTCCAAAGAGTATATAAATACTAGTAATAAGAGGCGGGACTTCCACAGATACATAGCAAACCCGAATTTTATATGAAGTTTACTTGAAAAAGTATAACCCGTATAATTTGATAGCATGTCTAAAGGCATTTAGATTTAAAGCAACTAGTGTCATATGATTTGGGCGATTAAAAACATAGCAAACTTATTTTTTTAATTTTTTATATAAAATTTGCGCCAAACTGGATTATTCTTTCCTCGAAAGGAAGCAAATAATTCCGAAATTATCTTAAAGAAATTGTATGAAGCTCGTACTAGAAATGTTTGAGTTATGCTTAATAATGCATAAATGTCTGTTTATGTTAACGACCTTATCAAACGTGTGAATCGTGATAAAATTGATATAGGACCACACGAAATTTTCTAGAAAAGAACCTTCTTCTTTCTAGAAAAGAACTTTCTAGAAAAGAAATCTTTCAAGAAAAGAACCATCAAAATCGGTTGGTAGACCTAGTGATTGCGTAACAAACATATTTTTTTTAAAATAAAACACACTCGGATTGAGAGACTCCTCCTTTTGTTAAAGTGGTTCAACTTTTTTATTTTCAAAATGGAACAGACATCCAAACATATGTACTTTAGCGTTTGTAATATTAGTGAGCAGGGAAGAAGAGATTAGTTTGGTATCAGTTTAGGTATTGAGACGCCATTGAACAACAAACATAATCCCAACCACTCAATAATTAATAAGTATATAAATATAGATATGGGCCATTTATATTCAAGCCATTACGAGCGCGCTTGTTGATTTATAGTGACATTAGATTGATTGTTGGCACGAATAGGTCAGGCGGTGGTACATGTCGACAGCCTCCCAGTTGCGCCTGGCGCTGGGCTGTATGTAGTATGGAGTAAGGTGTATGATGGGTACCTCTCTGGTGGCGAGCTCCCAGAGCAGCACGGCGAAGCTCCACATGTCGGCGGCCTCCCAGTTGCGCTTGGCGCTGGGCTTGTGGAGGGTCTCGGGCGCCATCCACGCCGGCGCGTACACCCGCCCGCGCTCCTGGAACGAGAACTTGGCGTCCGCCATGTTGATGCGGGCCGTCAGGTCCTCGTCAATCTGGTTATCACATACACATTATTCCTATTCCTAGTACAAGTCTGACACATGTAAATGGAAACTCCCAACAATTGACATTGTGTATAATAATTGTATTCGTAGCAAGGTTCCTTAGGATAATAGTAATTGATAACAATTCATCAACACTTTACGAGCATTCGAATGCAATTTGCCGTAAAAACGAATTTTAACATGGATTAATTAAAATTTAAAGAAATTGAGTTACTACTAATTTACATAAATGATATAATTTATTAAAAGATATAAAAAAACTCGTAAAAGTCGTCTCTGTGGTCTAGCGGTCCGGGTGTTGGACTTGACTGCATGAGGTCCCGGGTTCGAATCCCAGGTCGGCCAACATAAAGAAAATTGGATTATTCCAATTTTATAATTAAAAAAAAAATGTTGGTCGGGATTGGAAATGTGCCCGGTTGGCGATAGGCTTATCACCTAGCACATTGTGGGACTTAATGTCTTCGGCTAGTCGTGGGTGCCTTGGTTGTACCTCTGCCAACTCTTCGGGGATATGGGCGTGAAGATACTTTATCTTAATAATTTTGAACTCTATGACATAGATAAACCATTTAGATAGAAGTTAGACATTTTCTATTTGTATTTGTCATTGTAGGTATCACTGCGCCACTGACCATGACGTGCTTGCTGTTGAGGTGGTAGACGGGCAGGCGGTCGCGGTCCCGCAGCGAGTGCAGGTAGGCGAGGCCGGCGGCCACGTCCCGCGCCAGCCGCGCCGCCGCGCCCGCGTCCACCACCACCCGCCCGCCCGCGCCCCCCGCGCCCCCGTGCAGCAGCGAGTGCAGCGAGCCCCACGACATGTGCTGCGAGATCACCACCAGCGACGGCGGGGACACGCAGCACCCCACCTGCCCAGCCCCGCCACACATTCACATTCAGGAAAACGTTGCTTACATACAACACGCCCCACTCAAATAAAATGGGAGCTCAGAGGGCTCATTGTGTATCTCAGTTGTCAACTAAAATGGAAAAGTGTACATCAAATAGCTGTCAAATGACGTGTTTTATATTTGCTATCTCCAGTGACCAACAGAAATACAACAGAGATAGCAAACACAAATAACGTCATTTGATGTCCACTTTTCCATTTTGAGTTGGCAACTGAGATACATAATCAGCACCCACAGATCCATAAACCTCATGGTACCTCGTACCATACCAATCCAATACCAATCTTGTTTACACCATATAAAAAACACATTGTTCATAAAAAAAATACAATGATCGAAAGATTAATAAACCCATTTCACCAAAAATAATTCAAATAATTTAAAATTATTTTCTCATTAATGCCTGGAAAACTCGTTCTTATTTTCAAGAAAATAAAAAAAATAATAATATTTTCTTATTACTTCATTCACTATACTTATTTTCCTCTGAACAAATCACATAAATTTAATCCAAATTAAGCAAATTATATGCGTGAATTATAGTATAGGTGTTAGTCAATGATTAACTATAACAAATATCAACATAAATTATTGAACAAACCTTGACCCAGAAAAGGAATGTAGACATCTAAATGTTCATCACACAATTGTCTGCCCCCGTCGGGAATCGAACCCAAGCCTCGTTTTCTATACAACTATCATTTATAAATATTTTAGAATAATTTGTTTTTTATTTTTTAAGTTATAAGAGCACCATCGCGCAATATCTAGCTGACACTTGCTATATACCATAAGGTTGCCTGGTAGAGTTCACTAATCATAACCATAAGGCCGCCTTTCTGTCTTATTTTTAGTTTTAAAACATTTTATGTATTTGTACTTTCTTTGTATTCAATACACAATGATTTATGATTGTATTGTTTTGTATTCTAAAATAAATTTTTATAGCTCTAGGAAGATGTCAAAATCATAACCTTTCTAATGTCATTTTGGCTTTTACGTAGCAGGATCAAATACAAAACTTACCACTGGCAAAATGTTAGGGTGAGAGAAAATTCGCAGTTTCGGAAACTCTTCGTTGAAATCCCGTTGGATCCTCGGCGTGCACTCGCGCACAGCGAGTATTTTTGCCACTATGTCATTCTTTTGCCACCTGCCACGCCATGTTTCACCTGAAAAAAACCAAACCTTTCTACTGTTACCATTTTCAACAGGTAGGACGTCATTCAAAAATTTATTGAATAATGGATTAACAAAGGAGACCACTGGATATTCTGGCAGAATGCTATGCAGCAACTTGGCCGGATAGAGACTCACCGCCTAACCAAATCCTGCCGCCATAAAAACAGTACCTACCATGTATCGGTGGGTTATCTACATGAGTGCGAAAACCGTAACATCGAACTTTGTTTCTTCGAAAACCTTTCAACGACATCTCCATACTGCGAATAATTGTTAAATCGAAATCATGTTACTGCGATGTTTCGTTACATCGAAAAACTCTACCGCGAACGATTTTACTGCGAAGACTTGTTAAACTTCTACTTGTTTTTATTCTACTTGTTATTTGTTGTTGTGTTGTTTTTATTTTTTGTTTCTACTTGTCTCGTTGTTGATACTGCGATGTTAAATTACTGCAAAAACTAAATAGGTACATCGATTTCCTTTTTCACAAGTGATTTCTAACTTTACTTTTTAATTTCTAACATTTATTTAAAAGTAGAGGCAAAATTTATTTTTGGCAAAAAGTAATAGAAAGATATAAGCAAAGAAAGCATTCTGTATTTTTTTATTATATAAGGCTATATAGTATTTACAAAAGTAACAAATAAATAAATGAACTATGCTAATATATTTTATACATTATCTTCCTTATTCATAAAAAGTAGTTAAATAACCTCCTAAACATTGCTTAACTAATCTCTTGATTAAGCCTTAAACATGGTTTAAAAATTTGTTATACATAAAGTAAATTTTGACAATGCTTAGTTAAATACTATTTAACTTGGTAGGTTTTAGTAGAAATGTGGCTGTACGCGTATTTCTTTTGCTAAAAGTGAATTAAACAATTGTCATCCGTAGTCAACATCGTTGTTTCCATAGTAATTATATTATCTTTGGTTTCCATGTTGTTTCTGAATACAGTGTCGGACGTCTATGACCTCTTGCTAAAGAGTATTTATATTCCTTGTCTATAACTATCTACCTGCTAATGTGCTGGACCTGGGCTATGTAACTTGTTGGCGTTTTTTAAACAATGTGATGTAAAAGTTCAGTACTACTAGTATTGTACTACACTAAAATTAAATTTATTAGAGCAACAGAGATGCAACATAGTCCCAAAACATTTGAACTGATATACTGCATTTCAAAAATAATGTTTTTTAATGCATCTACATTACGTTACTAAGCTAAGTATAAAATGATGTCATTTCTGTAATATTTTCCCCCGTGTTGGTTTGAGTTCCTTTGTAGAATAAACCATCTACCTTCCTGTTAGACAGCGCGTAAAAAGCAAGCATAGGCTTACCGTCACTAGCACCGTGACAACTGACTAGGAGGTGAGTTTCGCAGCGACTCACCCGGATTGGTACCACCGCCTTACCTATTCCTGCCGCCTTAACGTCAGCGCTTGCTGTTGAATTGTTCCGGTTAGTAGACTAAAGTAGCGGGTAAACTTACTTTTGCTCGGGGCTTAACACCCCGGCCTCAGGTTGGAAACTCACCTTTGCCACCTTTGGTGTCTCTAGGCGGCGTGAAATTCTCACCATTAGAAAATCTGTCTACTTTTCTGCTTCTAATATTATAAAAAAATGCTCTGGAAAACTATTCGTTTCTTCATATAAGTCATTGGCTATCTTCATAATACAACATATTATTATAGTCTTATATTGTTCCAAAATCCAACATATCCCGTTCAAATTTGTCCAAACTTCAACGAAATCAAAATATTTCAATTCGTATATTATAGAAAATTCATAAGAATACACAAATAAGCCATTTTGTCACTGCACATAAAATCAGCTGTTTGAAATTTAGTCAGCCATTTTGTTGAGTAAGGTTTTAAACAAGGGTCCGAGGTTGTTTAAAGTGACAGCTATTTAAGAGTATATTCAAACAAATGATTAACTCGAAATAGCGTTTACATATGAATAAACATTTTTTCTAACATTATTTAAATTGGTGATTAAAAGTTAAACAACGTTTATGAATAAGCCTGTATAAGTAAATTGGTATTTACAATATTATTATTATTGTATAGAAATGAAGAGTGTTGCATCTGTTTCAATATTACTTTGCTTTAGACTTTAGAATAAAAATATGCCTATGTTTAACCTTGGGGCATCAATTACAATTTTGTATTTATTAGTATGTATTAGTGAGTAACGAATGTCAATGTTAAACATTGACATTACTACTGATATTGGCGAGGGCGAATGTTCGGTTTTTGATTATGGCTTTTAACAGTTTCAACGAGGTGCGTTCCATTTGTAGTTTGCTAACGGCCGATATTAACAATCAATCCTAATCCAAAACTTGCTGTCGAAGATTTTTTTTTTGATCCATTTTTATGTTATCACTTGCCAATAACATATCTGTGGACAGGATAAATATGGCAATTAGGTATGGGATAGGTCGCCGGATACGCAGCTATCTAGATTGCTTGAAATCCATTAGATTTAGATACATTATTAACATTGGCCGTAAGTTGATATGAACGAACTCATCCGACGGAAGTGTCATTCCTCTCGCACTGGTCTTTTCACAAGTGAATTTTGAGGTTAGTGTGATCAGCGATTTATAACTGATAAAAAGTAATAATATTATAACAATAAATAATTTATAATAATAGGAATAATTTGTTTTTGTTTGTTTACACACATTGCATTATACAGGGTGTATTTGACACCTTAACGAAAACTTCTGTGGTAGTTTAGATACATATCAGACTTCAAAATTCCGTTAACAGTGTTTGTCGGAAACAAGTGGTTAAATATTTAGCAGTTTCTCAGCCCGACATGTATAATAGCAAACAAAGTATATGCATTAAGCCGCGCGTTGCGAGCTATAGGTGCCGACCTAATACCCTGTTTTATTACATTGCTATTTTTAGTAAAAATGTGTTATTTATTAGATTTTAAATAAAAATGGAGTTGCGTTAGATGGTATTAATGAAAGAATAGTGAAATCAATAAAAAAATACAATTTTTTTTTGAAAAAATCATGAAATTTCCGACACGAAATTCTAACTACATATGCGTGTCTATCATGTACAGAATCCAGGGTTTCATTTTTCGGTACATGGTGTATATTTTGTATTTAAGAAAATAATCTTATATTGCATTATATATTTTGTGTTATAAGTTCGAAAGAAAATTTGATTGATAAGCTTCACTACCCAAAGTAAAGTATAATGTGTAAATAAATAATACCAAGGCAAATGATGAGGTAAAGACTGATAATCTTGTACTTATTAAAAATATAAGAAATGAATGGATTTAGTTTTATCGGCCTACTATTATCTTCATCCTGTTTTTTTTTCTGATTTTCATATTCGCAAAACATTTACAGTAATTTGCGAATATGCCAAAAAAATGCGAATATAAGGGAATGCTAATGCGAATATTCGTTACATCACTAGTATGTATGTATTTTTCATACCTGATGGTGTAACTGCAATACGAGTGTGTAATGCTAACTCGTTAATATTGATGCCTTTATGACGTGAAAGTGTTGCGTCCCTGCTCCTGGTCTTCAAACCAAGCCAAGATTGATCCTTGAACTGGATCTTCTTCAACTCCTGTCCTTGAGATATTGCTAAGTCATGAAGTCTGTGAAAACAATATATAAGATGATTTTCTAGATAAAACCAGCATTAAAACTTTGAAAGTTGTTGTTACTATTAAATATGGATTATTTAATAGTAACAACAACTTTCAAACTTTTTGCAAAAAGCAGGGCACAAGATAATTCAGATATGACAATAAATGATCTAGCTCAGGTCACAATTTGTAGCAATAAATATAGGCCAATATTTCATAAGATACCAAGTAACCATATTACTATATCAGTAGAAATATAATACAAATCTTATATCTATATAAAGTTAAAGTCCACCTCAATCTTTACATTAAAATGGATGCACATTTAACATAAATATTTACATAATTATGAGGAAGATGTAAAAAGCTAGTAAAAATATAATCAAAATAAGCTATAAGGAATAATAAAATAAGTATATAACATTAAACATAACAATATAAAAGTCCCTCCGTAAGTTTCCCCCGTGTTGGTTCCGACTCCTTTGCAGAATAGAAAATCTATAATCTTCCTATCAGGCAGCTCGTAAAAGGCGAACATAGGCTTACCGTCACTGACACCGTGACATCTGACTAGGTGATAGAATTTTGTAGGGACTCGCTCGGATTGTTACCACCGCCGTATCTATTCCTGCCGTCATAACGTCAGTGCTTGCCATTGATGTGTTCCGGTGAGGTGGATAATGTAGCCGGTAAACTTACTTTTGCTTAAAGCCTAACATTGCCTTAGGTTGGCAACGTACCATTACTATCTTTGGTGTCTAGGCGGTGTGAATTTCTTACATTCAGAAAATCCGCATTCTTGCTTACCTTCGAATATTAAAAAAAAAAGTTATAGGCAATCATGACTGCGGCTAGGGACAACTGTTTTAAGTCCCCTGTGTTGGTCCAGAGTCCTAGGCAGCATAGACCATCTGCATTCATGCCAGGCAGCTCATAAATGGCGAGCATAGACTTAACGTCACTAACACCGTGATGTCTGTCTAGGTGGTATAGTATTGTAGCTACTACCTATCCTACTGCCATAACATCAGCGCTAGCCATTGACGTGTTCCAGTTTGGAGGTTAAGGTTAAGGCAGCATACTTTATTTTCATTGAGGCCAGACATTGCGACCTCAGATTGGCTACGCGCCATTACCACCTTTGATGTCCCTAGGTTGTGTAATTTTTTTACCATCTGGAAATCCCTCTGCTTTTACATTCCAACATCATAAAAAAACAAAGTAAGATATTTTTTGATTGATTCATATTATTAATGTGTTTATTTCAGTATTTAATAATGAAATCTTACCTCTGTTTCAGTTGACCCCTAGTTTTATCTAATGGAGTATCCCCATCCTTATTAGCTAAGGATACTAAGGCACCAGCTAGCACAAGGTCCTCTGAAATAGCACTGTAGCCCCAAAAACAAGAATAATGTAACGGAGAATTGCCATGTTCATTTGTGAAGTTAACATCCACTCTATTATGCAAGAGCTGTAATTAAAAAATATATTTCTCATTGACACTTGATTAATTACTTATTTAGTGATCATTATTCATAGAAGTTGTAAAAAGTTTTATGAGTTTTGACATAAATTTGTGAAGGAATAGTCTTCTTGTTTCTTTTATAATATTATTTTAAGGGCTATAACTAACATTTGTACTTAACATAGTAATAGTTTTATACAAATATTAAACTTAAATCACTAGTATTCCGGTAGAATCAGAGTTTATCCACTAAGATATTTGTCATTCCATCATAGTTGTGGTACTAATTCTGATCCATGTCTACTAACCTTTTTAATAATAAACAAAGATAAAGATAGGAGTAAAGTTAGGCTCATATAGCCAGTATCACAGTAATAAAAACTATACCATCAGGTTGAACCTTGAAGTACTTTAGTCCATGTTTATTAATAAATAAATAAGTCTGTTAATGTTTAACATTAAAGCACGTTTTAGTATACTTACAAATCAATGATGACAAGTAAAATTTGTAAAAATCTACACCTAACATTTGAATATAATCAAATTAGCAAGTCATCTTGTATGCTAGGTAATGAAATATGTTGGTTACATTACTGTTGTGTTATTGCAAATTTCTCTGATTGTTTCATAACGGCCAGTCTGATTAAATGGTGCTAAAATAACTAACTTAAAATAGAACCACCGCAAAATCTTGCTGCTGTTGTTTTAATTCAAAAAGTGGAGTACCTGGTAAATTGGCATACCCAAGTGCAATTGAGATATTTTACTTACCGTTCCTACAGTAAAAACAAAACCTATATATTTCTTTCCATATAAGAACTTACCAATTGCACAATAGGTCTGTGACCATGTGCCGCAGCTAGATGAAGTGGTGTATCATCACCCATATTGGTCACATTAATTCTTGCTCCTCTTTTTATCAGCATCTCAACTATTTTAAGATGTCCCTCTTTACATGCCCAATGCAATGGACTAAATCCATGATCATCTCTGAAATCATAAGATATATGTCTCATACACTCTATTATACTATACTTTTGGTAATCAGTGCCAAATTAAAACTATTGTGTATGACTTATCAGTGACTCTATTTTTGGATGTTCCAGTACTAGTATAATGCTCAACACTATCATTATAAACAGTTGAGTAATTTATTTGTTACCTAGGTATTGTGCCACAAACTTATTTGTTCGGTTGCAAAAAATTGGAACTAAACAAATATTCATAAAAAGTGTTATTCTGCTATCAATTTATGAAGTATGAGCACCAATGAAAATTCCACACCTACGCCCCTTCTAATTATTTTGTTTTAATTTTCTGAATAAAATTCTATATCAGAAATGCTAAACAACACACTAGCGGCGCTGTTTACTGAACATATAAGTTGGTTGAACTATGTATTAGAATGCCAATGCCAAGGGTACATTGTCCAGAAATAATGAAGAACTTGAAAGAATTATGTGGTTTGTTTACTTTTAACATTTTTATATGTGGGTACTGTCAGTAACGTCTAATCAAATAAGTATTCAACGTTAAATCAAAAAAGTCCTTTTTATCTTTATCTTCACAGCCCTGATGATGCTATAAAAAGTGAAACCGGTTGGCTAGAAAGTGTTAAATAAAGTATACAGTGGATAAGTACAAGTGTTATCTCCAAAAAACGTGTATATACAATGGAATTCCATAAGTGCCGACAATAGCAAGTATAGATTCTAAAAGTTATAACAGTGCATTATCAGGAAATTGTTATACAACTAAAACTAAACTTGGAAAACAGCTTGTATTTTTGTCTTAATTTTAAAAATAAAGTAAACATATGAACTTAATACATAGTATCTTAATTTTATTTTCTATTTTTGTTAATAGTTATCGTAGACATATAAATTATATATAAAGTTTACATGTTAAGTTAACATTTGTATAAATTAAAATTTATGATGTCAATCAAAGCTATGAATAAAAGCCTACATTTTATTCATAATAATTAAATACCTTATATTTTTCCAGACAATGTTAACAACTATGAGTTCAAGATTTCCCCTTAAAGTTTACTCATATTAATTATCAAAAAGTATGAATTAACAGGAAAATACCAAAAACTAGGAGTCAATTATTAACCAAGCTGTTTACTCTTAGGTAAACCTTATGATATACATAAATATTAAAATAAAAAAAAATGTTATATATGCACTCTAATAATCTAGCTACTATAATACATGTGTTAAAGAATATAAATATCAAGCAATTTGCTACCGATTAATACTGGACACTTTTGTGAAAAATCATCTAACAATTATTACAAAACCCACATGTTAAAAGCATCTGTTTACTTCGTCAGTGAGTAAACCAGGTGACATAATTTTGTAGACCTTGGTAGTGTGGGCGGTATGCACAATATGACCTAATTTTCACATATTACTTGGTTACTATTAGATAAAATGATTTTAGTTTGTTATGTTTACAATTGAATTCATGAAGTACATACCCTTGATTCATATCATGTTCTGTATCATCAAGCCAAACTCGCACCTGTAGTGCATTTCCTTCTCTACACCATTGGAATATATCCTCCATGTTTAATATTCGATTCAGATTCTCTTTCAATTTATATCAAATATTTATAATTTGCTTTAAATATGTTATTTTCTCTTTAAAAAGCACAAATTTCATTTACAAAAATAGAAATGACCAAAAATAGTTAACTCTGATTCATTGACAGTTGACTCTTGACACTTGACAATTATTGACATTTACGAAGAGAAAAAAAAAGAAAAGGACAGTCTTGACAATTGACAGCACATGACAGCATCCTAAAAAGCATAGATTTAGTATAAATCTATGGTTAAAACACGTATAACCTGCTTGTATTTAGATCTCGAAATTTTGATTCTATTACTAGGACTGTCAGGTATGGAAGGTTTAAGACAGTAGGTATAAATAAATAATAAGAAATAAATAACGCTGGATAAATAACACAAATTGAATCTCATAGCAAAGTAAGCAAATTATGTACTTTTGTCATGGGTGACAGTCATCTATACTGGACCCAGAGCTGTAGACTTCAATACGTTTATCACAAAATTCCTGTCCTCGTCGGGATTTGAATCTGTGCTCCTCGGTTAGTGGTGTTGGGCGTGTAGGTTAACTCCTCGACCAACAGCGGTAATTTTTTTGTGTTTTTATATTTCATTATTAAAAAAAATAGTACCTATGAAATGTGTATTTATTAGGATTGTAACGTTTTGTAACATCACAAGCGCTTACAGAACACGACATCGTAATTGCCTATATATTTTATTCCAGTTAAATAGTAAGATTATGAAAATAATTCACAAAATTCACAGCGATGCACTATGACAGGAACACTATGATCTCTTACTCGCGTAAATATTGGCACAAAGGTACCTGACTCTCTCTCTGTGTTCCTCTAAGGCAATTTGTACCTGATAAGGACTTCTCTCTCCCACGTTTTGTTGATCTTGTACATACTAAATCTATGCTAAAAAGTGTAATTCAAAGACAGTGCTAGCAACTCTTAAATTAATTGATATAGCCCTAAAGTTAACAATAAATGGCCCTAAATAGCCCTAAGTGTAAAATTAAAATGCCCCAAAAAAAGCCCTAATGCCTACTTAACCAAGACTTTATTCTAACAGTTTCCCATTTTATAATGTGAAACCGATATTTAACATACCTCATCTTATAACTTGTTATTTAACATTTTATCAGTAACGATTTTCCCACGTGTTGGTACGGGCTCCTTTGCAGAATGGACTATCTGCCTTCCTGCCCGGCAGCTTCTGAAGGATGAGCATAGGTATCATCACTAACACAGTGACAATTGACTAGGTGGTAGAGTTACGCAACAACTCGCCAGGATTGGTACCACCGCCTTACCTATTCCTGACGCCATAACGTGACCACTTACCGTTGACGTGTTCTGGTTTGGAGGATAAGGTAGCCGATAAACTTACTTTTGCTCGAGGCCTAACATCCCGGCTTCAGGTTGGCAGCGCACCATTAGCACGTTTGGTGTCTCTAGGCGGCGTGAGTTTCTTACTATAAGGAAATCCGTCTGCTTGTTTGCCTTCCAAAATCATAAATGTCACGATGTTAGTGACGGCAAGCCTATGGTAGCGTTTTACGAGCTGCCTAGCACAGGATGGCAGATGGTCTATTCTGAAAAGAAGCCCAGACCAATAGTTATTACTGCTTATTATTGTTTTTTTTCTTAACCTCATAAGATGGAATGTGTAAACGTAGGTAGGTATTTACAGAATAATACGACTTGTTTGTCGAAATTCGTACTATAGACTCCTAAAGTTGTCGCTAGATAAATATGTGAGTGACAAAAATTAGTAAAATTCTCTAAGTATTAAAAGAAAAGATGCTTTAATTTAGATGATACGATTTGTGTATAGCCTCTGTTACTAAGTTGTATAACATACCTTAGGGTATCTACCTAAACACATTTCTGTTTGGTCTCGTTAGCAGCGCTTTCCAGCCACTTTTCGCTCGCAGACTTATATGGAGCACATATTTCTACCATCGCGTAATGTTAATTTTACTTGTTTCATTTAGTCATATAGTAAGAAAAAAAAACTTAAGAAGTGATTTAAAAATAAGTAAAAAGAAAAAATATAATAATACGAACTACGCGGACGTGGCCGTAAGATCTTAGCCGGTGCCAGGAAGGGACTAATTATCTTTAAAAATATATAAGGTTTTGGCGCCATCGTAAATGAAGATAGTCGTAATTTTTTCACAATTATTGAATTTAGTGTAAATTATGAGTAAAATTAGTTAATTTAGGTGTGAATTAGTTTATTTTTTTATGAACGAACAGGTGTCGACACGTAAAGATGTAAAGATGCTGTACATAAATCTAAAAAAAATTAACTCTACATCCATAAAACGTCACCAGATTTGGATAAAATATTTTATAAAGATCTTTTTAACTGTAATAACAGAGACAGATTGATATTTCCGAATGCTTTAAGGAATTAATTGTTAGTTTAGTTAATAAGTATATCAGTAGAGAATGGTATATGAATTGTATAAAATTCATATAAAATAATTTACAGTGCAGTTGTTTTTAATTTGCCGTTTGAACTTTGGTTTTTATGAAATACAATTTATCAATTGTTTGTTAGTACGTTACTATATGCATATCATTGAAACTTTATTTTGATCTAGATATTGATATAAAAAGTTAAACATACTCAAAAAAACAAACCGTTAAGTATGTTTCATGGCTTATCTTGCGCAGTTGAGTGAAAAGATGATCGAAATTCGTGTAAGTATTGAGTAAAATTAGTCAATTTCAGTGGTATTTTGCACTGGACAGTTCTGTGCAAAGTACACAAGTGAAGTTGTTTATGTAGAAATAAGTATATCGTGTAAATCTAACTTAATGAGCTTGAATAAGAACACCACCTCATTGCCTAAGACCCTGGGATCACCTTCTATTACAATTTTTAATATTCATGTAATTTAATTCAAAACACAAACTTTAATAACGCTAATACCAATGCTTAAATCTAAAAAAAAAGATCAGCGGGGCTAGAATGAACACTTTCGTCTCGGCACGATCGCGTCGTTTCGCTTGGACGATGCGTCTTCTTTCAAAACGTCAACGTTTCTTAAAAAGCTAGAATAATCAAGACTTCAAGCGATATCGTGCAGACGTTGAACAATGACCGAAATTGATTGGAAAAATTGAAGTTTGTCTCTATGGAAACGATGTAAAAAGTGTCAAATGCTTGGCGTCAATTTCTTTTTTTAAGCATCTGGCATTAGTCCTAGATTATAGTTATTGTAGCAAAGAGTTTGTAAGTATTCTACTTAAAAAAATCCAAATTTATCAGACATTGCTTGCCGTTGACGTGTTCCGGTTCGGAGGGTAAGGTAGCTGGTAAACTTACTTTTGCTCGAGGACTAATTATTCCGGTCCCAGGTTGGCAATGCACCATTACCTACCACCTTTGGTGTCTCTAGACGGCGTAAATTTCTTATCATCAGGACATTTGTCTGCTTGTTTGCCTTGCAATAGCATAAAAAAAAATAAGTAGCAATTCGTGATACTCAATATTGAGTTATTGAATTATTGCAGAAGATAGAAAACTGGAGGAGCAAAAAAATAACTCGTACATAGTACAAAAAACGTAATGAGAAGAAAGAAAACAAGAAAATAAAAAAAAACAAAAATGTAATCAAAACGAAATACTTAATAATTTAAAACTACGTTAATAATAAATATGAAACATACGGGAAACACGAATGATTAGTTCTAGAAACGTGGCATACAAGGCGATCGCAGGCAAAACGAACGTTCGTTTCGTTTCCAAAACGAATTCGTCTCTCAAATCTTAGTTTTGGGCACTTTATTCTACGAATTTCTAACAATGTCATTCATTCGCTAACGTTTCATGACGTACTATCGTCTATCGCCGACGTCACGTTTTGTTTTGCATGGATGTTCTACATTTTTTGAGTTTGACATTTCAATGCGGGCCAAAACGAAACGTTCGTGTCAAGACGACGGTGTTCATTCTAACCCCGCTGGTAGTTTATTTTCGTATTCAAATTTCGGATATCTGGCAACATTTTGCTTTTGATCTGGCGCTTAAATAAAAATAGAAGTGGCAACATTGGTCACAAATTAACTTAAAAAAAGTAATGAAAAAGAAGGTTGGTGGGAACGGTCGGAGGGGGAAGGCGCGCTTTTCGAGGGTTCCCTCCAATCTTTAAGCTAAAAATGTGTAATATAATGTAAAAATGTATAATTTGTAAATTAAAGTCTTAATATTACTTAGTTGTGTGTAAATGTGATTTAGTAAATAAACAATACTAGTGAAAGACTATTGTAGAGTTTTATCACGACAGAAGAGGCAGAGGCCTGAACAAAAAAGAAATTTGAAGACGAAACTAGAAAAAGACATGAAATATTAAGATATGGCTTTATTACATAAGACTAGTATAAAATATAGAGGTAAAAAAAAGAATATTAAAAATACTTTTTGCACTGTCGTAGAAGTTTTAGCGCCAACATGAAAGAAGATGATTTTGGTGATCAGAATTTTAGTTTTATAATTTGTGTGAAAATAATCGTAATTCAAGGATGTGACGTACTATAAAACAAATTAACGGAGAAACATAATATGTAAACTTCAAGAAATTAAAACTAAAGACGTATTGAAGGACTCAAATAAGCTTTGTCTTAGTGAAGGAAATGACTTTTAAAAAGGGGAAGACAATATTTTAAGAAACTGAAGAAATGAATTTAAAATTTTAATATGAAAAAGAATTTATTATTACGGAAGACGTGGCAGCATGGCCTAAAGGTCTTAGCCGGCCCCAGAAAGGGGCAAATTAACTTAAAAAAAAAGACTTAAAAAAAACAACATGAAATGTAAACATAAACAATTTTGTATAATATCTCTATTTAAAATAATCTGAGGTGAATCTGAGTATCAAACAGCTCATAAAGTTAGTATATAATATATATTATTATTTGATGTGCAGCTAGTAATCTCAATTTGCAGTAATAAATTCCTGAATACTGGGATCATTTAGTATTACAGACTAATTTTTTGCAGAGCCGTGTCAATCGGCATGGTGTATTTAACATGGTTAAAACATTTTAAATTAAGATAGATTCTAATTAGCCAATTATCTGACGACATGGCATTGTCGATTTGGTCCAGTGATAGCGATGATAGCGATTTGGAAGCCTTAAATCAATTATCCGATTGGGATACCGATAGCAGTTCTGAAGATGTATTACGACGCGCTTCTTCAAAAAGAATTAGAAGGGTTAACTACATGCAGAGCTTGGAGGATGCTGAATTCACATTTAGGTTCAGGTTATCCAAATCCACAGTGAGCTCATTATTAAACGAAATCATGCCGCACATCCGTGTCACCTCTTCAAGGTAAAAAATATTTTTTTTTACAATTTTAGTAAGTAATATCTGCATCTTTTGTACCTATATTCCTATGTGTTTGCGTAATATGGAATTTTTAATTTTTAGAAACCATGGAGTACCACCACTTCATCAATTATTGCTAACGCTACGGTTTTATGCATTAGGCACAATGCTGATCTCAGTTGCAAAATTTGTGGATGTTTCCGTATCAACAGCTGGTAGAATAGTGTATGATATATCATCTGCTATTGCCAAGTTGTATGATGTATATATTTATGTTCACCAACAAAGTACAGAGAATTTTTTTCAAATAGCACAATTTCCTCGAGTTCTTGCTGCAATAGACTGCACTCATGTACGTCTACAGTCTCCAAGTATGTATATTAAGCACTTTAAATGGTGCCATTTTAAGAAACTTGCGTAATATATGGTAAGTCATTAACAATAATTATTTTTAGGTCATGTCCCAGGTGAAGAATTTCGTAATTGCAAGGGTTACTATTCTTTAAACATACAAGCAATCTGTGATGCAGATTTAAAATTTATGAATGTGGTATCTTCACCAGGATCAGTCCACGATGCCACAATTTTTAATAACTCTTCTCTCAGAGGTATATAATATATTGGTATGGTAAATTATCATTTTATCTTAGATTTTAGTATTTCATTACATAAAACTATTTTTACAGCTCAATTTGAAGCAGGTCAATTTGGTGACCGCTGGATGCTTGGTGATAGTGCATATCCTAATAGACCATACCTGTTAACTCCACTTTTAAACCCGATTACTATAGGTGAACAGCGTTACAATGAAGCACACATTAAAACTAGAAATACTATAGAAAGGTAGCTACAATTGTGTAAAATTATTCATAGATAGTGTATAGTTTTGTACTTATGTAAACCAGATATTATTTTTCAGAACTTTTGTAGCATGGAAGTGTCGATTTCCTGTTGTGGCTCTTACATTGCGGCTGTCACTGCTAAAAGTGCAAGAAATAGTTATAGCTACTGCTGTATTGCACAATATTTGTAGAGATAACAACCTGGAAGAAATCTCGCCTGAAGTTGAATTGCCAAGTTATGATGAAATTGAATATGGATTTGGGAATAATATGGATGACCAGGACAATAGAGAGAGAACATCTCTTATTCTCAATTATTTTAGTTAATATCTTGTTCTTTATCACATGTTTTATTTCATTCCAATCACATTACCTGAATGACTTTAAGGTGAATCATCTATACTATCACTATAAAACTGAAGAGTTTGTTTGTTTGTTAACTTGAGTGCGCTAATCTCAGGAACTACTGGACCAATTTGAAAAATTCTTTCAATGTTAGATAGCTCATTTATCAAGAAAGGCTATAGGTAATATATCATCACGCTTAGACAAATAGGAGAGGAGCGCCAATGAAGAATGTTTCAAAATCGGGAGATTTTGTACCTGTTGAGAGCTTCCGCTGTGCGTGCTGCCTAAACGGTTGAAGTTTCACATAAATCATGTATAAAAGAATTGTTCCCCTTTAACAGTTCTTAAAAAAAAAGTCAGTGACAGCATCATAGGTGACAGCATATTTCTATCTCTTAAGGTTAGCTCACTATAATCATCTTTATGCTAACCAAGTTTGTCTTAAAATAATGCATTATTTGCGAAGCTGGTTTTATAAACATGATATTAATCCTTCTTCAAATAAATACGTTATATTCAAGTCAATTCTTGTGTTTGTCACTGAACTCCTTCTAGATGACTGAACCGATGTTGATGAAACTTTTTGTGAGTGTTCAAGGGAATTCGAGAATGGTTTAGATTCACAATTTGGTCTCCTGGAAAATGTTTTTTTAATATTTTTTTAATAATAAGTACTTGTTGATTTTGGAATGTTTCACATTGGATCCGACAGACTGCCCTATTGTCGAAGAATTAATGCCAAGCGATACGAAGTTTGCTGGGTCAGCTAGTTCATTATAAATATTTAACTTAAAACGAAATTGTCCTTTACATCATTCGATTTAAAGGTATATATTGGGAGGTATCGCAACTTTAAAATATATTATATTATAGTCTACGGACCGCGCGGCTCAGACGCGTGGTATGCGCGTGGTCGGCTCCTTACGGAACGATTGTGCTCAGTGAATTTTTAAATTAATTTTTTTGGATGTCATTGTATGATACTTTTTAGACGAATAAGTTTTGTTTCAGTTTACTTATTTTATTTAATTTCATTATCTAAATAGATACATACATTATTTGATTTCGTAGTATTTTAAAGTAATTCTGTTACCGGTGATAGGCGATATCTTATCTTATTGTAATCAATTTTTGAGTAATTAGTTACCCAATTATTTATATGCTTGCAAAAATAATAATGTGTTAAATACTAATAAATAAAAAAATATTGAGAAAAAGATCTCAACTTTCTCGGCTGTGTGCCACGGCTGCGACTTCTGCTCAGCAATGAGATAGAGGCTGATAGTAAAAGAGCTTTCTTTCTCCTTCAACTATTTTTATGATCTTTAGTTCTGATCTGTGTCAGAAACACCTAGATTAAACGCTCATGCTACTTTACCCCTGGAGTATCCCGTTCCTTTAATATAAAGTTACCATTGTTAGTGTTAATTTTTGGCTAAATTATTTTTCGGCAACATTCAATGCTCAAACATTTAATAAATAAATAATATTATTAATTAATTAATGCTCAAACGTTTGTTGCTAGAATTTTTAAATGGGTGTTTCTAATAAAGTATCTTCACCTCAGTATCCCCGAAGAAGGCAGATGCACAACCAGGCCACCCACGACTAGCCGAAGACTACGTCCCACAATGTGATAGGTGGCAAACCTATATCCAACCGTCACATACCTATCAAATTACGGGCAAGTGAATACGTGATTTTTATTAGAAAACTACAGGTTTTCCATTCCTTTTGTTGTGCGACCTGGGGATCGAAACTCGGACGTCAAGAAGTCATGTTTGACGCCAGACGGTAAGACCATAGTGTATTTCTAAATTTAAAAAAAATCTTCTGCTAGAAGTTTTATAACTGTGGATACAACTTAAATTCCGTATGTTCCGTTTTCACGCCTAAATTGCTAAACTGATTTTGAAATTTAAAAAAATAGATTAAACTTTAAAGAAGGGCGCCGGCTACTTTTTATCTCAAAATTTCAATGGGTAGCGCTGGGGAGGTAAATATTAAATAACGAATACGTGGGCGAAGCCGCGGGTAACAGTTACTTACTTATAAGTGAAATGATAGCAAAGTTCAATATGAGAAAAGGTACCTATGCAATATGCATCTTTGTTGACTTGACCAACTGAAAGAATGGACGTAGATATCTACTTATAACTGCATGGATGAAAAAAAGTATCATGATTCATGACGCCCATATCCCCGAACAGGTAGGCAGAGGCATAGTCAGGGTACCACAATGTGATAGGTAGCAAGCCAATCGTCAATCGGGCACGTATCCAATCCCGGGCAATATTGTTTTTATTAGAAAATTGTAAATATGCAATTTAATTTTTTTTATTGCCCCACTCAGGGAACGAACCCGGGACCTGAAGAAGTCAAGTCCGACGCCAGACCACAGAGGCGATAATGCTGTAGATAATCCTAAAACTTTAGTATACGTCATAATCAACTCTGTGGTGTAGCGGTCTGGCGTTGCGCTTGACTTCATGAGGTCCAGGATTCGATCACCAGATCGGGCATTAAAAAAAAGAAATTGTCTTGATTTTTTTTTAAATTTGAAACTGTTTGGTATTAAGAGTGCTAGGCAGTAACTTGCTCGGGTGGGGATCCACCGCCATACCTATTTCTGCCGCCATAATGACTCTGTCGTGTTCCGGCCCTGAGGGTAGGGTAGCCAGTAGACTTGCACAATATGCCTAACATTCCGATTACAGGACCGCGATGCATTTGTAAAATCTATGGTTTAACGGATAAACTGATGGTGTCTATAGGCCTCGTTTGTCTCTTACCATCATGAGGTCCGTGTGCTTATATTCGTTAACCTCACACAAACAAAACAATTTTGCCCAGTATTTGATATGTGCCCAGTTGACGATAGGCTTACCACCTGTCATATTATGTGACTTAGTGTCTTCAGCTAGTTGTGCCTAGTTCTTTGGGGATATGGGCGTGAAGATGTTTTTGTAGTATTAAAATATTTAAGCTTATGAATAGTATTTTTTTAAATATTACTTTAAGCACAGTAAAAGTGAAAAAAAAACCTGCACCAATTTATTTCATTACCACGTTGCGATTTGATGTCTATCACAAAGTCTATGGGGCGTATTACATTGTCAATATTATCATGATCCTAATATCGCGATATCGCAAGTATTGATTGAAGGCTATTACATTTGTCAATAATATCATCATCAGTATACAGTTGAATGTATTAGAGTGAAGTTGTGTTTCACATTCGATTGAAATTAAGTTAATCCGAATTCTACATGGATAACAGTAGAAAAGCAACTATAGCAATAAAAATACTCGTATTAACGTTGAAATCTAAAGAGAAGAGAAAGTGCCGGACTCCTTTGCAGAATAGACCATCTACCTTTCGGCCAGTCAGCTCGTAAAAGGCGAGTATAGGATTGCCGTCACTAGCACCGTGACATCGTACTAGGTGATAGAGTTTCGCAGCAACTCGTTCGGATTGGTACCACCGCCTTACCTATTTCTGTCGCCATAGCGTCAATGCTTTCCGTTAATGTGCTTCGGTTCGGAGGGTAAGGTAGCTTGTAAACTTACTTTGGGTTGAGGCTTAGCATCCGGCCTCAGGTTGGCAACACAACACTACCGACTTTAGTGTTTCTAGACGGTATGAATTTCTTAGCATCAGGAAATCTATCTGCTAGTTTGCCTTCCATTAAAATATAAAGAAACGCACC
>NJDC01001138.1:586026-609836 GCA_002245475.1 Calephelis virginiensis
CAGTGAATACACGAACGAAGCTCACACTAATATAAAATCAAAACAATTATAATTTATGTTAGCGTTATATTTTCATGTAAGTAAAATTTGTTTTTGTTACTAGTGATATAACGTTCATATTTGTGTGACGCGTAATGCGACGTGAAGTTCGTCAACATTATTTTATTTTGACCTTGCTTTAAGTTAGACACAAGTCACTTTCACTGCACTGTCAGACGAATAACTACCTAATGTTGCCGAGTAATAATAAATATTATAACAGTCAGCGTTGAAAATAAATAACGATTAGATCGTTAGAACTTTATATTAAAATATATTATCTGTTGTATGTTATAACGCCCAAGTCTAATAATTTGCCCCTTTCTGCGACCGGCTACAGCGACTTTTAGGCGAATCTGCCATGTATTCATATTTTTTAAAAGAAAGAAACACTTGTACTGTTTTACTTATCACTTATAATTTATTACTTTTTAATATGCGGCATTTTATGCTATGATACATAGGTTATTAACATTACCTCTAGATGAACAAAACTTTAAATACGAACTAAGAACCATTAACATTTTAGCCAGTAATAATGGTTACGATCCTCAGCTCATTGATTTGTTATTGAGGAGAAGAGAAAAGAAACAAATATATCGTGTTATATATCCAGGTATCATTCAAAAGACCTCTGGTGATAATAAATGGTATGACAGACTGCCTTTTCTGGGTAACATAAGCAGCCAGGATGATAAAAAAATGTAATCCGGTATGTTACACGTCTGGATCTTTAAAACACCTCTTCAATAACAAAACAAATACATCAAAAATGGCGCATAGTGGTGTCTCTAGATTTGAATGTGAGGAATGTAATGCTGAGTATGTTGTACAAACTGGAAGGTCATTTTCAATAAGAGTTAAAGAACACATGGGAACTTGGCGTTCCGGTGAAAGGGAATCTACATTTGGTAAACATCTGAGGGACGAAGGTCATACTTTCAATCCAACAAAAAATGTTTCGGTCTTACATTATTGTAATAAGGGTAGGAGGCTAAACGCTTTAGAAGCCTTAGAAATTAATAAAAGAAAAAACAATCCAAAATTATTAAATGATCAGATGGAACTTAATACATCACCCCTTTTAAATGTTTTCTAGTATTTTAATCTAATAATACATGTAACATAATTTTTGCTATAAATTCAATGAATGATATCTCAGTATTATTATTATTGTGTTGACTGCTTACTGCTTATTTCAAATTGACATACCTTTTACCGTTTATTTTAATTTATTTTAGTGTGGGATATTTTTCTTAAATAATATTTTTTAAATAAAAATTTTTAATATAATAATTTAACTTTAAATAACTAATTTGCTTATTTTTTTATGACTTGAATGTTTTATTGTGTATTATTTTTTAGTTTTTTTAGTTTTTCAATTTTGACATTGGCATTTATAATATTATTATTTTCTCTTTTAATTGATTGATTTAGCATAAATAATTAAGTTTTACATATGTAAAAAATAGTAAATTTAATTAAGAAATTAATTAATTAGTGGAGGCAACGGACTTGTTTTTTAATATTTTCTAAAATGGTACTTTTTTCACCATTTAGTGGTGAAATAATCTATAGCTGGCAACTCCGTTTTATAACGTATCAAAGTTATTTGTATCTACCCATTATAAATGAATTTATATTTACACATCAAAAATAATATTGTTGAGTAGTTTAAGTTTTAGCCCTGATGATGCTGTACATATAAGCGAAACCGGTAGGCTACTAATTAAAAGGAATAAATTATAAGTGATAAGTAAAACAGTACAAGTGTTTCTTTCTTTTAAAAATATGAATATTTGGAAGTTTTACCAAGCGCCGACGATGGAAAATATCAAATAATCTGCCATGTCTTCGGTATTAATTAAGTCTTTATTTCAGTCATTACTTACTAGTTACGAAGTCATGTCTGGGTCTGGAGTCAAACGGTGGCTTCGTTACTCAAGCTCGTCTATTGAGATTTGGCGGCAGCGAGGAAATACATGACGGACTAATTTATTCATGATTACTTCATTTGTGCACTTTCACTAAACAAAATTAATATAATTTCCACCTAAATTAACTAATTTCACTCAATATAAACACGAAATTCAATAATTATAACAAAATTACGACGATCTTAATTCACGATGGCGCCAATGGCCAAAACTCCCCTAGTTTTTTTTATTGTTTTTCTTGTTTTTTAATTTTATCTCAGTCGGGGAAAAGCAAAGGATCTGTGTCCATACAGCCACGTCTTCCGTATTAATAAATCTTTTTCTTGTTATAAATTTTCAATTTATGTCTTCCGTATTAGTTCTTTATTTCAGTCATTAGTCACTATCTACACAGTCTTGTCTGGGTCTTGAGTAAAGCGGTGGTTTCGTTACACAAGCTCGTTTATGAGATTTGGCGGCAGCGAGGAAATTCACGATACACTATTTCCTTCATGATTATTTCATTAGTGCACTTTCACTGAACAAAATAAAATTAATTTCAACCTAAATTAACCAATTTTACTCATATTTTACACTAAATTCAATCATTGTAAAAAAAATACCACCATCTTCATTCACGATGGCGCCAAAACTCAGTTTTTTTTTATGTTATTGTTATTTAATTACTGTTTTTAGGTTTGCCCATTTCTCGGGTCGGCTAAGGCCACAGACCAATTAGAGTACTACGCTAAGGCTTTAGGCTGTGCTGCCACGTCTTCCGTATTAATTAGTCACATGTCTTCCATATCAATTATTTCTTATACAGTCATTAGTCACTTTTTACAAAGTCACGTCAAAGTTTTGAGTAAAGCGGTGGTCACTTTACACAAGCTCACTTTGGGAGCTCACCTAAATTAACTAATTATACTCATAATTTACTCTAAATTCAATAATTGTGAAAAAAATATGACTATCTTCATTCACGATGGTGCCAAAACTCTATATATTTTTTTAAAGTTAATTTGCCCTTCCTGGCACTGGCTAAGATCTTACGGCCTAAATTCAATAATTGTGAAAAAAATACGACTATCTTTAGTAACGATGGCGCCAAAAGTCTATTGTTATATGATTGTTATTTAATTTTAACTAGTTAATTTGCCCCTTTCTGAGGCTATCTTAGACCTTTAAGCCATGTTTCCAGGTCTTCTGTATTAATAATTAAGTCTTATTTTTTTTAAATTCATTTGTTCCTTTCTGGGACCAGCTAAGGCCTTTAGGCATGCTGTCACGTCTTCCTTATTAATTAATAATTATTTTCAATCCAATTCTTTCTTCTTCGTTAATTAGTTTATGATCATCTTTCTTCTTCGTTAATTAGTTTATGATCATCTTGTTTCTTATTATATTATTTCTAATTATCTTATTATCTTGTATCACCCTTTTTTAATGGCCATTTCTTTTACGATGTTCAAAGGTTATTTAAGTCCTTGAAAACGTCTTTATCTTGTGATTCCTTAAAGTTTTCATGTCATATTTCTCCAATAATGTCTTTTGTTATATGTCATATCCTTGAATTTGTTTTAAATTGTAACTTATTGAAATTGAAACTAGTTATTACTTAATATGCATTGTGATTTGTATTATGCTAACTAAAAAAAAACTAGTTGTCAGTTTCACATTGATGAATATTGAATATTGATTGACATTTGACTATTTTATTGAGAGTTTTGGCGCCATCGTGAATGAAGATGGTCGTATTTTTTTCACAATTATTGAATTTAGTGTAAAATATGAGTAAAATTGGTTAATTTAGGTGGAAATTAATTTTATTTTGTTCAGTGAAAGTGCACTAATGAAATAGTCATGAAGAAATTAGTGTATCGTGAATTTCCTCGCTGCCGCCAAATCTCATAAACGAGCTTGTGTAACGAAACCACCGCTTTACTCAAGACCCAGTCAAGACTGTGTAACTAGTGACTAATGACTGAAATAAATAATTAATACGGAAGACATAAATTAAAAATATATAACAAGAAAAAGATTTATTAATACAGAAGACGTGGCTGTATGGACACAGATCCTTTGCCTTTCCCCGACCGGGATAAAATTAAAAAACAACAACAACAACTATTTTATTGAATTTTGCGCGATTTTAGGCATAATTTACGCGATTTACGCGCCTTTTTTTGTGTTGTCTACAGTATTCTTCGATATTTTTAAAGTTCTTAGTGAACATATATATTAAGTACTTTAAAAATATTAAAAAACAAAACAAAAGCTAAAAATTACAATAAGCTTTCTATTTAAATAGTAGCAGATGTTTAAATAGGTTGTTCAAATAATATTGTGGAAACAGAAAGATGCATGATTTTAGCCATGATTTTGATACAGTTACTCCAAATGTGTGGATAAGCAATGAAGATGCATGGAAAGAAAGACTCACAAGCTTACCAAATTGGCACAAGGTAATATATATTTCATTCTGAATAATTTTATAAACACGGGTTAAGTGCACCATTGACCTTTATCTAACCTTTCAGATTCCACTTATAAATGCGAATGCCTCTCACAATCTATCTGATGGCACTTTAGCAAGATTTCGAGGCATGATTCAAGATATGCATAACCCAGAGTTCTATTTTGAGCAATTCGAAGTTTACAATAGTATTACAAATGAAGTGAAAACGAAGACTGGAAAATACACAGACACTGCTAACATTCTGGTAATTATATTGCCTATGTATCTTATATTATATTGGTATTAGTTCATTTTAAATAATCATTTGTCTTGAAGTTACACTATAAGCCATAAGTAATCTTCAACTTGTAATAACAATCATTATTTTTGTTAAATGTCTGCCTTGTGACTCATGCAAGCATGAAAATCTTATTTGAAAGATAGTGGTCAAAGATTTATCTGACTAGATCCATAATATCTAATAGGCACATATATTAATTTGCATTTAACTACCAAGTTCTATAAAATATTATTACTTATTTTACGATTGTTCTTCTCATGATTTAAAAAGATCAACATTGAAGCTTTAATTTGCAGGAGAATGAAAAACTCAATTACACTGAAAATTTAAAAAGTGCACAACGTCAAACATTAGTTGTTGTTTCAATCCCAGGTCTAAATGAATGGGCCCAAGACATAGAACACCAGCAAAACCATTTAAAACATCTTGAACAACAACCTAATTCATCACTTCGACTAAATGCAACAAAGTTAAAACGGAGCTATGAGGAAACAGACGAAGATCCCAATGCCATGGAAGTAGTTGATAATGAAACTGTCAAAGAACTTAAAACAAGTGAAGTTAAATCAGAACCTGAGAATTGCATTTCTAGAGAACATTTACTGAATTTTCCTTTGCCTGATGTTGTAAGCAAGTCTTGCTTGGTTAAGGTAACAATAACTATCATACTAAACTCATGTGTTAATGACTTCAAACTGATAGTCTGTTTTAAAAAGAATAATTTGATTTTTATTACAATATAAGTTTTGACAAAACTTTTTATAGACTTTGTTCCTTAATTTGATGATGACAATTGAGTTAGTAAAAAGTAAACCTTCTACAGGGTTGCCAACTTGGATTTTAAAAAGACAGGCCAGATCACAATAAGATTAGTAAAAGTTCAAGATGAAAAGTTCATAGATCTTTTAGTACACTTTTAATAGCTTGATCTTTATGAAAGTAACAAATCTTTCAATGTTATTTTCATCAATATAAAGATACTGGGTAATATTTTCAAAACAATTCCATGCTTAAGCACTACATTTTTTTTTTATTTATCATCCTAATTTTTAATTGATAATTCTCCAATTTAAAGTCTTAATTGATTTTTAGACTTCCTATTGCAGAAATACAAGCTTTCCTGAATTTAAAAAATATTTTTTTCTTTTTAGATTGACATCCAAAAAAGTTTTTTTTATATATTTATTTTTTATTTATGCCAAAATTTGCCATTAGTGAAGTTAAAGTTGTACTGGATTTAGTTATATACGGCTTATTTTTGTATTATTCAAAATTATTAGTCGCAACTCGTAATAGAAAGACATGTCAGGGTCTTGAGTCAGCATCTTGGGCGTCATTACGTACTCCAGCACATTTGGTGAGATCTAGGGTTAACTGAATACAAACAACATACAAATTGATACTCCATTTTTGCACTTTAATTGAACAAAACTGCATAAAATGCAGCCACAATTTAATTTTTTTATTCAATAATATGTTTATTTAAATAATTTTATTTAATTCAGTAATAGTGAAAAACGGCGATAAGGATGCGACCATATTTTTTCTCATTCATTTTCTATTTAAGTGTGATTTTTTAGTTGCTTTTTAAGACTAAACATAATTTGTCACTACAAAGTATAAAACAAAGTTGCTTCCTCCGTCCCTTATGCTTAAATGCTCCGTATGCTTAAATCTTTAAAATACGCCGCTGATTTTGATGCAGTTTATTTTTAATAGATAAAGTGATTGAAGAGGAAGGTTTATATGTATAATGTATATTTTATAACTGTGCGAAGCGGGGATGGGCCACTACATTTAGATAAATGAAGAGTTAAATAACGCTAAGACGGTATGGATAAGTTTATTAATATGTTAGATAATATCCACCTTTTTAACATATTTGATGGAAAATAATGTAATTAAGAACCATTAAGCCTAAAATGTTACTAATTAGCTAATTCGTAAATTTTGATGGAAATTACGTAGATTTTGAACTGAAGTACAAGAGGAAAAGGACTAAAATACGTAGATCCACGTCAAAAGACGTAGATATGGCAACGCTGCCCTACTAGTACATTTCAGTTTAATACAACACAAAACACTAACCACCATATTAATAAACATGGACTAATGTGGAAATAAATTTGAATTTGTAGTCTGTATCACATTATATACATTACAAACATAAAGACTGTAATATCAGGTTGAACTTTTGAGTGCTTTATTCCCTATTTATTAATAAGACAGTTAAAGTTAATTGTTCATACACACTTAGATTTTTAGTTCAAAGTATAAGTACTTATTGTACAGTGCCAAGATATGTTTCCTATTAGTACATTGTTTGAGAACTACACAAGACTAACTTGTATTCCAGATCATACATTGTTCGGTTCAATTCCAAACAAAAACAGCCAATTGTATAAATATATCTTTGGGTTGTATTTATTTTTATTTTATAAAATGTATTTCTTTGTTTTAGTATTGTTAACAACATCCACATTACAAACTATTTCTTTGCTTGCTTTGTGGTGATAGTTGTTGAAGTCAATATGTGTAATATGTTTGCCATTAAGAGTTAAATTATTGTTATTAGCTCAGTAAAGCTAATTGCAGATCCAATCACCATCTTGACTATCTGGCCTTCATTGGTTAACACTGGAAATGCTCTTTCTAAGTTTACACATAGCCTTACAAAGACATTAAATTTAATAGTCTATTTTCAACCTAATATAGCACATGCAGTATTAATACAGTACTTATGTTTATAAACTCACTAGCTGTTGCCAGCGGCGTTGCCCGCGTTTTTGGTACCACAGGAATATTTTTTCGGGATAAATACTTATCCTATGTTTTGTTAATCCAAGATGTATGTGTATGCCAAATTTCGTGAACATCGGTTCAGTAGTGTTTGCGTGAAAGAGTAACAAACAAATAGACAAACTTTCGCTATTACAAATTATTTTTACTATTTTTAGGTATATGATGACAACGATAATTTAAAAATCAATGATATGATTGAAGTGATTGGCTTTTTGTCTGTGGACCCAGCATTATCAGGAGAATTTCTACCAGAAAAGAATAGTTTATTAGAACCATCATGTGAAACTGATGCAGAAATTTTAACACATAACCCGCCTCCTAGCCTAGTACCACGATTACATGCAGTATATGTAAAAAAGTTGGATCACTGCAATCCATTAATTAAGAACGAAATTAATCAAGGTAAAGTTTTCAAATAAAAGTGCCAATTAAATCAATACAGGCTGTATTACACTTAAGATGATGAAGGTGTTTTGACTAGATTGCTGTCTTGTCATCTCGTTTGGATTGATAGCATCACATTTTCTATTCCTGCTGTCACAATACCCATGGTCACCTTCTAAATTTGAGAATATGATAGTCTGTAAACTTATTATTACTTAACTATAAGTATATGACTATTGTATCAATCAAGAAACTTAATTAACCTTGTCTCAGACTTTTAAAACACCTTAACATAAAAAAAACTTCCACAAAAACTCTAGTCCACAGATAATAATCTCTTATCATAAGAACTCAAATGTAATACGTCCATGGTCATTTTGCGTGATGATCTGTAGAATCATGAACTAAAGCATTATAGCGTAGGTTGAATAAAATAATATGTTTTCGGGTTATTCTGAGAAAAAATATATTTTAGGAATTACCTATTGAATTTTGAAGTTAATACCAGTTTTTAATATTTCAGAAGCAATATTAAAAAATGCCAATATAGCTCGAGAACACCTTATGAAAGCTTTAACGGAACTGCTCCTTGGCGATAAATTAGCTGCGGAATACTTAATATGTCACTTAATAGCATGTGTGTAAGTACCAATCATTCTATTAATGGGAGGAGATCGGGCGCACTCTGAAGACTTTAAGATGAGATTTAGATGCGTTAGGCCACGGTTGTCTTAAGCTAAGAACTCACGAGGCGGTATTCACCCGCAGCTTATGTAGAATATAGATTTATATTCAAAAAGTAAGAGCACATTTTACCGCAGCGTCCGCGGCGGTTTGCGGTTCCCGGTACAAATAAAAGGATGATTTCAACCGCGACGGCTGCGTGACCGCAAAAATTACCGGTCTTGTGAGTTTTGAAATAAAACAGCAGTTTTACGACCACATCGGGCGTTGGTGAAAACAGCTCCGTGAGTTCTTAGCCTTAGGAGGCCATCCCTTACCCAAATTGCCACTGGGCTGTCGTCAACCTATACTCCAGCCATGTAGCGCGTATTTTTAATACCAGGAAATTCGTCTCCGTGACTGTCAATTAATGTCACCAGAAGCAGAGATGAGAATTATAAATCATTAAAAGTAATTCCATTATTACTGAAAACAAGATGACAACCATTTAAATCGTCATGCTGCTGTTACTATTTTGCTCATGCTCATTTTCAGATACCTACGCCATGACACAATGACACTAGGACAGTTTTGTCTCAATTTATCCAATTTGCCAATACAAAAGTATCCAGATTATGGAAAACAGCTATACAACATAATTAAGCAGTTTGTAACACAGAGCTACTACTTGCCGCTTACTGTTGATAATATGAATGTCATGGCACTGTTACCCAAGTAAGGATTTTTATTTGTTTTTTAATTAGAAGAAAAAGAAACTAACTGATATACTTTTAGTAGCTCTTTGTATTTCTGGCACTTATTGTAATGGTAATTGACCGTACATTGGCGCCTTGAACCATTTGTGGGGCTCAACCCTGTTGCGTAGTATTTTTTTTTCGTTTTTATTAAATAATTGAAATATTTTATCCAAGTACTGTGCAATAACTCACCCGGATCGGTACCATCGCCGTGTATTGATACCAAAAATGTAAAACTTGCGTTGCCAACCTAAGGCTGCATGTGCTTGTGTATGTTCACCGATTAGCCTACCTCCAAGCCGAAACACAATAGTTACTACTGTTGTGGAAGGAACAGAATTTTACTACGAGAAGTGAACAAGCAAGCTACACTTCTTATAATAAGAGATAACTGCTGAAGTGATAGAGTCCATAGATATCTTAGGTGCGTCGCTATCTTATGGACGTGTCTTAGGCCGAGTGTGCTAGCCTACCAGCTTCCCTACCCTTTCATACGGAGAACGACAACGGCGCGCATTGTCATCATAGCAACAGGAATATGTTAGGCGGTGGTACCAATTCGTCGTGCTAGCAGGCACTTCCGCCTAGTAATTTCTTTTTTATGTTATTGGAAGGCAAACAAGCAGACGGATTTCCTGATGGTAAGAAATTCACGCCGCCTAGAGACGCCAAAGGTGGTAATGGTGCATTGCCAACCTGAAGCCAGGATGTGAGACCTCGAGCAAAAGTAAGTTTACCGGCTACCTTATCATCCGAGCCGGATCACGTCAACGGAAAGCGCTGACATTATGGCGGCAGGAATAGGTAAGGTGGTGGTACCAATCCGGGCGAGTCGCTGCGAGACTACCACCTAGTCAGATGTCACGGTGTTAGTGACTGTAAGGCTATGCTCGCTTTTTACGAGCTGCCTGGCACAGAAAGGCAGATGGTCTATTCTGCAATAAATATGTACACATTTAGTCAGACTGAAATTATAATGTATAATGTGAAAGTTTGTTTGTATGTTTGTCCGTCAATCACGCAGAAACTACTGAAATTTGGTATGCAGACAGGGCATACCCTGTCTGCATACCAAATTTTAGTAGTTCATCATATTCCATAATAAATAAATAAATATCCCTAGACAAGTTACACAAATTGAATCTAACCCCAAAGTAAGCAAATTATATGCTTGTGTTATGGGTATTAGTCAACGATACTATTACATAGAAATACTTAAATAGATACCAGAATACATTTAATAAACACCCAGACCCGGAAATGCAGACATCTAAATGTTCATCACACAAATGCCTGCCCCCGTCGGGAATCGAACCAAAGCCTCGCGATACGTCGATGCAGTTAGGCGAGTATGCTAGCCACTCGACCAACGAGGCGGTCATTCCATATATCATATTTCAGTAGTTATAATTTCATAAGCTGACTTGGGTGATAGAATACTTTTTATCCCGATTAAATGCTCCCTTGGGAATTCCACGCAGAATGCTAGTAATATATAAATGTGTACACATTTAGTTATAAAGTTTTTTTTTAACATTTTAGAAAAGACTATGAATGTAACAGACTAACTAGTGGTATACTACAACTTAGTAAACACACACACCTCGTGCTAGACGAGACGAAGATGGAGCAAGGCCGACTAGATGCGACTGGTGTCAGCAACATTGGAGCCTTGTCACATTTGATTAAACAACAAAAAATTGAATATGATTTTAAATATTACAAGATGGAGTTTGACTCTGACATATCAGTGCTGATATTGTCAGAAGGAAAGTCTTTGTTGCCTGTAAGTTTACTTTTGAACCATATTGCAACTTCAAAATAATTGAAATTGAGAAATTAGGATATTTTTATTTTAGCAGTTGCTTTGTGCTTGGGTTATTTTTTTTTTCAAATTTTAAAGAAAGAAAAAAAATCGCCCTAGACCTTTTTTTTAACCTTTACTCTGTCGTCTTGAACCGACGAATGCACTAACAATTGAGCTACTGAGGGTGCAAATCTTGGGGAATTTTTAATTTCTTTCTTAACAATTTACGCTAAAAACTGAAACCAAAAGTTATGACCATTATAAATGTGAATTTCATCTGTGTCGATTAACTCGTTTAGTAGGTACACAAAATTGTGTATCTTTATACATAACTACCTTCGTAAACGGTTAAGAAAGGAATTAAAAATTTCGCTACTAGATTTGAATCCTCAGTAGTTCAAATGTTTAAAGCATTTGTTTGCTTAAGACAAAAGGGTACAGGTTCAAATCCTGTCTGGGGCGAAATATTTTCTTACTTTAAATTTGTGACATATACTTATTTTCATATTACTGTTTTTTAATACAAGTAAATTCGTCTGCTTGGTTTCCATTCAATAGGAAAAAAATATGAATCGGGAAAAATAATAACAAAATAATATTACCTGCCTGCCTGCACCCAAGTTGGCATCATTTTATATTATCGGAATTATTATTATTATTATCACTATATGACCCTTTAGACAAAATATTATAGTCATTTACAAAAGTCGATCTCATTTATATACCTCACTTTCGACAATTAGGTAGCTGTTTGGTTTGTTGTTGACAATGAACCAGGAAGAGTACTAACATATTTTCCACATAGTGGTTGTCAAACATTTTGAAATTAATAAAAATGATTTGTTTGCTATTTTTTGTAATTAATCAAATTACTTATTTAAAATTTTTAAATTTTTTATTATTTATTACAAATAATTTTAAAGTGCGATTAAGTTTAAATAAATTATCGATCATAAACTATCACCCTGTACAATCCTAACAAGTCATTTTTGAATAAAAGTTCACATAACCCTATCTCAAACGGATGTCTTGCGCTTGCAGTGTTCTAGATTCGTTCAAAATGTAGCCTTCCACTTTGGCCTATACTATACTAGTCTGTATTTTGTGCTTGTGACATTTTAAATTTAAATTTTGATTGCATCATGGTACTTTCATACTCAAATTTGCGTTTTGTTAAACTAAGAACTCACGGGGCGGATTTGACCGGTATTCGCGGCGGTCACGGAACTGCTGTTTTATTTCAAAACTCACGAGACCGGTAATTTGTGCGGTCACTCAACCGTCGCGGTTGCAAACTTATACGATTGTACAGGCGGGCGACCACTGGGCAGTGCGGGTGTAAAACGCCTCGCGAAATATGCTCTTTCTACAGAAACTGCGGACCGTGAGTTCTTAGGCTTACCTAGGTGTAGAGAGTAAGTGTAAGAAAGCCTTATGTGTCCTGTTACTTATTCTGTTCAATTATATTTTTTTAGAGTGATTATCATGTAAGTCTGTGTCCAGAAGAATCATCTCTGAAGATATTTGATGCTATCGTAGAAGCAGCAACATATTACCTCAAACAGGATATAATGAACATTATACGAGAATATTTGACAAACTTGAAGCTTGTTAAATATACTGTTAGTGAAAACATACAGGTATATTTATATTATAATTTATTATTGTGTATTAAGATTTTTTGTATTGGACAAAGACATATTTCCTATTGTAAAAATAAATATATCTTATATCTGGTGTCTATACCCACCAATATTAGTAATAATGCAAACTTGAAGCTAAAATGTTATCAATTAAGCCTCTTTAAGGTAAAGCCTCAAGGCGGTTTCAAGCTTGAAGAGGATGTATGAATTAAATCAGTTTTCTCTCCCCAACATCGTAGGGAAGTATCTGGCTATGGATTTTCTGAGGTTTCACGTAAGAAATTTTGAAACATTATTCCGGATAACTAACCAATTTGACAATTATTTTTTCGAAAGATAGACAATGATTCCGAGATAAATTTTATTCCACATAAATATTACCAACATCTCACTGCTAGTTTTGAGTTATACGAGTACTTAACAATGCGTAAATTTTTGTTTTTGCAGTTTTTTTGCAGTTCCACTGTGTTTAAATAATGTAACTTCTAAAACTTCTCTTAACAGTTTGTGGAAGATGATTTCATCAAAATGAGAAGTAACAGTGACAGTGACCACCCTGTAACAGCTGACGACCTTCATCGCCTGCTGGTCCTGGCGAGACTCGTCAGCCTTTCCAGAGGTTTCGACACACTGAACAAGGAATGTTGGGATATCACAAAGAAAATGGAATCGGACAGATTATTGAGATTAAAAAATAGAAATGTAGCACCTACTTTATAAGTTAAACTAGCTGGTCTTGTGGTTTCACTGGCATTCGAAAGTCGGAGCAGGATTTTTAGAAATCTGTAGACTACCTGTTTTCGACGGATAGTAGATACTAGATACCCCAAATTTCCTAGAGGATTGGGCTAAAAAATAAAATCAAAGGCGCCGAAGTAGGTGTATTAAATAATACTGAATGAATGAATGAGTGAGGTCTTTATACTACTGACTCCAAAAAGAAGAGGTTACCAATTTGTCTGTTTGTTACGGAATTATTCGACTGAACAAATGGATTTTGATGGTCCTATTTTCGAGAAGACTCATGACTTAGAGGTCCCATACAAAATTGATCAAAATCTAACAAGTAATTTGTGATTTATTTTAAGTAATACATATATTTTTGTACGTTAAGATGACATGGTAATGAATAATGGAGTCGAATTTTGTAATTTTACTGCGCCTAAATTTAAATTGTCATGTTCTCAAAGAGATTGGAAATCAAAGAAAAATTGTTTATATAATTTTTTTATTATTATAATAATGTTATTAACTATTTAGGTTGCCAAACTTTAGTTTTGCCCTACTTTTGCATACTTTGATTTTAAATAAACCAAATAGATACATATTTTTCAAATAAGAGTGGTAGTTCACAATAGATGGCATTTTAATTAAAACACTAGTTTTATTTGATCAGCATAAATATATTTTTTGTACTTTTATAATATGTAGTTTTTAAACCAATAAAAGTAGAAGAAGCAAGTCTGTATTTATTACTATGCCTTGCCTAAGTGTAGAAATTATGGAGGCATAAAAACCCGACTTCTCAAATGTAGTGAATTATATGTATTAAATTTACCGCAACACATAAAACAAGCTCAACCTCCTATAAATCCTACATTTACTTTATAAATTGTGACCAACATCTAACGTAGGTATGAACCAACTCGATTTCATCCGCTTTCAAACAAGAAATCCTGGCTGGAAAGTTTCTGTCATGGACGTGAACGTATTGGACGTTGCGTCAATCTAAACACGCGGTAGCGTGTCAGCCAAGTTCAAAATAAAGAACTTGCAATGTTTGTAATATTGCACGAATTATTTCGATTTAAGTACCTACTTTTTCTACCCCATCTCTACGGAAAATCAGTTTCATACACATACATGAAATTTGACACATTTACTATGAGCCTCCTATTTTATTTAGAAAACTGAATTTACTTAATAGTTATATTTTAAACAGATCAATATTTTAACGTTTAAAACCCCAAATTTTCGTGAGTGACTTATAGATGAAGAAACCGAATCTAATTCCAGATGACTTAGAAACATAGTATTTGAAGCAAAGGTAGAGGTAAGTACCTTTTAGTTAGTTAGGTAGTACGAATAGTTATATATATTACCATATTGTGTAACTACAAAAAACTGAAAAAATGACAATTAGTCTCAATAATGTAGTAATAAAGTTTTGTATGAAAGTAGGTGGTTTAACATAATATCTCGAGGAAGCACTGGATAATAATATATTCGTCTAAAATAAGAAAGCTTAAATTTCATGTTACTATAATTAAAATTTCATGGTTTTGTACATGGAACTTGAACTTGTATATATCTCAATTTTTTATCTGTAATGTCAGAAAAGATGCATATTCTTAATATTAAACCTAGCTATCGTATCACATTTATTTTTTTATGGATTAATTGTAGAAGGGTATCGCCATCGCTAACCGAATGGCGGATACCATTTAGACACCGCGGCCATCCGATAAATGACACCACTACGCTTTCCACATTGGCCTGTCATGACCGATTACCGGTCGTAACCTAATTACCTATCGCAATAAGTCCATAGTTGGGCAACGTTATTCAAAAAAATTAACCGTTACCAAAAAAGTTAACTTCACTATAAGCAATGTGAAACTTTAAAGCGTTACATTACAGAAGATTTAACGCAATTTAATTTCGGAGAATTCAACGTTAATAACCGTTGCTTTAATGATTTACCTACATAAAAATGCTGTTTTTGGGTTCTCCAATTTCGACAGTTTATACACAAGGACAGCTAATCTGGAATAGGTTGTAGGTCTTTTTTTATTAGACGGATAGACGGATTTCCTGATGGTAAGAAATTTACGCCGCTTAGAAACACCAAAGGTGGTAATGGTGCTTTGCCAACCTTAGGCCGGGATGTTAGACCTCGAGCAAAAGTAAGTTTACCCGCTACCTTACCCTCCGAACTGGAACATGCCAATGGCCAGCACTGACAAAGCGGTGGTACAAATCCGGGTGAGTTCTCGCGAAACTCGACCACCTAGTAGGATTTCACGGTGTTAGTGACTATAAGCCTATTCATGAGCTGCCTGGCAGGAAGGCAGATGGTCTATTCTGAAATGGAGCCGGGACCAACACGGGTAGGTAAAAGGTCGTAATATTAGCTCTCCTTATTATTATTTTTTGTTTTAAGATAGTGAATCAGCACAAGGCAGTTGGTAAGAGATAATTGTGACCTATAGATGTAGGCACGTTGATTTTTGAGATCAATTCTGCAAGTCTCCGCTATCTATCGGAACATAAAACATGTTATGGCGGCAGAAATAGGTAAGACTACCGGGACGAGTTGCAGCACTCTACTGCATTCTACCACCAGTGGTTTTGTTAGTAATGACCCATTTAGCCTTTTCTTTTCTTACAATGGCAGAAGACAGATGTTATATTTTAAATAGGAGACCCGGACCATCATGGGCAAAAAGCGACGTCAAAGTTTTTTGAAGTAAACTTAGAAGTTAGTTCGCAGTCGAAATGTTAATTTCATTGATTTACGAATTACGATTAACAAGTTCATGCCTGTTGACAAACGCGTATTTGTTTAAGGTTGTATATCGTCGGCTTAGAGTCGATAGTCCGTTCCTGGGATAAATTTTATTTAGTGGGTCAAAATGTTGAACTTTGAATTATGTAAGGCGAATTAATCCTGTATCTATTACAAACTAGCTGAAGAGCCAGAAGCATGTAAACGGCCTTCATATCGTAAATATGTTAAGCGCCATTTTTTTGTCCATAGTGATGTTTTGTTGCAGTATTACAAAGTTAAAAAAAATATGGTATTAAACAGCGAACGATAGTCCCGGCCGGTCTACCTGGGCGCTATCCTTTATACGTGATATTTGTTATAGATGCTTCGCTATCCGTTGCTCAGGTTGTTAAAACCATAGATATAGAATGTTAAAACCATATAAAAATAATTGATGCCTTATGCCAATAATTAGAGGTAATCATAGTAATTTGTGCCGTGATAAACAAAGATCACGAAGTGAAACCGGATTTTAATTAAACCGTAGACAAACTTTGAGAAAGGTTTGTTTACGTGACCGTCAACTGTCAGTTTTGCCGTCTTCGACAGTTTGTCAAAGTCGAAAATGTCATGGGGGTTGTAAAATTGTGTGCTCATTGTTCAACCAAGTCTGTGTTGAAATAAGCATTAATTTTTAAATGAAAGTGTAACTTAATAACAGAAACTTGAACTACAAATAAAATGACGAGTAAAAATAAATCTGCAGATAATATAAGTAAAACCAAATCAGCAGATAATGTGTGGAAAAAAGCATTTACAGCAAGCTCCGAGTGGCCTGATAAGGTTAATTAAATATTTAGTATTAGATTAACCCAGAAGTTTAGCATTTTTTAACAATATTGTTTTATTTTCAGGATGAATTCTTGGATGTAATTTATTGGATGCGTCAAATTATAGGCATAGTCTTAGGGTTGTGTTGGGGCTTATTACCGTTAAAGGGATTTTTTGGATTACTACTGTAAGATTTTATAATGTTATTACCATTTACTATGTAAATACATTCAGCATGAAAAATATCGTTTGTCATAATTATAAATTACAGATTTGTGGCAGTAAATGCTGTTGTGATTTATGCCTATGTCAGCAGTTTCCAAAATGTGGATGAGGAAGAATATGGTGGTATGTGGGAAATTACCAAAGAAGGATTCATGACGTCATTTGCTGGATTCCTAGTAAGTATTATTTTTGTCCCCTAAAACGTGGGTGAAGAAATATTGTTATGTCTCATTAAAAATGTCTTCCATCTTCTTCTGATTCACTATATGAATGTTTATAAACTTTATAGTTAATTACTTTTTTTATATGCAATAAACATAAATTATATTATTTATTTACCACTGCTGGTCTAGTTCTGTGCTCTTTGTGTTTGTCCGTGTAGGACCACCTTATCCATTTCTGCCACCATAGTGTCATTTTATGGCTGTCATATTCTTGTCTGATGTTAAAGGAGTCATTAGACTTGAACACCTTGTCCACAAGACAGATAAACCTATATCGGCTATAAAGTCTATTGACCACAGTTCTCTTCATTTTTCTATTTGTTGAGCCATGTGCTTGTTTGTTTTCTTATCATACAAACATTAACAAGTGTTGGCCAAAGTATCTATATAGAGTACACAAACTGCCTACCTACCTAGCAGCTCAGAATATATAAGCACATTAATAGGTTATTACAAACAAAACCACTAGTAATACAGTGCTGTGTAGCATTTGTCATATATTAACAGCTTTACCTACTTCTGATATATTGGTGGATTTAAATGTCATAACCCATAGTTCAAGAGGGTAGGGTAGCAAGCAGACTTGCACTTTAGCCCTTACACACTAAACATATAAATAAATAAAATGTCTATTAAAAATATAAAAGGTGCTGTGATTTAAATGTTAAATTGTATATAAATATTTAATTTCTTTAAATTTAATAAAATATTTGTACATCTCTATGTTGTAGAATATGTTGTATTCTTAAAAATCTTTGTAACAACTTTTTAACCCATATATTCCGCAAATAAATAATTTTCATTTCATTTTCAACACACCTATCACCGGCGAGATAGCTACACTTTTATAACATCTATTAACAATAGTTGTTTCTTTTTAAACATTAGCCGTCTTATTAATGAATGCAGATTAAGGCGAGTGAAATTTTACTCTATGGTTGAACTTGACATTACCCAAATTCACTATTAATAAAGATGGAGTAGAAATGTAGTAAACTATTTCGAAGCTGATCTCTGACATAAATAAAGATAGTCCATGCCCCTACATGGTTTAATGACATATTAAGGATCGACTATCTTGACATTTAGTTAATATTTACGACTATTTTCGTTTCATTCCATCAAAAAATCGTAATAAAACTTAGCTTTGCGATTCTTAATTGCGTTATTTAATGTTAAATTTGAAAAGCTTTAAAAATAGGAAGTAAAGTTTGTAAGCTAAAACAAATAATATATTGTAAGTAATTTTTTTTTAAATCTATGTTTCCTTTTGAGACACGTTAAGACCTATTGCCATGCTGCCTCTTTCATCATAACATTTCTTCTATTTATCCCAAATGATGAAATTGCTGTTTTAGATAAAATAAATACCTAAATAAACGGAAAATATAAAATGTTCCCTTATTTATAATTTGTCAAATGCATATTTTAAGCCTTCAGTTTTTTTCTTTGTTTTAGACTAGTTTTATTTCTGAAGTCATTTTGTTTAAATCCTTAATTTCCCTATGATACTTGTACCTTGTATTTTCAGTTTTATTTTTAGACGTGAAAGCCAATGTTTATTTTTATCCTAACAGGTACCCATTCACAGCCATTTTAAAAATATACCAAACATTTATTTACCATATAGTTTTCATAGCTTATCTTTAATAAAACTTCTCCCTTACCCAGTACCACGCCTCTTCTCTTGTGCCAATCATCTTCTTCATTTATCAAACAAAACTTTGTATTTAAAAACCTACACAAAATCTCGAGAATCTCAGCTTCTTACTTTTGTCTTCAACTGTTTTTGTTTTGTAGTTTATGAATGAAGTTATTACTAAAACAAATTAGTAGTTCAGTTATTATTATTATTTATTTTTTACTTCTTTTTACTTTCATTTTCATTTGGAGGAAATCCTAAAAAAGCACGCTAGTAATTTTAAACGTTCCCGCCAAATGGGACGAAAATATGTTTTGTGTTACCATAACATACGCGTTAGTCCCCCTCTTAAGAAAGGTGTTGTTATTATATGGTTATACCACTTTTATGATGTTATACACCTACATTTCACGTACCAGACCAGTTTTTTTCTAAAGTCACTTTGTATTCTTTTATAATTATTATTGTTTTTATATTGTATTATATTATATTATTGTTTTTATATTTCGTATTTCCAAAGCTAGTACTTTTGCTCTGGGCCTCTTGCCTCTACTATTATTTATGATTACTATTATCGTACTAAGCATATCCTTGGTTTTTTTTTAAAAATAAAACTGTACAAACAATGAATGTCCTACATGAAACTTGGTAAGCCTCAGCTATTCCTGTCAACTAATTTTATTGACACATGTTCATAAATAAGTATTAAATTATAACATTTACTTAACTTTATCTCTGTAATAATGATGTATAATGTGCTTATCAGTTAAGCAATTCAGTCCTTAAGTTTTTTCCAGATTTTACATCTTCAATTGCAGAGATTGGAAAGTTCACCTTAAAAAGAGGGCCTTTCCTATTCAAACGTTCCCGCCAATCCAAAGGACAATACGTTAATTGTCAAATTGGCACTGTCATTTATGTTATATTTTGTAAATTGTAGATTTCAGCTCATTCAGTACTCTCTAACTCACTCTTTTTGCTTACAAAATAAGTGTGTGGCCATAAGATACGCATTAACGCCGGTGTTAGAAATGTATAGTTGTTCTATAGTTACACCATGTTTATTAATAAAGTTTTTAATGCGAAGGTAATACTCGATTACTAGGGGAGTAACTAGTGTAGTGTACCCTCGGATAATACTTAGCGTAAGCGATTTTTACTAATAAGGCGGTAGGAGAGAAGTGTGCTTGATCACATAAAACAATGTCTTGATTTATTTTTATTCTAAGATTTTTTCTCATGTTTGTTATGTTCCAGTATTCTAACATTTTTTTTGTTTATTGTCATAGGTAACTTGGATTATCATGTATACTGGTTTACATGGGCAAAGTGAATTATGAAAACAAGTGACTGGACACGTAATTCAAACAAGGAGAGTGATGTTAAAACCGGCAAAATAGATTTATTTATTTCACCTTGCAAATTTTATTTTCAATTTGTTATATCATGTGTAAGAAATACCAATACTCTTGAATAATAGTAAAGTTATGGATTTTGCATGTAGCTTATAGTTTGTTTAAACATTTTAAATTATTCTATAGTAAGAATCAGTGCATTAAAACATACTTTCTTTTTGTTTGAGTGTTAAGGAAAGGTTTTATAGATGCTTATATTTAAGTCTTATCGGTAATAAAACATTACCTACTGCCAAATGTATTGATGAGAACTAGTTGTAAAATAATGAAAGTTGTTAAAGGATTTGTGAACAATTTAAAATTTATAATTTTTAAATATGAACCCATTTTGCAAAACAACCAAATCCACAACTAAACCAAGAATTTTTATGTGTTAAAAAAGCAAAAACGCTAAATAAACCTTGGCAATGATAAAAAAAATACTATCTAAAAGACCAATCCACATAACAGTATAGTATGTAGTCTTATTTTATACTAAAATTATGTTTGTGTACAATTAACTCATATATTGTGGATTGGGTCAATATAGCATAAGATTCTCCATATAATTTATACCCAAATTTAAATAACATAATTTTCTGTTGTATGTGATGAAAAATATACTTTGTGTTTGTAAATAATATGAATAATCACTCTTCAAAGTATATTTAGGTTGTAGATAAATGTGATTGTGTATTATTTTGAATTCTCAAGTCAATACTGCATATATATACTTATTATATGCATGAAGTTTGAGCAATAATCACTGTATTATAGAATTCTTTTTTAAATTAATTAATACATAGTATTTATAGAAATATGAGTTGTACTATAATACATAAGGTACCATTTAAACTGACTAAGTACTTATCAGCTTACTTCATTTCTTTCGGAATTTTTTAGTCTTCTTTCTTGTTAATGTTTGTCGCCATTGATCAATTTCCAGAGCTCTGGAAATTTGATAAACTAATAAACATCTGTACCTATATTTTTGTTAATTCATTTTCTGTGTTAGTCTTATTTATAAACACCAACAGCAAGTTAAAAAACTAGTTTCCTTTGGTCAGTAGGGTTACTAAATTAATTTGAAATTGGATCTGTCACCTTAGGTACTCTTGAACACAATACTAGCGAATTATAAAAGTTTAATTAATAATAATAAATGATTTTATCGGATTCATTGAAGTTTGTTGGACTTAAAGTTAATCATCCGCTGTTACTGTAGAACGCAGTACCTAAAATGACATATCCAAATCAAATTTGCAATTTTATTACATCAATATTCAAACCTACAGATCAATTTATGTAATTTGTCTAGAGTTATTTATTTATCTATAGAGTATCTGACACTTATTTACGACACTAGGACTAAGATGATTAATGTGATTTATTTGTTTCAAACAGCAACATAACACTTTGTTGTTAGCACACACGTTGTTAATAAAATCATTGCGTGATTATTTATAGTTCTTGATGAATTTAGGTATGGGTAAGGTGTTAAGATATGAGAGGGGTGGGTGAGGCTTGGATTAATTGTTCATTTGTCATGTTAAAGTTCCATAAATTATGTCTAAAACATCTGTCGACTATTCGAACAAAAATGAATAAATCTCTGCTCTTCTATCGAGATTTTCCGAGTCAAATACGACAGATATTATTCCATAGTGTTGAGGCCAGACTTGCTGATGCTTACCACTATAGTACAAAATTACTTATAAAAACATGTAAAATCAATAGGTGCGCAATTTATTTATATTTAAATAATATTATTATATTCTTACTGTGTAATGTTTTATTGTTAAGTTTAAAAGTTAATTATTGCTGGAATTATTATTTAAACCATTTTGTTTTGTAAAAAGTAAATGAATGGGCCAATAGTTGTATTAGGTTCTTTTTTGAACAAAGATGAAATAAAGAGTTGATAAACAAGCTTTTAAATTTTTAAGGATGTTTTTACGCTCTACGGGAATTTCCTGATCCTATGAGAATTTCTAGATAAAATTCCTATATATTTTTCTGGGATATCGTGTCAATTCTCCGAAAGCGGCGTGTTTGTTGACCTAATGAATATAGAGGAATATCATATATGAAATTTTCGTGTCACAGTGTTAGTTCCCGTACTCCTAACGGCTTGACCGATTCTCATGAAATTTTGTAATCATATTGATTAGGTCTGAGAATCGGCCAACATCTATTTTTCATACCCCTAAGTCACTCACCCCAATTTTTTTTACTAAAATCACATTTAAAAAAGTCGCAGAACATCGTCTGCCGGGTCAGCTAGTATTTGTGTAAAGTACTCTAAAATAGCGATTTTTGTTACATATGCATTTGGGAGTTTAAAGTCAAGCTTTAATAATTAACCGAACAAGGCTGTATAGCTCGGTGAAGTTGAAAAAACCTCGCGGTTATTTTAGCAACAATTTAGTCATTCAAAAAAAACGCTGGCTGACCTCAATGGTGTAGTGGTTGGCTGATAACATTGAAAAGTTGGAACAAAAATGTGTTCCTTAGGTCCAGTTGGCGTTAGGTTTGCCACATAATGTGATAGGGACTCATAATAACTATCTTCAGCTAATCGCCAGTGCCCTACTTATCCGGGATACGGGTGTCAAACTTACTTATCTTTTGTTCGATAGGTCACCCAGGTACCTACTAACGAAATAAATCTAATATGTAGGTACCTGCACAACATCGTCCACCTGTTGACTACTCAAAACTCAAATGCTATGAGTAAGTCCGGTTTCTTTTTGTAGAAGACGTGTTTTATTGCCTTGTAGCTGGTACAGCCAAACATGGATTCAATAGATTCATCACCAACAAAACCATGTATAGCAACTTCCCCAGGTAAGGATTCACCGGCTTGCTATTCTTGTCGCTAGTTACAGTGTCATACTCCGGTCCAGTGGGTAGGGCAGCAGGTAGACTTGCACATTAACTATATTATTCAGGCAATAGAACATCTTTTTTTTAATTGGCCTTAACGTTGTTAACCTAGTAGTCTAAGAGCCGGTGGGAGATCGACCTTCACCGATCTGATAACCAGATGAGACATATTTTTTATCAACTATAATTTATAAACAAATGTGCCTGTAATTACTTGCCTATCTGAAAGTGCTCATGGCTATTTTTAATTAAATTAACTTTAATCGTTCTTTTTTTATCGCTTTCATTCTTTTGAAAACCAAATGAATTTTATTTCACTGTTAGTTTTTAACACACAGAATATGCCT
>NJDC01001138.1:610128-625585 GCA_002245475.1 Calephelis virginiensis
AGAACATCTTTTTTTTAATTGGCCTTAACATTGTTAACCTAGTAGTCTAAGAGCCGGTGGGAGATCGACCTTCACCGATCTGATAACCAGAAGAGACATATTTTTTATCAACTATAATTTATAAACAAATGTGCCTATAATTACTTGCCTATCTGAAAGTGCTCATGGCTATTTTTAATTAAATTAACTTTAATCGTTCTTTGTTTATCGCTTTCATTCTTTTGAAAACCAAATGAATTTTATTTCACTGTTAGTTTTTAACACACAGAATATGCCTCAGTAGGTTGCCTACTCATTTTTGTGTGCGCTACGTGGGAAACAGATGTGAACAGGTAAGTCAATATAGATGATTCCATCGTTCTGCTAACTTATCGAAAGTTATATCAAATTTTAGATTATTTTATTACAACATCAGTCATATAGACTTGCCTGCAAAAAATCGTACTTAAAACATACATTTGCTAAAGATATGTTTTAGGGCTTTAGGCAACAAATAACAAAATAATTGTAATATGCTTTAATCATTTCTCCAAGTAACCAAGACATCATCAGTTCTATATCTTTGTGTGACAGTGGCGTCCTTGAAGTCCATCCTTGTCCCGGCTCCAAAAGCGAGAGCTCCAGCGTGAGCTATCATAACTCCGTTGTCGATGCAGAATCGTTCATCCGTGGCGAAGACCTTTGCTCCTCTTTCTTGGCACATCACTCCCATCATGTCTTGTAATCGTTCATTGCAACCAACACCTCCAACTATTAGTACCTTGAAGCACATAACGGAAAATTAGAACAATATAATATCACCTGCTTATAGACATATGGTCTTTATGCAATTGATATTTCGGTTCTTATACTGAGTTTTTATTATAAGTCTTCAATCCTTAATCATGCTAAATAATTGTTTGCATTTTCTATTAACACAAAGTTAAATTTTCCCTATTTCGTAAGTAATCCTTAATGAAGAGTGGAAAAGAAATTACTGAATAAATCATGAGCAAAACGTCTAATTTTATATCGCATTTTCTATTAACACAAACTTAAATTTTCCCTATTTCGTTAGTAATCCTTAATGAAGAGTGGAAAAAAATTACTGAAAAAATCATGAGCAAGACTTAGTTACGGTGCTAGTTATTAAAATCAAGGTTCGCCGATCCTATATGCTTTGTAGAAAAGCAGTTGGCCTTTATATTTCAATGGAACTCGGGACTGACACGGGTAAAATATATTTTTTTAACAAACATAAGAAAAAGAAAAGAAAGCTGTGTAACGCAATTTACGAGTTCAAATATCGGTCACCTCATCCGAAGCACAGTGGGCCATAGCTCGCTCAGTAATTTCCACCAACATTGCAAATACAGTCTCCTGCAAGGAGAAGCAGAGGTCCTCGGGAGTGTATTCCTTCAATAGCTCATCTATTTTGTCTTCCATGTAAGATAGTATGCCAGAAAAACTAACATCCATTCCTGGAAACAAACATATTAATTTTAGGATCATAACAAATTTGAAATTGGGCAGAGGGATGATAATTTTATTACCCACTAGTTGAATAATTTAGTCTGTAGATTACCGATTTATTTCATTAGTCCAAACAGCTGTACTAGTTGATAGAACCCTGCTACCAGACAAGTGAATGCTAAAGAAGACCGCCTGTTTCTGTTAACACGTGAATTTTTTTGTTTATGTAGAGGTTAGTGCATTTACATAAGACCGGGCCGTGTGGACTGGCCCGAGTGTAGGTCCGAGGACTCGTTGGTGCTGCAACACTGACTAAAACCTCTACGTCCACTTTCAATGTGCTGTAAAGGCAGTGGGGGCGCTTACGAATTCCTTTACCAACCCGTCATCCACCAGTGCTGCGGGCTTAAGATCCCAAGGCAGCGAACCCGCCAATAATCACGACGCCTTATGGCATCCCCATACCTGTTGCAATACCCATAACTTTAATTGACAAAGCCCACTCCCCTCCCCCACAGGCCTCACAGCTGCCACCCCTGTCCAATTAGTTTGCCTGCCACAAGAAAAATCTAGGTACTCAGCCCACCCGCTGCAACAAGGTTTATTTATTACCATCACAAATATTAACTATAGAATACTAGCTGTCATGCATTACGTCATGCTGCCTTACCACATCATAGGTTTAATATCCCAGTATCAGAATGACAACGTATATCTTACAACCAAAAATCTGTCTGTGTGTTTGCCTTACAATTCCTTAAAATTCATACAGTTTGTTTAAAATTCTATCATTCAAAGACATGTAATTTGATGGTATTGTAACATGACACATGTAAATCCACATACAATAATTAAACTGTAAATTGCTGCTCAATTCGACACATCCAGTCATAGCAAATAATATAGGATTTAAAAAAATACCTTTAACACTATATGGCAAATGTAAATATTTTTTGCCTTTCTTTGCCATTTGTTCAATATTGTATCCCGGACTTGGTGCATTTGATAACTTCAATACTCTCGCGAATCTTAAACAATAATAATTAAATTATGAAAACAGGTGGGGCATATAGCAAAAAAATATTTTTTTTTGCCTGTATGTCCATTTATTGAAATATACTAAATTCTGCCACTTTTTACGTTAAGCTGTTCTTGTAGCTGTACTAAACAATTTTAAAAAATATAAAATAGCCAACCGGTCACTTATTCAATCCAAAAAAGTAAATTGAAAAAAAAAAGTATCCAATAAAAACACAATTCCTTTTAGTTGCCCGACCCAAGTATTGAACTGGGGACCTCATGAAGTCAATGTCTAACACACGAGGCCACTGAGGCGATTAAATAATAAAATAAAGATATAGATAACATACATTACCTATCTAAACAATTCCCAACTGCTATATCAATGGTCTCTCCAAATATCCTGTACCTTTGTCTGGAATATGCAATGACTTGTGTGTTACCACCACTTACGTATAATACTGTGGGATTATTAGCTTTTGTTATAAGTCTTCCCATTTCTATATCTGAGATTTTTTTAACGTAATTACTGCTTAGGCTTGAAGTGGGAGTTTGAGGGTAAAGGTAATATTAAGGATGCATCTAATACAGCTACTTACAGATTTTTTTAACTAATTACTACTTAGGCTTGAAGTAGGTGTTTGAGTTTTAAGGCAATATAAGGACGCATCTAATACTGCTGTATTGCTATATTATAAGTTTTCCGATATATCAAAATAGTCACTATTAATTTTGCACACTTATACATTTTGAATTTTTTCCAGTGTAGATAGATAACCCATCTGAATGTGCCATCACCCAGCTTATTTTGTTGTCTTCTGATCTCTGATTTCATATCAATTATGAAATAATATGAGCAATTTTGTCTGTTTTAAAAGCCACAGATTTTGAACATTCATTAGAAGATGCAATACATATAGTATAACATCTTCTAATGAATGTATTGATGAATCTTTATTTAAAATATAATATAATTAAAGATATGACTCAAAAATGGTTTATTTATTTTGATGTAAAATGTCTTAAACATGTATTAAACATTCAAATTAGTAAATAAACTGCAAGTAACAACAGCATTAATAATAACAACAAAATATGTAAAACATTTTGTCAAGTTTTTTGTACAATTCTATTACTACTAAGAATGAATGAATACACTTTATTAGGCACCAAAATTTAAAAATAATACACACTCTTTCACTTATATTTAACTTAGGTGCACAAAGGTAGCCTTATAGATTCAGAGCGATCTCTGCCAGACAACCTTAACCTACTATTTAGAGGAATATTGTGTCTTACCACCACCTTTAGTGTATAGGCAACATGCATTTTTGTTGTTACAAAATCTGTTTCTTTTTGTCTTTAAAATATACTAACTTTATTGTTAAAAAAAAAATTATAATAACAAATAAAAGGATACGGCCTATACAGTGATTAACTCCAAGAATGGGTTTATTCCACAATAATGCACAGGTCCTTGCCACTATCGCACATACCATCAAGGGTGCACCCATTCCTGGTCCTTTGGTGTAGCAAACCACATCAATATCTTGAGGAGTGATTCCAGACTGATCCAAAGCTTCACGGAGTACTTCATGAACATTTTGTTGGTGATGTTCTGCTGTTTCGCGTGGTAAAAATCCTATAAAATTTCAATAAATCAATTTCAATAAAAAAATCAAGTTTATAAATGTTCATTATAACATAATTTTTAATTATTGTGCAATTCCTTTTTGATAACACAATTACAATAAAAAAATAGTATATAATATACTGTTAATATTTTTTATCAAATTGAAAGGGCTAGTTTAAAGTAAAACTTAAATTTTTAAGTGTTACAGTTAGTACCAATGCAAGTTTTTTTCAGAGACACTATCAAAAAATAGTTTACATACTAGGGTATAGTTAATAATATATAGGTTACTATTATATAGTTTCATATTAATAAATAGTTTACTATTTATTAGAATTGCAGGTAGCATAGTTGAATCTAAAAACTCAAACTAAATACTTTTTAACACTCACTGCCATACACAAATTGTCGACTTGGCAGTGGACCGAATGGCAGTGAGCAGTGGCATAGCTAGGGGTGGGCCACTGCCTCGCACCTAAAGGGGCCTCACACTACCTGATTTAAAATCTTTGTTTATTTATAAGTTAAATAAAATCCTGAAAAATATTAGCCTTACTCTTCTGTATCTGAAATACAAACAAATAATGCTGACTGTGCCTGTAAGTACAGCTTCTGCACAAAAAAGTTTTTCTAAATAAAAATTACTAAAAACTACCTAAACTGTTTCTTAAACAGAATGAAGCAGGAACAACTGTTTGCTTCAGTAATACTTTCAATCAAAGCAGAATTAGCTGCAAAAATCAATTTAAAAATCCTTACTAGAGGGTTTTTGTAAAGCAAGAAGCCGAAGAACATTGTAACAATGTAAATTAATAGTTTTTAAAAAAAGTCTAGGTACTCTTCTAGAGAGTAAGAATAAAAATAAAACCTTTTTTGAAATGTATTTGTATTAAGAACTCTCCTATCCACCTCCCGTAATGCTTATAATTATTTCATTATGAGTAAAGTAGGTATGATGTCAAATCATGTTTGGTAATACTATGGTGTAATAAGTAATAAGTTTTGGGTTGCTTTTGGGAACGAACGGAAAAGGGCCTCGCCGATGCGGCTTTGTCCACGTATATATTAGTCTACGCTACGCCGCTGGCAGTGAGTGAGATAAGATTACATTTAAAATATTTTAGTAGACATTAGTTACAGCTTAAGAATCTGTGGTATAATTGTTTCTCAATGAGTCAAATGGCTTTGCTGATGTTAAACTAATTGGACAGGAAGTGATTATGTTAAATATTCATAATTTTCAATTTAAAATAAGACTTCTGAATAGTATCTAGTACATTTAAAAAATATATAGGTTATACACACATTTTGCTACAATGAAACATAACTGTTAGTTACAGCCGTGCCTATTAATACATAATGTCTTTAAGCTTAAAATTATTGACCGAACAATAAAATCATATTAAATACCTTCGCCGGGCGGTGTAATGTATGTTCTTCGACAGTTTGATAATATTTCTCCATCTTTAACTATTCCTATTCCTAGTTTATTAGCACTTCCTTCAAATCCTATAGATATAACCATTTTTAATTATTTTTTTTAAGTTTCAATGTGTTAAGAGGCAAATGAATGATATTAATTTAAATTAATTTTAGTGTCAATTAAATTAATGTTTACAATTTACAAACTATCAAACTCTTTCCAAACTTCAAAGTTCTTCTTCTTCTTTCTTTAGATAAGGCCATTATTGCGTCAGGCACAATAATTCCGCTAATGTCTTGTGGTGAAAGAGACACAGGAGAGCTTCTTTGATTTACGGAATCAAAGCTGAGAAAAACCCAAAATATAGACACCAACAGATTACACACATAACATGCAGACACTCACTTTACTACAGAAAATATATGCAATAATTTGACTTGCCAATGGCTAGATTTTTATATTGTTATTAGTTAGTTATTTACTGAGGACTTTCATAATTGATGGATAGATATGACAAAATACACGTAAAGTTAGTTGGGCGAGGGACTTCTTTTAGGAGGATTTCATATAAGGATATGTTATATTTAGGACAGTTGAAGAATATTAAAGTTCCTTCGTCTAAGCCACATTCATTGAAGTGGTCTTTTACTCGTATTTTCTTTAAATGAACAGGGGAAGGCGAGTGGTCTAGTCGTTACCTAATGATGCAAGAAATAGCAGATATAATTATTTTTATTAAATTGAAAAACCACGGTTTTTTGGGGATGGCACCTTGTATGTCGGCATAATATCTGCCTTTATTGCGTTTAGAAATTGATCATGGTGAACTACGGGTTTACAACGCCTTCCGTTGTACAGAATTTTCTAGGAACATGGATGTGAGCCCCACCAGACTCCGGAAAGAGTGAGAAGGACGTTCATACCTCTTTCCGATTTTTGGGCTACGTAGTTGAGGTATGGGAGGCCACTAATTCTAGAATCTAGCAGTACACCTAAGAACTTGACTGATGTACTAGAGGGAATAATCTTTTCACCCAGCCTAAGTGAAACTGATGGAACCATACGTTTTTTAGTAAACACAACTGAGCAGGCGCAGCTCTTTGGGGGCAGACAGTTGTAAGCCGTGTTTCTCAAGCCGTTCCGACAAGGAGCTAAGAGCATTATTTAAATTGTTACTTGCGTCCAATATATCCTTGCTTGTGATGTATAAGGCAATATCGTCCGCATATTGTAGTATCTGACAGGGTTTGTTCACCACCATATCCAGGTTTTATGTGTACACGCTGTACAAAAGAGCCTGTTTTTTAGTGATGATCACTATGAAGCTGTAAAATGAGGTGTTTTATATTATTTGGTACCCCCAGTGACCAAGAGAAATACACTGGAGATTTACATCCGTTCTGGCTACATCTCTTTCAAATGCCATTAGTTTGGTTTTCTTCGCATTCAAATATAAACCTCTTTCTTTATAGTCTTTCTTCCATAACTGTGACCAAGTCAATTAATAAAGTCAGAATAAGAGAGGACAGTGCATTAGAGTGAGATAACAATATTGGAAAATGACATCGTGGGACTATTATGTATCTTTACTTTACTGGGTAAAGTGGACATAAAATAGCTGTCAACTGACGTGTTTTGTATTTGCTATTTCCATTATATTTCTGTTGGTGACAGGATATAGCAAATATAAAAAACGCCATTTGACAACTATTTGATGTACACTTTACCCAGTGATCATCACTAAAAAAAATACTTAATAGCCCCGGAGGTAACCTCGTATCCCTGGGACAATTATTTTACGTGAATTTACATGAGTAAATTATAAGAGTAGTCTACATATACAGTAATACTACTTGTATTCGTAATGAATATTTCGGTTCATGTTCGGCGGCTGAATCAAAATGTAAGCGAGTGCTGCGTATTAGGTGACATCATTAGGTTTTTTCCGTTCTTACGGCCGTTTCTGACGACTTAAAAAAGAGCGTGTGCGACTTTGTTAACATTTTGTATGAAAGAAGAGCATTTAAGTTTCTGAATCTGGATTCCTGATTAAGTAACCTAATTGTATTGATAATATTATATAGTTTAGATAATTAACATACCAAACTATAACAACAAACATATTTAAAAAAACATCTTTTTGAACTGGCGTCGAAAGAAGCTATTCGATTGTTGCACTCAATTGGGCCAGTGCCTGACTACAGTAAGAACTTTGTGTGATGTACATTCAAATTTTGCGAGAGCTGTAAAATTATTGAATCGTATACTAATTATTATTGTGTAATAAAGTTTTTGACAGCATTTGTGGCGGGTTTCCGGATGCAGATCTTTTTTACCATACTACAATCCAGCTGCTTGCTTTTCTTTTATCTTAATCAACCGACCGATGAAGATTATTTGAATATAAGGATTGAGTACTAAAATTGAAAAAAATGTTACACATTCATTGTTATATTTTTTTATAAGACTTTTATATAGTATAATAATCACATTAATTAAATGCAAATATGTTGGCACATGTTGATACTTAAGTTAAATTAAGCTTCTATATTTTCTTCATTAACCTCATCAACAAAATCAGCTAACATGTCTTCAACAGATATTCCGTCTTTCTTTGCTGGTATTTTGATATCAATGGCAGAGCTCTCAGATTTGCATTCAGAAATACCATTTTCAATTACTTCACTAATTCCATTTGTCTTTGGACCATCCACAAGTTGGTTTGAGTCTTCATTTGAGTTTTTATCAAACAAATTCTCTTGTGAACTCTTTGCGATTTGTCCACAAGTAATTTGAATATCATCTGTGTCATTAGAACAAGGTAAATTTTCGTCTTCTATTTTCTCTAAAACTATTTTTTCTGTTCCTGTATTTGGATAGTCATAGCCTACTTCTAGTGAAGGCTGCCTTTCCTCACCATCAGTAGTATCATTTGAAATATTCATTGGTAATTGTGTAGTTGCTTCATATATTGGGACATTTTCATAACGGGAGATAGTGCTTTCTTGTACCATATTTTCAGTGTCTGTATTACCTGTTGCTTTTAAATGTCTATCTTTGTTGTCTTCTATTTCTTTTACGTTGGTATTTTTGTTTTCTTTGTCAAAATTTTCATTACAAGTGAGATTTTTCTCACAAATACTAACATTATTCCCGTCTGCAATATCCAGATTAATTTGTGGAATTTGAATTTCTAGATCATTGCCAGTCGTTTCTATCTCATTTGTTTCTTTTGTATCGTTAATTTCAACTGCAACTTGTACCTCTTGTACGTCATTATCGTCGGAATCATCACTGATTTCAATAGAAGTAGCGGAATCACTACTGACGCTGATTTGGTCATCTTCTAATCGTGGTTTCTTAGATGATGGTTCATCTTGTATCGCTATAATGTGTTCATCGTTTTCTGGAGGCATTCTGTAACAAAATTAAACGTATGTAGTTTTTTTGTCTTAAAGTTGATATGGTTGCTTAATGATGGTGCAAACAAACTGTGAGCTGCTGCTGAAAATTGCCCTTTTTTAATATTTTAAGAACCATGACGCAGTAAAGAAAGGTTTACTTAATCAACTGAACGATTTAACGTTGGACAATTGATTAATATAGTATAACCAAGTTGGATTGACTATTTAGAGTTAGTTCAATTTCTGTAATTTGTTTAGATATAATAATATCTTTAGCGTATCTAATTACTTAACACTACAAAACGTACATTACTACTCAGCTCACATGTCCTAATATTTTTAACCAAACTTTTATTTTTAACAAGTAAGATAGTTAAAATGCCTTGGTTGATCTAAAAACCGTATATATGCTTACGATTTGAAAGATTTTTAACACTGAAAGTATTGCACTATCGAGAGAGAATATAGTCGCAGTTATTATTGAATTTCGTGTACATACTGAGTAAAATTAGTAAATTTTAGTAGAATTTTGTACGAAATTGGTTAAGTTAAAGTGCACAAGTGAAGTGTTCATGTTGAAATTAGTTTACCGCATATTTCCTCGGTGCCGCCACATCTCTAGATGAGATCGAGTAAGGAGGCCACTGCTTTATTCAAGAGCCTCACAGAATTTTAAATGAAGACTTATAACTGACAAATTTACTTTTGAATATTGGCTCATGCTAACGCCTATGCCAAAAACTTGTTAAAAATAGAGTGAAGTATGAAAAGCCATGTTCGTGGCTTACTGTGATTAGTAATCTCAATCTACCGTCATTCAGTTGATAACTAACTAAAGTCTGTTCAAGTAAAGAAGAGTGACATTGTCGTTTTCAATGAAGTTATTCTAAAAACTAACCAATCACGAAGCAATTAGGTATGGATGCTCATAGATAATTGGTTGGTTTTCAAAATGACATGGTCGTAAAAGATGACATCACTTTTTTATGTTGGACAGACTTTAGGATGAAGGTATATTATATATACATGTACATTATAAAGAAAAAATGAAATGAAGGTTTATTTCCTTTTTAAAGTCATATCACCTGTCAGCTCCCAAGAGAGACTTCAAAGCAGCCTTGTTCCTGTCGGATACTTTCTTCCGCTTTTGTGAGGCTTGGTCTACTGGAGCCTCCATGGCGAAGGTGAGTGATGGCGGGGAGCAGTGTAGATGGAGTCGAATGTCTAATAGCGCTTGTGAACAGAACATCGAAATCTGTAAGGAATTTAAAGTATCGTAAATTATTTTTTAAATAATAAAATACCGAACAAAGAGTTGACCACGGAGAAAACCATATCGACACCATTATGTTATTGGTGTTTTATTTTATAGCCGCCACGTCACATATATGCAAATCGAGTCTATTCTTGCTTGTAGCACCGAACACAACATTGGCAAGCACTGTCGCCATAGTAACGGCAACAGTCCCTTTAACCTTGAGTTGCTACAGATTAAATTTAGTAATTTACGTATCAAAATTTATAGCGTTTTTGGTTTAAACATTTAGATATCCTAGTTACCAGTAGAGGCGCTGTTTGAAGTTTTCATACAAATAACTTACGGAGACGCTAGCAAGTATAGCGTCGTAAGCTCGTAGTAAAGGCTAAGCTGAAGTGGTGGAACCAAGTCGGGTAAGCCGCTGCAAAGTATTTTACATTAAAATGATCAAGTAACCTAAATTAATAGATAAAGAAATCCTGGTTCTATTCTTGCATATAAAACCGGCGTATTTTTATAAACGTAATTTAGGTCATACGTAAACTAATCGCACCCTTTCGTGTTTTGCTTACGGATGTTCTAACCAGGTAGTAAGGATTTATGAGGTATTAAAGCTTGTGGTGTATTTTTAATTTTTTTTTCAATCGATTGAGTTGAAAGTTATGTCTAATAGCTACACAGTTCGGTGCAAATACTGTTAAAATTCAGATAAACATTTTATAATTACTATAGTTTATTATGAAATTTTGGAAAAAAATAATTAAAAAAAAATATAAATTTGGTGTCGTAGGATAACAGGTAAGAACGAAGTTCCTTTGGCTAATGTAGAATCGATACAATTTGAGTTTTTTTTTCTTTCTTTCTTCTTGCATCTTTGCATTGGCGGGGTGGAGTGAAAGAAAGGTATTATACACTACTGGCTTGTGTATACGACTGTCTCATTGAACGGTTTTAATCCGCGGTTTTTACTATAACATTTTTTTCAGTTCGGTCCCGCAGCAACTGTCGCGCCTGTGTGCGTCTTATTTAACGGTTTTTACTATCACATTTTATCGGTCTGGTCGCACAGCAACTGTCGCGCCTACGCATGTCTCATTTAACGTTTTTTTTTACAGTTTTTACTATCGCATTTTTTTCAGTTCGGTCGCGCAGCAAAGTCCCTATCTCCTCCAAGCCTGCCAACTCCTTTTCAAAAATAGATGTGCGTCAAGTAGAGCGATGGGGGCGTCACATTCCTATATATGTATGTACTTACGTCTGTGTGTCTGCTGTTGAGAAGCTCGCTGTAGAGATGAAGGCAGTACTGGGTGGGCGGCGGCAGGTTGGCGGGCGCACCCTTCCGCGCGGCGTCGAGCGCCCGCAGCCGCGGCAGCAGCCCCTCGTCGCCCGCCGCCGCCGCCGCCGCCGCCGCGCTGCACTCGCGGACCAAACGCTCTTGCACCAACTGGAAGCACACAATACAATAGTGGTAGTCATTCTGCTGCACACCCGTTCACTAGGCATTCTATAAAAGCTATCACAAATATTTCTCTACAAAAGTTTCAGTTCGGTCGGTCAGTTTCAGTGTCACTTTACACTGAGTTTTGTTGTGTCTGGAATTTTTAAACTGTAAAACGTAACTAGGAAAAATAAGTACAATACGGATAACGGGACAATATATGAAAAAGATACTATAAAAAACGAATATATTAAGTAGGAGTAGGTACGCGTTAATTATATAGCCAAATTTACATTTTGACTGTCACCCCTCCCGGAAACCTCTTTACTAGCTAAAGTAGCTTATAACTTTCCTCAGAATGTAAAATTCGTTAAGATCGGTTCAGTCGATTCCACTTGTGTTCTCTCTCTCTCTCTCTCTCAGACACACACACACACACACACACACACACATACACAAACACACACACAGGAGTTTTTATTGCTATCTTGGTTATGGTTTGGCGTTAACCGCGGATAATACCAGAGCAGTTTCATCCTGAAATTTCAACCCTTAATTTCCTCCTGTACTTACAACCATCCACATTCGCATTTTATATCTGTGTCGTCAATCTTTTATCAACTATTCCTTTCACATGAACGAACCATTTCTAATGTAAAAAAAATACTTACCTTATGTGTAGAAGGTTTCAGAAACCGACCGCAAACGATGAGAAATGTTTCGGCGCAGTGCAAAGCGGCCATTGCAACTTCATTATTTGTTTCTTCGGCACTGTAGAATTATATAATAACTGATTTTTAAGGATTCGAAGCCGAATGGCAAAAAGCCTAGAGGATAACGCACACTTTTGACGGGCGCAATAATCTGCGTAGATCATTTCCCCATACATACATTTTGTATGGGGAAACGCACACTATGCCGTACCGCATCGCGGCAGATTCGTGCTTAAATTTATTATGCAACGCGATGCACTCCGATCTGAGAAGCTGCTACCCGTCAAAGAGTGTGCTATTCTCTAAAGTTTCGTACTCTCTAAAGGTCGAAGGCCCGTTCCTGCCTGTGCAACAGTGACTTTTTATTTAATCTATTAAGTCCACGCGGTTGAAACTTAACAAGAGCATGACGTATTCTGTAAAACGCTTTAAGATTTTAATAAAAAAGTGTCTTCACGCCCATATCCTCGAAAAGGTGGACAGAAGTGCAACCATACGATTAGCGTCATGTAGTCAACAATGGAGTATTAGATCACAAAGGCGAAAGAAAGATAAATTATGGTGAGGCTTCCATACATAGAACTGATTTTTTTTATCAAACTACCGATTAGTTTAGTTTGGTTTAAAAAAAACAATAAAAAAGGTACTTATTTAAAAACCACTTCAACACTTTTGGTAAAACCAAATTTTTCTCGTATAAAATCATTTTTCGTGTCCAGCCAACTTTTATTTATTTATGTATCATTAATAACTAACAACCAAAAACCTCCTTGTAAGTAAATGCTTCAAAATTTGATGATTTGACTAAATGCTACAAATCGTATTGCTACATATTCCAATATTTGCACTTATCGATTCAGTATGGAGCCTACGAATCGTCCACTTCAACGTTAATCAGATTAATGCCCGGTTTCTATACTCAAGAAACGTGTAGTTTTGTAGATGGTACATTTTTGTACAATATCAAACTACAATCACTTGTCAGGGGTAATGGTTAGGATAATACTTGAGAAACTAAATGCAATACCTCGTTACTTTAAGACAAAATACGATTAGTTATGATTTAATCCAAATCGCCTCTGTGGTCTAGCGGGCCGGGTGTTGGACTTGACTGCATGAGGTCCCGGGTTCGAATCCCGGGTCGGCCAACAAAAAGAAAATTTAATTTTTCCAATTTTCTAATAAAAAAATGTTGATCGGGATTGGAAATGTGCCCGGTTGGCGATAGGCTTGCCACCTATCACATTGTGGGACTTAGTGTCTTCGGCCAGTCGTGGGTGGCTTGGTTGTACCTCTGCCTACCTCTTTGGGGATATGGGCGTGAAGATACTTTTTTAATCCAAAAACTATTGCAACAATGCATAACTAAATCTTCAAATTGAAGTTTAACTAAGAATATAAGTAAGTAAGTCTACCATTTACTTTATCAGCTACTTTTTGGGTGAGCTGGAAGAAATCTCTTGATCTTCTTATCTTTAAAGTGTATTTTTTTGGTGTACAATAAATTATTAAATAAATAAATATCTACACTATTAAAGTGTGTTTTTTTTTTACATTTAATACACATAAATTTCATTAACTTACATTTGTATTTTATTTTTTTCGCCAGGCATATGCGCTGCGATAGAACTTTCTTTTAACATAGTCTTTGCGAGTCTTTTTCTTGCTTTTCTACTCAAATTCCTCGTTGGCTGTCCAATCTAACGACAAACAATACACCATAATATGTTATATAAACTTAAGGACAGTAAAACTGCAAAATAACCGACTGTAATTCTATTTCCATGGGACTTTTAAATCTTTAGCTACGTTTCCAAAAAAATAACCAATAAAATCCATTTTTTATTGGTCGATTAACCACTTAGTAGACGTACAAAACAAAAACATACAGACGAATTAAAAAACTCGTACTTTTTCAAAGCGAGTAAAAAATACCCGTAGACATAGTACATAAGTACTTATAGATGTTGAGCCAGTTATACTCGGGATTAACAATAGTGAGTAGACGGTTGCGTGTCGACCGACACGCTAGTTACCTTTCGGGTTTATAATATAAAAAAATGTGTCTGTCTGAATTATTCATATTCAATATCATAAAAAAAAACATTTATCAGAGACAAGAAATATTGCCAATAGCATTAAAACCAAGTTGACAACCTCTAAATCGTCAAGTTAATGATTATTCTAGCGACGCTAGCACAATATGGACTTTAAACTAACGTCTTAAGATTCAATTTAGCTAGGATACACTGATTTTCATACATTTTGAATGGAGAAACGCACACTATGTCTGGGGCCACATCGCGGCGGATTTTGGCACCCCGCGTGTTGTCCCCGATGCAGCCTGCCTGCCGTCACCAGAGAAGAGAATAAAAACTAAATTTATCATGTGAATAGAGGGGCTGAATATCGTTTTTACTATTTTTATATTTATGACGTTTTAAATACTGGACGATATAATAGATAGATGTAGTAGTTGTTACTATTCTTTTTTATTCTACTCTTTGGTAATAAGTAACAGAAATCCGCAGACGCGATGCGGCCCAGCCCGTCTCAATGTGCTTTGCAATGCAATGCGCCCGGACTTGACACTCTCCGCTCCGTCCAAGTGTTTACTTTATTGTTCAGCGAGCGTAACATGAGATTCCATAAAGTGACGTCATAAGTATTAATTTTGCTTTTGTTTTGGAAGAGAGTGAGTATTTAGTGCTTATTCTGTGTTAGGAACATAGCCTAGAAGACATCAGTAACAAAAATCATAGACACTTACAGTAAGCTGAACAAGTTTCTTATCCGGAGTAATGTCATTGGTGATATGTGTCGCTAGATCGTCCTCCCAAAGTTGCCGGTTGGAGCTGCGGTATACTTTTAATGTATTTAGCCAATTACAAAGACTTCCATACGCTGTACATCGAACTTTGCTGAAATCATTGCAATATGATATCACAATGACATTTTTATAGTGACATCTGACTAGGTGGTAGAGTTTAGCAGCGACTCGCCCGGATTGGTACGCCTTACCTATTCCTGCCACCATAACGTCATGACGTGTTCCGGTTAGGAGGGTAAGGTAGCCGGTAAACTTACTTTTGCTCGAGGCCTAATGTCCTGGCCTC
>NJDC01001139.1:0-13465 GCA_002245475.1 Calephelis virginiensis
TATCTTTCAAAACATTCCAACAGTCATTCACGTCTAAGTCCGGTAGGCACACACTACTCAGCCTGTGTTGGACTTGACTCTCATACATGCTTCCTACACTCGGGTCTTGCAACTTTTCACTCTTAATCCTTTCAAATAGATATAACATCGAAAAAAATACTGTATTTCAGAGAGATTTTAGTGAGTGGATGCACATAAGGAAAATTTTGATAACAGCGTCTAACTTGGGCACAATATGTAAAAAGAAAGTATCTTCACGCCCATATCCCGAAGAGGTAGGCAGAGGCACAACCAGGGCACCCACGATTAGCCGAATACACTAAGTATATATAACTTCTATTGCGCATGATAATGACAACAAACAACAGGCACTGCTATAAATGGAAAACGTTGTCATTCAGTCATCTAGACGTTTCATAGATGCGAAATAGCCCTTTTTTGGTGCAACACCTGACGGATTAGTTGAAGACAATACGTAGAAATAAAATTCCTACATCAAGTTTGTGGCCGCAATTCCGATCCGGTGGTAGTTTATAAAAATGTCAACGCTCTAGTACTGCTTGTATGGTTCACGTGAATTAAGTTTTTTCTGATTATGATTCTGAAAGCGTATAAGACAGGTACATCAAAAACTGTAAGATACAAATATTCAAATACAATAAAAATCTTGGTACAACGAGGTATTAACTGCAAGGTCAATTGCATGTTGCGGAGGGAAAAACGTGTATTCTTGCCATTTGGTCTGGAGAAAATAATTCACTTACTGTAGAATATTTTGAACGAGACAACGAATTTTGGAGAAATGAAATTAAGTAGAAAATCGTATTTTTTTTGTGAAAGCCCTTTTGCGTGAAATCGTTGATGCCCGTTATGTTCGAGGCAAAGGACATCGTACTAAAAAAGACGATAATCGTGACGAATTACCAGTTCTTAGGAAACCAACTGAACAAAGCAACATCGTTAGCCCACACCAATACAAACCTAGGCAGCTGGTGTTATCGGAATTTTGGAACCCATACTATTATTTTTGGAAATTATGGAAGTTTTTCAACACTTGTTTTGTCTTTGAACACTACAATAAAAGACTTACTTACATAATATATGCATGTTATTATTTCTACGTCATGACTACCGATCTAAGTCAAAGGAGATCAAAACACGATCATTGTTTATGGGAATGTGACATGTCAATGTATGTATTTCTAGTGTTGATAACTAATGTTAACACTTCATTGAGACAATAAACAATATCAATATTGCGATATATATTCTGTTAATAATAATTTAGTAAAAATCATACTAAAACAGAAAACACTGTTGTCACGTTAAAAACAGTAAATCTACTGTTAAAACAGTAGGGTTCGTAACACTGGTTCCAGTGCCCCACGCTTTCACAATCAAATATTATAATTAAAAGCACATAATTTACACTTCTTACAGCCTTGAAATAGAGACAATTTGAACGACCCGTAATTTCTTTTTTTTCTTTCTTTAGGTTTTGGCCTTTACGTTAGTATTTAGCCATTAGTCAAGTAGAAATTTGCATCAAATTTTATATCAATTTCAATTAATTTTCATAGTCGTCAGGAAGTCATGTCAGGCTCTTGCGTAAAGTGGTGGCCTGTTTACTCAAGCTCATGTAATGAGATTTGGCGGCAACGAGGAAATACACGATACGCTAATTTCTTCATGATTATTTCATTTGTGCTCTTTCACTGAACAAATTTGTACAAAATTGACTAATTTCACTCAATATTAACACAAACTTCAAAAATTATGATAAAACTTCGACCATCTTTTCTCTCGATGGCGCCAAAACTCGACCCGTAATTTATTATTGACTTTTAGGCGCACCTATAAAAGCGTGTTTTTTAATCTATTAATGTATGTACACTTGAACGCAATACAATACTAGAACTTGAACACACAAAACAACTAGAACACACTGCCAATTTTCATGACGCTACGATATTTAGAAGATGGTTAAATTAGTTTTCTTAGATTTCATTACATGGTTACATATAATCGACCTAATGAAGCGTAAAATACACCAATCCCATTCCAATTTGCATGAAATTGAGATTCAACAATAACCCTACAGTTCATGGTTTCATTGCAGGAATCTTTCTGACTCATTAGCAGTCTGTTTTTCAATTAGTTAATTAAAGTGAGAGCTGATCTTAATAAAGACTAACTTGATGGCGACACGAGTTCTTTCCTGTAATCCAAATTAAGTAGTTATAAATTAAGAGTTCCGTAATTTATAAACTGAAATAGGTGAGGCCATTTACTTAGCTTCCAAAGATGAACTTGATGGCGATACTAATTTTTACTATTAATTCAAATTAGTTTATTTAGCTAGTATTAAGTATAATATTAATTAAATTAAACTGTATTTTTTGTACATTTGTTACACGATTAGGTACTCGGCCAAATACGAATTGATTTTGATGATTCTTTCATTATGAGTATCTTCACGCCCATATCCCCGAAGAGGTAGACAGAGGCACAACCCAAGCACCCACGACTAGCCAAAGACACTTAAGCCCCACAATGTGTTAGGTGGCAACTGGCAAGCCTATCGCCAACCGGTCATATATCCAATCCCTAGAAACATTTATTTATTAGAAAATCGGGAAAACCAAATTTTCTTTTTGTTGCTCGACCCGAGAATCGAACCCGGGACCTCATGCAGTCAAGTCCAACACCCGAAACGCTACCTACGCACCTACAGAGGCGAATCAAATCTTTCATTATAATCATTTTTTGTTTATTTAACTTGTAACCCAGAAGACACTAGTTGGATCATGATGTAATTAATCAAGGATCAATACTCGTATCTACGGAATTAGGTAAATATAACCTTTCATTCGAAAAAATAATTACCAAATCGCAACGAGGTACGTAGGTAATAGAATAATTGGATTGATAGGTCAACGAACAGGCAAACGGGTCTCCCGGTTTGTAAGAAACAATCATGGCCTATTGACACCATAGATTTTACAGGTGCATCGCTGTCCTGCGGCCGGAATGTCGAAATGTCTGTTTTGCAAGCCTGCCGACTACCCTTTTCTTCCGACTGGAATATGATAGAAGCATTGTGGCCTCAGGAATACAACCAATGTTACATGCCTTCAAGCCGAACTGAGATCCGTTAGTAACTTGGCCATGAAAATCTGTCACTAATTTAAAGTCCTAACTTAGCTTAAGGACTTAAGGATCCTGCATTAGATTTACTTAAAAAAGTTGAATCATTTGGGGCGTTCGTAATAAGGTAGTCACCTAATTCCTAATAAATAAAATTATGATTGAAATACCTTCGTTTCATATTTTAACGTAATTAGAAATAAAGCACTTATCTCGTTTAGTACTATACTAGATTTTTCGAAAGACTTCAAACTATCTTGGACCCAAAGAAGAAACTGTTGTGAACCTTTCGTAGGGTACCTACTCGTTTTACTTCCGTACGTTCCGACTTTTTTGTTCCAAGTTACTACATACTTAGTAATTCTTTTGAATGACCATTCATTCAGAATGAAAAGGCTAAAAGTAGGTACTTATTATCGTATCGGCTCATGAATGAAGAAAAGCCTGTACCAGAATAAATCAATGAATAAATGAGCAGTTGTAAGGTGCTTTTAACTCGATACAAAAGGCCACCGCAAAATCTGAGTAGGTAGAAGTCCATTTAACCACTTTTAGAACTTAGGTACATAGCAAGTTAAATTAAGTTATAATACGAAATTCAAATTTCAAATTAATTACTATAATTAAGTACCACGTTATATTCAATAAAATAACGGCTCTTTGGTCTAGCAGTCCGGCGTCGGACTTGATTTCTTAAGCTCCCGGGTTCGATCCCCAGGTCGAACAACAAAAAAAAATAGAAAATGTATATTTTCAATTTTTGAACAAAATAAAAGCGACGTTGTTCGGTATTGGGTATTTGCCCGGTTGGCGATAGGCTTGCCATCTACTACTCTGTGGGACTTAGTGTCTTCGGTTAGTCGTAGTTGCCTTGGTTGTACATCTGCCTAACCCTCCAGGGTTATGGGCGTGAGGATACTCACTTTTTTATATTTAATAGGCTTATTATTTGCGACTTTGTTTGTGTAAAGGTAGATTATGCAGAAACATATTGAAATTGATGGATATAATGGTTTTACTGTTAAATTCACATATCGACAGGTGAAAAGGTAGGTACTACCCTACCGTTGGTTTAATACTCAAAGGCAATACCATAAAATATAGACAGGGTTAATAATTCGCTGGTATTATGTTCAAGCGTACCTAAATGACATTTCCTGGTCTAAAATTTGCATGAAGTCGAAATTTAAGAGTAACTAACCCTCCTGCAACCACCACTCTAGGTATGCATTAAAGTCCTACAGATCAGGTTAGCAGGCAACATGTTTAATTTTGATTTTTTTTTCGTTGTTCAACGGAAATAAAGGCGTTTTCACTTGGTACCTACATTTAAAAAATGTATTTCAAACCCTCCCAACTACATTTAAATGTGCGAGACAGGATATCTAGGTACCTATGTGATATTTTGTAATAAGATTTTTCAGCCGGTCGTCATGTTAATAATTTTTGAGCTAAGGAATAGGTAATTTTCCTTTTTTAAACTAATCGTCACTGTGAGTTACAGCCTTGCGCATATACCTACATAATGTAGTAAAGGGGGCCATTGTGATAATAGATAAAAGTCACATGATACAATGTTTGGGTACAGACTGAAAGCAAAAGTACAACAGTGTTGTACAAGTTTCTTAGAGGCTGAAAACCGCTAGGCGTCACAGATAGCACTCCTGTGTCAAGCTTAATAAGACTTTGTAGACTTGTCTTATGTAAGAGATGGCGTCCGGGTTAGGGTAACCAAGTGGTGAAATTTGTCCGGACATGGTCATGTGGTTTCTAAATTTAGTTTAGTCTGAGTCTTTTAACTAAGCTTTTCATACTTGACCGAGCGAGCGAAGCGAGGGAAGTTTAGTGTGTTCAGATGGGGTTGCAATTGTAAGAAAGAAGAAAGAAAAAAATATTTATTTGCGGAATATGAGTGTTACAAAGATGTTACAAAATTATTTAAGCGTTCCTACATATTCTACCAACTTGTGGTGTGCAAATATTTTAATAGGTTTTAATTATATTAGTAATTTTAATTATTTATTTACTATTTAAACACATGTATTGATTACATGATTATTAATACAAACAATTTTTGGAATGTAAATTAATTTATCCTTATCAACCGTAAACTGCTACCGTTTCCAAACCTAGCCAGACAGGAGAAGGAACGGCAAAAATGAACTCCCCAGCAACCAATCATATGAAAAATACTTTATTATTTATTCTTTATTCCTAATGTTTTTATGTTTGTTCGTTCGGTATTGTTGACGGTGACGGTGTCATAATAGTGAAGATGTTGTGCTCGCGTTGTGATTGTGACGATATCGTTATGGTGACGAGGAAGACGATATCGTGGCTGTATCGTGACAGTATCACAACTGTTTCATAACAATACCATGAAGATGTCATGATGGTGAAGATGAGGACAATGTAATGGTTGTGTCGTGACGATATGATGGCGGTGTCGTGATAGTGGCGATGAAGATGATTATGTCGTGGCTGTGTCGTGACGTTGTTTCGATGTCAAGAAAAAAAATTGGAATGAAAATATTTTTTGCTAATTGCACTTTACATTGCATCTGTGATCTAAGTACAAAAATACGTATTACTAATTACGCCTAATCTTAACGTGATATTTTTTTACATATGTAACCTCGGAATACCACTACCGCTAACCTTAAGAATAAAGAATCATTAAAATCCACTCGTTATTGGCAAAGTAAACGCTTAACAAACTTACAAAAAAGAGATAAAACATAGAGATCAATTGATAATTTCCTCCTTTTTAAAGTCGTCTAATTATAAAGTACCTAGCTCAATAATAAAAACCATTGTCTTCTATCATTCGGTACTAGTAATTTTGCGCACTCTGGATTTTGTGTTTTAATAGACCGCTTTTTTCTGTGATCAAAACTGAAAAAAATACTTTAAATTTACTGCATGTCTGGGTTATTCAACTAGTAGCACTTAGACAAAGTCCTGCACCGCCTAGCCAGGTTTTTTGCTATCTACATTTAAACCACAGCTTGGCAACGTACCTTTAAAATCATGGAGTTTATAGACCAGGCCTAGGTACTTCCAAGTACGAGGAAACTTGTCCGCTTCTACATAAGCTTTCTACATAATAACAACAAAACAAAAAGCAGTTTTGACAAAAAAGTCACATATAAACATAAATATAAACTCAACTTAAATTAAATACATATTAGTCACTGTACATGATTTCTAACTAAAATAGGTGGAAGAGTTCTGCTGATGCTCGCTCGGTTTACTATCCACTGCCTTTCGTATTCTTGATGCCTTAGTATTATAATGTTAGCCCAATGCCTTCGAAAAATAGGCACACCATCGATTAGGCTGCTTGATGTTTTGAATGTCATCTCTGCGAATAACAGCACTACATTATCCTGATGGAAAGAAACAGCCGTATCATATAGACACTAGCCGGAATATGACATTGTCAATATGGCAATAGGAATAGGTAGATTCTTATCGGGCAAGTTACTCTAATTAACAATTTAACCTAAGGACTAGCTGTTGCCTGCGGCTTCACCCGCGTTTTCTAAGGAACCCGTTGTGTGATCGGGATTAAAAGGAGTAGAGAGAGGAGCAGGAAGTATAGAGTAATCGTAAGGGTATAATAATACCCTTAGGATTACTCTATACTTTGGATGACAAAGATCACAGACAGCTATCTTAACGTCTCTTCAAAAACTAAGTGTCTCTAGACCAACTGTATTAATAGAGTTGTTGTCAAGTTTTATCGGTCTATGTTGAATTCTATTAACATGGATGACATGATACCGGAGAGCTCCAGTACTATCTTGAGAATAGTATTTAATTTGTGGCCGTACGTGAAAAGTAATATCACCTATACTTGTTATATATTATTTAAGTTCAGTAAAAGTTAAGTACATGGAAGTTTCTTTTTTAGCAGAAACAGGCATAAGATTGAGTGAGCAACCTGGTGAAAAGTATTCCACTGCTCATACTGATCACTAGATCACTCAGAGTACCTACTCATAGTGAGTAAGTAGCAAATACGATGCCGGTCTTTAAATAATTTACTGAATACATCTGGGTATTTCTCAAATCTCTTTTTAAATATTCCTGGGTAAAATTTCGGTGGAAAGTCCTTGCTAGCGAGGCTATTCCAGACTTTGAATGTTTATATAAAGAAGGTGCGCTAGAAGCTATTAGTTGTAGAAAGATGCATAAGCACGAAGGTGGTGTGGGTGGAAACCTTCACTTTGCCCTGTGGCTCGTTGATGGTGAAACAATATTGAATAGTTCATAGGAAGATTCCCATTTGTATAGGTGACAGAATATGAACAGAGAGCCTTTCTAAAGATGAAGAGGTTCTAAATCACATTTACGTGTAATGTAGGATTGCAGACGGAGCCGTACATTAGATTCGATTAAATTGGAGGTTTTGTACTGGGGAGCGCCAGCCCAAAGGTAAGAAGATTGGTGTTTTGTATAACACACGTTGGCTATTTTTCGGAAGTGAAGCACCACCTTGCACGGTCTAATACCGAAATTTATATTCTGTGAGATGGTAAAGAGAGTGTTTTGAAACTGAGGAGCTTTGGCCAAACGGATCTTTTCTGTTGATAGCGCACAGGCTTGAGTTTTTTGGGGGCTGAATATGACGAAGTTTTGTTTGACCCACTCTGAGACCTGCTCCAAATAATTCTCGATTTCAGAAACAAGCCTATACCTGCTCTTTCACTTTTAGTGTATGCAGTACACACTGAGTAGGTATAAGTATATCTCAAATCCATTTGTTGGATCCCGGTGAAATTGATACGGAACCACCTCTTAATCACCTTCCTTTCAAAAAAAAAACATCAAACCTGTTCGCTAATTTCAGAGTTTTAGATCTGATTACAAAAATATAGATTTAGTAGGCTATAAAGCATAAAGGTTCCAAGCGGTTTTTCAGTAATTCATATTTTTCAAGTAAATTAGACTCGTGGAAAGAGTCAAACAAACATTTATATAAAACGAGTGTATCGTTTTATATAAATATTCCCTTTATTTGATGTTTTCTGTCTCGAATATCCAGCTACTTGGCCGGACTCCTCGAATAGTGGAATGGTGAGCCTAGTCAGGGTTGTAAGTGGGTGACGCAGGCGTGGTTCCGTCTGCGCACAAGAGTGGAGGATGCGTCAGTCGGCGCTCGGCGACCGGAGGAGCTCTGCGCTTTGCGCCGCGCCCCTTACCGCCGAAGCGTGGCTCGGGGCGTGGCGCTTACGTAAACAAGCGTGGTGCTTGGCTCGCGACCACGCCACTGTCCGTCCTAGAAAGACCCCATGTCGGCCCAAAGCCCTTACGATTTATGTGGATAGCTCGCAATACGCTGCCTCTTCGCCGCCGCTGCCACTGCCATCATCGCTTACCGCGCTTATAGGTAAGTTGTACCACAGTCTACAATTTAACAAATGTAACCCGTCACATTTTTTGCATTAGCTTCAAGTTTATTTTAACATAAATCATAAATCAATCTTAGTTTAAACATCTGGATTGAGGAAATTCTTTACATGCACATAACTCGTAACAATTATCACACCCTCTATAACATTATTTTTCGTGCTTTAAATAAAAAGTTGTTGAGATGTCGCTCTGAGTTTGTGTTAGTTTAGACAAACAATTGTAATCTCCTTTTTAGTATTATATACCTACTTAAAAATATGCCGAATTAACGAGTAGCACCTACTGAAATAATATTATTGATATTTTTTTTGTATTTGAAAGTTTAAGCAGGGAAATTAACAATATTTGAGTGATTTTTCTTGTGTCAAACAGCGAATAATCACACGGCTCTCCTGATGAAAAGATACAATTGTCTAAAGACACCATAGATGCTAACATTGGTAAAAATATATAGACGAATTTATAGGTAATTTCCTCCTTTTCAGAGTCGATAAAAAGGGTAAATTAGTATTCCAGATAGAATTGAGAATGTCTTATATTTTTATATATTTTATCTTTGTCTTATAATGTCTTATATATTTTATCTTCTTCTCTGTTGGGTGATCGAGATTTTAGACCCATAGTGTGCATCTACCGGCTATATCCTACCCTCCCAATATGTACTGTCATGGCGGCAGAAATAGGTAAGGCTGTGGATCCCCGCCCGGGCAAGTATCTGCACAGCATTCTACCACGAGTGATAATAAATCAGTTTACCTACGGTCGCCTCTAATGAACTGCCAGGCAGGGGATTCTACACAGGGGAGCGGAATGAATACTCCCCGTACATAATTAAATTAATTACTAAATATTAAATACTATAAATAAAAAAAAATAAAAAATACTATAAAATAAAAAATAAATACTATAAAAAAAGAAATAAAAAATGAAATAAATACCCCGTACGTAAAATAAAAAAAGATAAAACTTAATTTGTCATAGGTAGATACCTACATAACAAGTTACTTGCTTCAATTTTATTATAAAACAATGTTCCTAATATGCAATGTAAACGATTATATGCCGAACACACACCCTTGTACTAAATATATAAACATCATAAGTATTTATAATTAATGACGATAGGTAAAGTTATTCCACGGGAATCCACTCAGTAAAAGGAAAAAAAGAATTTTATTATCCGGGTTGTACAACCCGCGCACCAAATTTTTCGCGGTATGGATTCAAGGGTGTTTGACGCAGAAATATCTAAATGCCATCACAAATTTTACCTACAACATGTTTATTTATAATATTGGAATACACGTCATTATGTAATAACAACCATGGAGTAACACCAAACACCGACGATCAACTGTATTAAATATATTGGTAGCTACTTATTTATAGCGCGCGGCGCCGGGAATATTTGAAGTTGATATAGATCTTTGTGTATGACAGCTCAATATAAACTTATCTGGTAACGGAAAGCGACTCCTCCTCTTTGTCGTTACTTCGCTCGTTGTCGATCACGAGAGAGCTACCGCCTCAACGACATTCTCAATTCTATCTGGAATACTAATTTACCCTTTTTATCGACTCTGAAAAGGAGGAAATTACCTATAAATTCGTCTATATATTTTTACGATATTATTCGGTCATTAACGAATGGACTTTGGTGTTTTTTTCAAAACTCGTTACTCAGAGGTAGTCCCATATAAATTTGAACAAAATCCGACAAGTGGTTTTTGATTTATATTTAACTAACGGCCCGCCCCGGTTTGACACCGGTATAAAATATAAACATAAAACTTCCTCTTCAATCACTTTAACTATTAAAAAAACGCATCAAAATCCGTTGCTTAGGTTTAAAGATTTAACTATAAAGGGGACAGAGAAAGCGACTCGGTTTTGTACCATGTAGTGACTAGCTGTTACTTGCGACTTCGTACAAGCGTTGAAGTGACTCTTCGTGGTTAGTGATAGAAACGAAAGAAGTTCCCGCGGTAAAAGGTAGATATCCTAATGTAGGTTCGGGAAAATTTGACTGTTCACTTTTCACGCAAAAACTATTGAACCCGTTTCTACCAAGTTTCGTGTAGTGGTAGCAATCGACAAAAAAATTAATAATCCTTCTTTTGGGTTATGTATCCTGTACACAATATGTAGCAATCATTCTTTTTTAAAATATATTTACAGATTTAGTTTTATTACTGTTTTATTGCATGTATAATGCATATTTTTACAACACGATACTGATGTCCTTATTGTTAGAGTTCCGTACCCAAAGGGTAAAACGGACCCTATTACTAAGCCTGAGCTGTCTGTCTGTCTGTCTTCAGGCTGTATATCATAAACCGTGATAGCTAGAAAGCTGAAATTTTCACAAATGATGTTTTTCCGTTGCCGCTATAACAAAAAAATCTAAAAATTAAAAAAAATATTTAGGGGTTCCCCATACAATAAACGTGTTTTTTTTTCGTATTTTTTTTGCTCAATATTAAAAACGGTAACAGGTAGACGCTTTAAATTTTCACAGAATATTTACTTGTATATTACCTTCCAAAATAAATAATTAAATAACAATAAAGTAAATATTAAATGATAGATGATAGTACGGAATCATTCGTGCGCTAATCCGAGTCGCACTTGGCCGGTTTATTTGTATCAGCACTATTCATAATAGTCCCTCTAGATGACTTAGAAGAATACATTCCTGTTTATTACATACATACATACATACAAACCTTGATTAGTGAAAGATATTTTCGAGTTAGAATAACACTCTGTAGGAGATTGTCATCGTCATCACTCTTAAATCTGTAAAAAAAATTGCTTTCTCTCGATATTACCTTCGTTATAGTTTAGGTTTATCACTTTACGTCATCTAAGACTTGTGAAGCTGTAAAAACCGCGAGGTTAGCAACACATTGGCAATTAAAAAAACTAATGCTCTTATGTTCAGGTTATTGTGTAGCTTTATATATGTAGGTACCCATGCTATAATCTCTTTAACCTACTCTGAAAAAGAGGAGGCTCTCAATTCTGCTGCATATTTTTTTTATGTTTGATTTTGATGATCCTCCCCATAACTCTGAGGTGCTCCCAAATGACTACTTAAATTATGTCCTACTAGGGGCCACTTGCACGTTCCTGGTTTAAATTTAAGAGTGAGTTAAACTTTCAAATATAAAGTAAAAATATAATATAATCCTAGTTAGAAGCTAACTCTGAGTTGAATATTTAACCCAGAAACGTGCAAGTGGCCCTTAACAATTTATACATGTTTTGTCTATCTATGGTCTATCTTGACATCAATAATAATGTCGGTAAGCCAGACGAAGAGATAGAGGAAATTTTTTGGGACTCTCTGAATCATCAACAAGCCCACGTTTCTACAAAAAGAAGTGAAATCCCACCAAAAACATTCTGTAAAAATCTAGCGAAGTTTTGATGGAGCTGCTTGTTTATTTCTAAAAAGTAATGAAATCTAGACAAAGTGGTGCCAAGTCTATGGTTCCCCACTGCGATTTCTTCACTATTATAGTTAATGTTGTGTGACTTGGCCGTTGACTTGTAACCACTAACGTATAAAGAATGTTCAACGACCAGTCATGTAACATTAACTAGAATAAAAAAGAAATCGCAGTAAGGAACCTTAGACTTGGCACAACTTTGTCTAGATTTCATTACTTTTTAGAGATAAACAAGCAGATTTTTTACAGAATGTTTTTGGTGGGATATTTTTTCATTTTTATAGTAAAAACAATGTCACTAGATGCTAAACTTGACTTCAAGTTTCTAATAAAAATGACGTTAGATTGACGTTGGTGATATTCGCCTATCACGTTGTGAGACTTAATGTCTTCGACTAGTCGTGGTTACCCTCTATGTGCCTCTACCTACCTCTTAGGAAATACTGGCGTAAAGATGTTTTTTTTTATGAAAACTACGTTGCTCGCGATTAAAGATGTGCCCGGTTGGCGATAGGTTTGCCACTTATAACCTGTGTTGGTATCTACCGATACTTATCTACTTACTAGATGTTTCCGCGGCTTCGCTCGCGTGCAATTTATATGTTTACTGGAATTATTTAGAATATTGCTTTAAATACAAATTTCATTGTATACCATAACTATTAATAAGGACTTCCATACAAACTTTCAACGGCTATTTCCCTCCCTTAGGGGTGGAATTTCCAAAATGTCTGTCCTTAGTGGACGTCTACTCAATACTGAGTTTCACCAAATTTTATGGCTGTAGCCTGTAACTTTAACAGTTTTTGCTCGGTGATGACGAATCAGTCAGTCAGGACATGTTATTTTAGAAGCATAGCTGGTTCCGTTTGTTTCTTATCATTAGGAAGGCACCGCATCACACGGTCCAGTGCTATATTCATTTAAGAGTAATAAAACTGCAAAAAACTGACTTCAATATCTTTACCACGTCGTCTAAATACACGAAATAAATACACGTTACTAAAAATAATTCCTTCCTATTCCTATTCCTTTTTTTAATGATATTTACTTTTCCTTTTTTTATGATATTTACTTTTCCTTTTTTTATGATATTTACTTTTTCTTTTTTTATGATATTGGAAGGCAAACAAGCAGACGGATTTCCTGGTAGCAAGAAATTCACGTCGGCTAGAGACACCAAAGGTGGTAATGGTGCGTTACTAACCTATGACAGGGATGTTAGCCCACGAGCAAAAGTAAGTTTACCGGCTACCTTACCCTTCAAACCGAAACACATTAACGGCAAGCACTGACGTTATGGTGGCAGGAATAGGTAAGGCGGTGGTACCAATCCGGGGAGTCGCTGCGAAACTCTACCACCTAGTAGGATGACACGGTGTTAGTGACGGTAAGCCTATGTTCGTCTTTTACGAGCTGCCTGGTAGGAAGGTGGATGGTCTATT
>NJDC01001139.1:17308-28484 GCA_002245475.1 Calephelis virginiensis
GGGGGGGTGAATGCCAATTGACGTCTGTAATGTATGTCTGACGAAAAAAAATCATTGGACGTATAAGTAAATAATCAGAATGTTCATATCACGAAAAACGCCAGCAAAAAGTTACAGCGGTTCATTAACTCTGTCTCATATCCAGGGCTTAGACATGTATCAAAGTGATAGTTTCTAGCCTAGTCATCATAAAATTCCAATTTAGGCAGGCCCTATGTGACTGCCATGGAATTTGGATAGTCATGGCATTCGCAGGCAGATGAAAGTTTATAAACCTAATAGGTAAAACCAGTTCTAAACGCTCGCGCTGGCGGGAATGCGCAACTGTGGAAGATCGTTTTCCAATAAAATATTAAAATATTATCTACTAATTGCCCGTCCAGGTTTCGAAAAATTTTCAGTAATAAAATAGTGCCTGTCCTAGCCTCGCACTTATAAACAAACCTCTTGTTATTAAACATATATATATACCTCTTCCTTAAATCATTCTATTTCAAAAAACCGCATCAGAATTCATTACATAATTTTTAACGTCTAAGCATATCTAGGGATAGATAGCAGACTTTGTTTTATACTATGTAGTAATACAGTATATTTTCAAAGTGACAAAGTAAAAAAAAAATAAGAAGGTATTTTGATTGCCATCTCATAGCTGCGCGCTATGATTATCATGCGAGTAAATCTCTCCGCTCGCGCTACTACCTGTTTGAAACATGCGCTTACAAACTCACAGTTTTTTTTAAACACCGAGTCTTCTGTCTGGCTTATCACAAATCTCGACACATTTCCCTATTTTGTTGCAAATTTGATCTCTTGCAAACTCGTGCTAATTACACAACAAATGTTGTGTTAACTATTTGTGTACTTATAGTCATAGACAATTAAGAGTTTATTATTGTTAATTGATTGTTGCAGTCTGATATTCTATGATGTGGTTTAATTAAATTAAATGAAAACTGTTATTAAAGGTTTAAAAGCCACATCAGCTATTCCACTCAATAATCGTATTAATATATCAATAAATCAATTTTACTTTATTCGTAAACGTTCATTAAACTGCCCATTATAAGCTCTGTGTTTTATGTGTCATAGGTATATCCAATCTAGTATGATAATATGGAGGTACCTCACAGGTTATCTATGTTAGTATCACGCTTTGAAGCCTGAAGGATAATGTAACAATGTTTAAAATTACATTCTTCTTGCCTCATTCTTACTGTTATTTCTGTCACTAACACGGTGACATCTGACTAGGTGGTAGAGTTTCGCATCGACAGCTCGGATAGTGTACAGTCACGTGCAGTGAAAAGTATACATGGGCAGATTTTCAAATAAATGTTCATTCTAAAACGGATGTCCTGATGGTAAGAAATTCTCTAAAATTTTAGGAGTGAACATTTGTTTGAAAATCTGCCCGTGGATACTTTTCATTGCATGTGACTATACACGCCTTATATACGTCTTGGTACCACCGCCTTACGTATTCCTGCTTCCATAACGTTAGCGCTTGTTGTTGACGTGTTCCGGGTAGGAGGTAAGGTAGCCGGTAAACTTTCTTTTGCTTCGGGCCTAACATATCGGCCTCAGTTTGGCAACGCATCATTACCACTTTTGGTGTGTCTAGACGGCGTGAATTTCTTACCATCAGGCTATCCGTCTACTTGTTTGCTTCCAAAATCATTAAAAAAAATTAACAGGTATTCTTGAGATTTAATGAAAGATTGACAAAACAGATATACGATGGGAATGATGTAGGTACTCGGGGAGATCTAGGTTGACATTCCACGATCAAATAGATCTGGTTTTTTCCGAGGTGAAAGGTTGGTCGAAAGATTACCGTATATGGCTTAAGCCAGGTACAGTCACGGACTCGGGTTTCATTACCAGCAAGGACAAACATTTGTGTAATGAAAATGTCTGTATTTCTTGCAATATTCACACACGTATAGCGAGGCATCAGTATCATTGACCATAACACAAGCATATAATTTGCAGAAATCAGCTTCGACCATTTTTTATAATTTGTCTAGAGATATCTATAACATAAATAAATTAATAAAATATCCCTGGACAAGAATAATATGAATTGTAGAATAAGTCGAGATCCTCATGCCCTCGACTTTTTGATTTGCCTTTCATTTCGCGCTTAAATAGCAAAGTAGTAGCCAAAGCACTAGAATAATCGATGAAGCAATTCAAGTTTACCATTATTATTATTGTAGAAATTCTGCCATGATGAGACATATCCTGCCGCCATAATGTCAGTATGAGCCATTGTTTTGTTCTAGTTTAGAAAGTTATGATATCCAGTAAATATCCTTAACATCCATTCCAGTCTCAGGTTGGAAGGTTTCTCCTTGTGTGTATCGTTAGTGACTTCGTTTGCCATTCAAAAAGATAAAATACTGTTTGGCTTATAGCTCCTCTTTCTTTAAAGTCGTGCGACGCTTTTTTCGACAAAACGTGATTCGTTAATGATTAGGTACCTACTCGGTAGCCAGCTTCAATTCAATCACCCAGGTTTGCTCTACAAAGTTAGAAACAAAGAGGGAAATTAAATCGGTTTTTAAAGGCACTTGTGAAGTAGGTATAATAATAAAATCTACCACCGGATCGAAACGCGGCTGCATACTCAGAAGACCCGGCAAAAATCTCAGGGGCTTGTGCTTTACTATATTTTTTATATGTATACAATAACAATTAAGGTATAAATACATTATATTTCATTGTTGAACACGTATTAACATTTTAAATATCAAAAGTATATAAATGTACAAGGAAAATTATTATATTGTTATTCGTTTTCATTTATTAAATTATAAGTTAGTTAATTTTGATATAAGTTATTTGTTATTTAGTTACAATATTGTTGTAAAATTTGCATACCAGTTGCACTGGTGAAGTAGGTGAAAATGTAAAATAAATAACATATTGAGACCTTTCATGTACACCACTTCAAAGCAAATAAAGACTTTTATTATTATTATTAATAAGAGATTGGCGTGACGAGCATTTAATCCCAACAACTTTTATCTGCTACAATATTCAGCAACGGTAAAATAATATTTTTCATCGTAACATACATAAATTACGTGACACGTTGTTTGTCCGCGATGGACTCCTAAACTACTTACGGCCAATGTTAATAATGTATCTCAATCTAATGGATTTCAAGCAATCTAGATAGCTGCATATCCGCCGGCCTATCCTATACCTCATTCCCATATTTATCCTGTGCACAGATATATTATTGGCAAGCGATAACATAAAAATGGATCAAAATATCAATCGTGGACAGCGAGTTTTGGATTAGGATTGATTATTAATATTGGCCGTTAACCGATTTCAATTAAATTTACACACCGTGTTAAGTTTGATCCAACTTGAAAGATACGATAGCGTACATCTCAATTTATGATCAAAAATGTTACCATTTGAGCGAAGCCAGAGCAGACACCTAATATAATATATTGTATTTGACACATTTTTTAAAATTTCTTAATTGGAAGGTCTTCCGTATAATCGGGAAGTGTAGTGTTAAACACTGGCTCATGAAAGTATGGCCTCTGTTTAAATTTAATTCCTTGTATTGATATTCATATCACAATTTAAATGAAATTAAATGAACCTAAACTTCTGGGAACACATATTAAATTTTCAAAGATAAAAAAGTTAGAATATTGGTTTCATTTGATTTCTTTCTCAAGGAATAAATTATAAATTACCCTTAAGGCTCTCTTTTGTAAAATAAACATAGTGTTACTTGTGTCACACTTAAATGTGTTTTTTTTTGTTCTCAAATTTTTGTGCACTACCCCCCCATGTGTATTTTTGTCACCAAGGGTAAACTGGGAAAAAATGCTTTTTGGCATTGAGTTTGCCTTTGTACATTTATTTTAGTGCAATTAAGGATTAAAATAAATAAAATAACATTTTAGGGGAGCCAAAGAAGAATTCCTATAAGATTCCATTCCAATTCCATTAAGATTTAATACCATAGTTTTATTTGGGTAGTCATTTAAGTCTACAGACTTTAATGGGATTAACGATAACACAGACAAATCTCCTCATATACTGGAATTAACTGAACCCAAATTGTGACTCCCGAATTCCAATTAATACGCTTGATGCGTCCAATTATATTTATTTGTCATCGCCTTGTTATTTCATTCGCCCTTGAATGACTTCTTAATACCATTGGGGGTGTACTAACAAAGCTTTTGTTCGTGATTATGGCATTATTTCGCAATAGATTTTGTTTTTGATTAATTAATCGTCTCCTAAAAGAAGGTTATCGTCGTCTTCGTGTTATTTATGTATGTTTGTTACTTTTTTTTCTCATTGCAGTTTGATGGTTATTTTTTTCGGGTTATTAAATCGGGTCATGATTTTACAGTTTATTTTTAAGATCCGATTACTAGCATTTTTTTTTATATTATATAATGTATATTTTTCCCTCAGTTAGACGACGTGAACATAGTATGCCGTAGGTATGAGGTTGGAGTTGGTTTTTCTAAGCTTTATTGCACTTAAATTAAGTACTAGCTGCTACCTGCGGCTTCGCCCGCGTTTTCACAGAAACCCGGTTTGCGATCGGTATTTAAAATAGCCTATATGTTAATCCAGGTCACAATCTATCTGTCTTCCAAATTTCAGACAAATCCGTTCAGCCATTCGAGCGTGAAAGAGTAACAAACATCCATACATACATACTTACAAACTTTCGCATTTATAATATTAATAGGATAGGATTTATATGTGGTGTTCAGAGAAATTTTTACTTTACATAATTCATGAGATTAATATAGAAATTGTGATATTTGCATCATTACCCTCATCTTCTTCCAAGCATTTCAAAGATTGTACACATTAAATTTTAATAAAGCATTATTTATAATATTATGATAAAATTGTATAATAAAACAAGCGGTGTAGTCAAGTCAAGCGTTCTTTTGTGCTTCGATAGCGGTTCGGAATACGACCTTATTATGAGTTTTCAAGAGGCATCGAATGATGAGTTGACGTTCAGTTCCAATATAAGCAATAGAAATCCGTTTGCTGTTTTGATCGAATATGACTTCGTTTACTTTTTTTTAATAAACAGGAAAACTCTAACGTTTTAAGAGCAGTAAAGCTTTAAAAACACTACTTGTATTTCAATATAATATGGCATTTAAGTACGCAAAAAATGAGTAGTTTCCTCGATTTCTCTGGGCTACATTGTCAAATCCAGACTTGGACTGGGATCATCTCGGAAGTACGCTCTTTCAAATAAAAATAATTTTACAAATTAGTTCACGAGTGATGTAGAAACCGATTGATATACCTTACTTCAACACATCCCGCATAACAAAAATATTGGAGTCGAAAATAATATAACCTCGATTTTTTTTGTGAAATAGTTTCATATCAATCAAAACTTGAAAAGTTTCTCAAGTATTTGGCAACGTTGACCAGCAACAATTTTATTTACTATTTCCAAATGAGAATACATATTTCTATTAAAAAGTTAAGTTAAACATTATGTCGGGTACAGATTAACCAAACGAAAGCAAACAATGTGTCTGACCAATACTAGAAATTGGTTCAATCCGGCAGAAGTTGCCCTAAAATTGCGAGTGTCCTTGTGGTCAGTGCTAGTTTGGTATTTATTAAAAATAATTATATATATATTTTTTTAATTATATGGCAACAACTTTCTCCAAACAAAACGTCGCAGCTTGTTAAAATTTTAGAAAGATAATTATTCGGATGTTATTTATTATTTGTAACGCATAAGTCTTATAATTGTTCATTTGGTCCTAAAATACTAAAACCAGTGTTGATGAAAATATATATATGTATACAGACGATAATGGTGCATTGCCAACCTTAGGCCGGGTTGATTGTCTCGAGCAAAAGTAAGTTTACCGGTTACCTTATCCTCCGAGCCAGAACACGACAACGGCAAGCGCTGACTTTACGTCGGCAGGAATAGGTAAGACGATGTTACCAACCCGGGCTAGTCGCTGAAAAACTCTACCACCTAGTAACGTTAAGCCAGTAAGTATCTATAACATATAATATACGAGTATCATAACCAAACGGCAAACACGGTGCCGCATTGAGTCACAAAGTCAAAGAATCGATCAACGATGCAGTTTTTCTCGGGAAACTGGTGTCCATAACTTTATTTTTTTGTATACCCTCAAGCATTTCAGTTAAACGTCTTTTTTCCCCGTGTTAGTCCGGTGTAAAATAGAAAACTGCCTTCCTGCTGGGTAGCGTGTAAGAAGCTAGCATGCCTATGTTACGCGTGTCATTACGAAGAAGACCACTGGTGGAAGAGTGTTGTGCAACTTGCCCGAAAAATTATCTACCGCCTTACCCGTTCCTGCCGCCATGACTCTGTCATGTTCCGGTTGGGAGAGCAGCCGGTAGACTTACGCCCAATACTAATAACTTATCTACAGATAAAGATAGGCCTTCAAGAGTTTTTACTAAGTTATTGTTGTTGCTAAGATGTTTCTGTTAATTATTGACAAGTAATAGCGGTTACCCAGGTTGCCAGCAACGGATCTAAAATAGTACGATCTCTTATCTTAGATAGGTTATTAATATTGGCCGTCATACAATAAACTTAACATCCCGGCCATAGGATAGCGACGCACTTAAAATGTATGTAGACGATGGCTAAATGCTTCGATTGTCTCCTACCTCTAGAAAAACTTTCTGCTTTTGTTTAAACAATAGGTTTTTTTAAAGATTCAGCTCATAGCAACATACACAGTTACTTACAGACGAGAAGTTCAACATATTAATGTTAATGAAGGTTAATATCCACATTACTCCGGAACTAACAAACGCTCCAATTATAAACGTCTATTTTTTCTAATCTGTTATCTTCCAGAAACAAAATAAGTTTATCATTAGCGTAGCGATAGATAAAAAGTGCAATTCTTTTTGCGTGTTAACGGATTCACTTTAATGATCAACTTGGGTTAAATCTTCTATTTAACGAAATTAATTAAGTTAGTAACGGATTCGCGATGAACGAACTTAATTATTTGATTAACCTAGAAAATCCCATAAGTTACTAATGAGTAATGTAGTATTTTTTACGCTTTCCCATTCTATTTGAAGCGTTTTACCTACTATAGTTCACTGCTAGATATATCCCTATAATGGTATTTTGAAACGACGCAGCTTGAACGTCTAGCCCAAAGTCTAGACAGTTTAAATTCAATATTTTACCTTCTCTAATTCTCCTTTACAAGACATTGACTGCAAATTTACCTCTGTTATTTCCAGAGCGGGTTGTCTGAATTCATACATTTATTCGAAGAATTAAATTTGTTTTAGAACTTTTATTGTTTCATAGGTTTTCCTACTTTATTTATTGTTTTATTATACTCCATGTGGTAGTCTTTTCAATATGTGTATTGGTCCCAGATTCTTTTCCAAATAGGCCTACAATGATACTTACCAAAAACTCGTAAGAAATGAGCGTGAAGCGTTACTTTATTGCTTACAAACACCTATACATTACTTGTAAATTATTACCTACAAATTAATTTTATACCTGGTTTAGTTAAACATAACAATAGCACAACACTGGACACTGGACACAACTGAATTAAGTACATTATTTAATCTATATTGTATGCATTTAAAAAGCAGCTGTAACGGCCGCATTTAACATCGACATCTTCCATACAAAACTGTGACTTAATGGTAAATTAAATATAATTAACGTCTCTGAGTGTAGCCGTGGGTATTTAAAAAGGGTTGCCGCAACATATTTCAAGCATAGATTTTGTGTCGATTTGTTTCCCGGTCGCAAATCACTCCGAACCTAAACCAGGACGAAAATTCGGTAAACGGACTGCCTGTTTACAGCAATTTTGTCCTAGTTTAGATTGTGTTGTGTGTTGTACGTGATGTTAATAATTAACAGTCTCCGTTATTAGTTAGCTCCGAATTACGATATATCGATGAAGATAATATGACCTAGAACACATGAAGAATTATTATTAAACTAGCTTCCGCCCGCGACTCCGTCCGCGTGGATGTCGGTCTAAAACTGAAAAATTAAGATTTTTTTTCTACGTTTTTTTCCAGGATCAAAAGTATCCCATTTTATGCCCAGGATAATAAGGTATAATTATACCAAGTTTCATCGAAATCGAACCGTTAGTTTTTACGTGATGCCTGAACATACAGACAGACAAAAAATGTTTTAATCACATATTTGGGTTTGGTATCGATCCAGTAACACCCCCTGCTGTTTATTTTTTCAACATTTTCAATGTACAGAATTGACCCTTCTACAGTTTTATTATATGTATAGATAAAATAATAGTAGGGGAGCCCGAGAATGTGAGGGCGCAGTGACTGGAGTGCTGGAGTCCAGCATTTAGGAGTCGACAGCTACTTTGACAATTACATGGTTGAGAATAAAAAAATCAATGACTTTTTCTTTTTAGCGAGGCGTTGCGCGTTTAAAAGCTAAAATAACAATTGTAGTCACTTTTTCAAAGGCAACCTTATCAGATTTAATAGTGTACATGCTATATGTGCCCTCAATGACCGAAATGTGTCAATTTGACAGGTCGGCCTAATGGATAATTAATATTTATGACTTGTGTTTAGAAAGTGCCCGACCCTCCTACTCCCGTATGTCGTGCTCAAATCATCTGAAAATTTAAACATGCACTTATTGGTATGCTATAAGCCTGCGTTACTTCAATCTGATATGCTCGAGTATATTTTCAAGTCAAATAAAGAAAAGATACTACCCTACAAGCGGGCCTTTATATTATAGAGATTTACCTAATACATAATTGAGATGATTATCCATGGTACATAGTATCTCCCATATCATAATCTGTCGCATCTACCCGGGGGACCTTGAGTAACACCTGAGGGTCATTATTTATATATAACATTTCTTAGTCTATAATATAGATATTACTCGTACATAGGCGTAGTTACACATAATTTGTTTTTAAAAATTGAATTTTGAAAATTGGATTTTTCCAATTTTCTAATAAAAAAAATGTTGGTCGGGATTGGAAATGTGCCCGGTTGGCGATAGGCTTGCCACCTATCACATTGTGTTACTTAGTGTCTTCGGCTAGTCGTGGGTGCCTTGGTTGTACCTCTGCCTACCTCTTCGGGGATATGGGCGTGAAGATACTTTTTTTTTCAGTTATTTTACTTGTTCAATTTCTTCAAACCTAGGAAATTATTACTGCTTTTGAATACCGTAAGTTCTTAGAGCTAAAGTAACTTGATTATTTTTAATTTAATAAATTTGTAGGTCGCCGCTTTACTCAATAGTACATTTCCGAATTGATTCTTTCAAGCGTGCTAACGAGAGAGGGCGGCGTCGGATCCATCATAACCATTTAACTTAAAAGTAAAACATTTTTATTGACGCTTTTCCGGTTCCTCTGACATCTTAATCTTTATAACGTAATTTGCAATAATAATTTAAAATTAGAACTATATAAATTATTATAAGGATACTAGCTGTTACCCGCGGCTTTTCTCGCGTGGCAGTTAATATATTTATTGATTATAGCGTATTAATGAGGACTTACATACAAACTTTTAACCATTATTTCACGCCCTTAGGGGTTGAATATCCAGAAACGCTTGAATACGTGTCTAATCATTTTTGATAAGTAGCCCAAAAATTATGTTTCATATTTCTAACTTAAAAATGACGATCTTTCATACAAAATTTCAACCCCTATTTCACCCTTTAGGGGTAGAATTTCCAGAAACGCTTATATACGTATCTACTCATTTTTAATAAGTAGCAAAAAAAGCTTCATATTTCTTACTTAAAAAATAACGGTCTTCCACACAAACTTTCAACCCCTATTTCAACCGCTTAGGTGTAGTAATTCCAAAATTCCGTCCTTATTGGGTTTCTGCTCAATAAAACGACCCTACTCACCAAATTTTGTGGCTGTAACTTGAACAGTTTTTGCTCGGCGGTGATGTTGATCAGTAAAAAAGTTCGCATTTAAAGACCTTCTCCAAAGCTTATAATAACAAAGCAAACTCTAGCCTCTGTGGTCTAGCGGTCCAGGTGTTGGACTTGACTCCATAAGGTCCCGGGTTCGATTCTCGGGTCGGACAACAAAAAGAAAATTTGGTTTTTCTAATTATCTAATAAAAAAATATGTAGTTCAGGATTAGATTTGTGCCCGGTTGACGATTGGATTGCCACCTATCACATTGTGGGACTTACTTACACCCGTATTCAAGAAGCATACTTAGCTAAGTAATGACACAACGTTGTGTGAAATATGACATCTAGTTATGCGTTCAAGCGTTTCTGGGTTAATTCATAATAATTCCTAATGTTAATAAATAAAATATTTTTATAAATTAATAAATAAGTATAAATTCCTGATGTTAAGAAATTCACGCCGCCTAGAGACACCAAAGGTGGTAATGGTGCGTTGCCAACCTGAGGCCGGGTTGTTAGGCCTCGAGCAAAAGTGAGTTTACCGGCTACCTTACCCTCCGAACCGGAACACGTCATGACGTTATGGCGGCAGGAATAGGTAAGGCGGTGGTACCAATCCGGACGAGTCGCTGCTAAACTCTACCACTTAGCCAGATGTCACGGTGTTAGTGACGGTGAGCCTATGCTCGCCTTTTACGAGCTGCATGGCAAGGAAGGCAGATGGTCTATTCTACAAAGGAGCCCGGACCAACACGGGGAAATGCTAAATGACGTACTTCGCGCAGCGTAGCTTCATTACTTAGCCAAGTATGCTTCTCGAATACGGCTGTTAGTGTCTTCGACTAGTCGTAGGTGCCCTGGTTGTGCCTCTGCCTACATCTCCGGGGTATGGGCGTGAAGATACTTACTTACAAACTCATTTTTAAAAACACTATTATTTTGTGTCGGAGTTCATAAATCATCATTCGTCTGTTGGCTATCAGATATATGATACAAATATTTATTAACAAAACATAAAGAAAGCTACTGATCCGAAGGGAGGTTTGGTTTTAAAAAAATTAGCAAAATTGGTCCATCCGCTCCGATGACCACGCGGAATGGGGATTTATTTTTATATACACCTATAGATTTAGCTGTCTATGCGCATAAATTCTTATACTATCAAATATTCTCAAAGTATTCATAAACTCACATTAGGTAAGCAGAAAATTT
>NJDC01001139.1:28867-42797 GCA_002245475.1 Calephelis virginiensis
GAAGATACTTACTTACAAACTCATTTTTAAAAACACTATTATTTTGTGTCGGAGTTCATAAATCATCCTTCGTCTGTTGGCTATCAGATATATGACACAAATATTTATTAACAAAACATAAAGAAAGCTACTGATCCGAAGGGAGGTTTGGTTTCAAAAAGAATTAGCAAAATTGGTCCATCCGCTCCGATGACCACGCGGAATGGAGATTTATTTTTATATACACCTATAGATTTAGCTGTCTATGCGCATAAATTCTTATACTGTCAAATATTCTCGAAGTATTCATAAACTCACATTAGGTAAACAGAAAATTTTATGCGTTGGTGCCAAGTTCTTAGAAAGTTGAAAATTTTGCCGCGAAGATTTGTTTACATTTGCCACCATGTTTAACGCTTTAGGCAAACTGACAAACGTTGTGAAAATTGAAATGAACGTATAATATAACTCAAATTTCCATACATTTGAGATTAGACAAAAGCGACGTGCCATACCTACGCATAGTTTACGGTAGATAGGGATAAATTAATATACAATCTAAAAATTGTGTGTATTAATAAATAATCATGTAATCTCAAAACAAACAAAAACAGTGTGTAAATAGTAAATCTTGAATAAATAATTAAAAACATATTAAAATATTTGCACACCACAAGTTGGTAGAATATGTAGGAACGCTTAAATAGTTTTGTAACATCTTTGTAACACTCATATTCCGCAAATAAATATTTTTTTCTTTTCTTTTCTTACGTACGTACAATTTGCGTTCGTCAAAGTCACTCAAACTCTGTCGAAAATTAATTAAGGTAAATACATCACGCTTAGTTTATCGTTTGCACTCACATTACAAAAACCTAAAAGAACCTGAATAATATATTCATTTCACACCACGAACAAAACCAGGTGTACACAGTAAGTGGACTAATAAATAAGACGCAGTAAAAATACAACAATCGATGCTAATTTCCATTGCATGTAAATTTCAAGTTTTAATTTGGCAACACATTTCATTTAGGTACATTTAGTTATTGCAACAAAAAAAATACCAGACAAGCACTCAAAAGTAATTTAATTATGCATTATTGTGTAGAAAATCAGTTGATTAATAAAAATAATTAAAGAACAAGCTTTTATTGAATTTAATTATCTTAATGATACCTACGAGTACTGTGTTCTCTCCTCTAAAACCTTTTATTTGATACTAGCTGCTACCTGCGGCTTCGCCCGCGTTTTCACAGAAACCCGGTGTGCGATCGGGATTTAAAATAGCCTATATGTTAATCCAGGTCACAATCTATCTGTCTTCCAAATTTCAGACAAATCCGTTCAGCCATTCGAGCGTGAAAGAGTAACAAACATCCATACATCCATACTTACAAACTTTCGCATTTATAATATTAATAGGATAGGATCCATACTAGGTAGATAGTTGTACAAAAATAATAAAACCGCTATTATGTTGCGTTGTGTCTTTTGTAAAATCAAAATGCTATATTTTCACTTTATGTATAAAAAAAAATCGCCTCTGTGGTTTAGCGGTCCGGGTGTTGGACTTAACTGCATGAGGTCCCGGGTTCGAATCCCGGGTCGACCAACGAAAAGAAAATTGGATTTTTCCAATTTTCTAATAAAAAAATGTTGGTCGGGATTGGAAATGTGCCCGGTTGACGATAGGCTTGCCACCTATCACATTGTGGGACTTAATGTCTTCGTCTAGTTGTGGGTGCCTTGGTTGTACCTCTGCCTAACTCTTCGGGGATAAGGGCGTGAAGATAAGAAGAAGATGTATAAAAAAGTTAATGCTGAAGGTACTGGTAACAAAATAATTAAGCGCAGTAAAACTGCAAACACTGACTTTAATTATTTCATTCGGAATGGTCATGTCACAATTTGATCATTGCTGTGCTGTTGTTCCCTCGTCCGGGCTCCTTTGCAGAATAGACCATCTGCCTTACTGCCAGGTAGCTCGTAAAACGCTAGCACAGGATTACCATTACTAACACCGTTACATCTGACTAGGTGGCAGAGGTACCACCGCCGTACCTATTCCTGCCGCTATAACGTCGCTGTTGATGTGTTCCGGTTCGGAAAATAAGGTAGACGGTAAACTCACTTTTGCTCGGGACTCAACATCCCGGCCTCAGGTTGGCAACGCACCATTACCACCTTTGGTGTCTCTAGGCGGCGTGAATTTCTTACCACCAGGAAATCTATCTAATATATGCTTATTTGCCTATATCAGTGCTTGCCGTTGAAGTGTTCTGGTTCGGAGGATAAGGGAGCCTGTAAACTTACCTTTGCTAGAAGAGAATATAATAATAGGTATTTTACTTTTGCCATCTTTGGTGTCTTTAGGCAGCGTAAATTTCCTTGATCAGGAAATCCGTTTACTTGTTTGCCTTCCAATATAATAAAAAAAAAACTTTTTTCGCAAGATAGCAAATGAAAATGCTATATTTTTAAATGTATACGAAAGTAAATTCAGTAGTTGTGACAAAATATTCGTAACTAGCTTTCCCGGTGAACTTCGTTCCACCCGTTCAGTTTGTACGGGAATTTTTTTCCTAGTTCCCTCGCATTTTCTTACCATTTTTCTTATCTTTTAAACCTTCCCTGGACTTGAACAAATAATTCAAAGCCAAAATTAACCAAATCGGTTCAGCCGTTTTCGAGTTTTAGCGAGACTAACGAACAGCAATTGATTTTTATATATATAGAAGATTAAGCGCAGCGAAACTGGTTAAACCGACGCGACGTCAATAATTTCATTAGGTACCTCGTGGAGACTTGTTCCATTCACTTGACTTGATCATTTTTCGTAAGATGCTAAATGATTTCAAACTAGTGTAGAACCACCCCGAAATCACAATCTATCTTGTAAAAAAAACATCTAAAGCGGTTTGTTATTGGCCTGACAATTGCGTAACCAACATACAAAAAAACGTACAGTCCAATTGACAACATCTTCCTTTTTCAAATATGGATAAAAATCAAGATAGGATTTGGGCTATATCCGTGTTACAAGTCACTAGCTGCTACCTGCGGCTTCGCCCGCGTTTTCACAGAAACCCGGTGTGCGATCGGGATTAAAAATAGCCTATATGTTAATCCAGGTCACAATCTATCTGTCTTCCAAATTTCAGACAAATCCGTTCAGCCATTCGAGCGTGAAAGAGTAACAAACATACATACATCCATACTTACAAACTTTCGCATTCATAATATTATAATAGGATTTAAAAAAAAAACTGACGAAAGCTGAAACTGAAAGCGCAACCATTTATTTTCCTTCATCGTAAACCATTATATTAGAACCTCATTGAGTCAACTTAGGTAAGGTGTACCAACCGTCGAATAACGATACGAGCTTTTTCTCCTTCGAGCTTTTTACGAGTATTATAACGTCATTGTTGGAACCCAATTTCACTATTATATAGCTCACCCAGTTTGGTTGGTACTTTATAAGTTACGTAGGTAATACGACCCAATATTCATATTTTCAAATAAAGAAACACTTGTATTGTTTTACGTATCACTTACAATTTATTATTTTGTAAAAAGCCTACCTTTATGATGTTGTATAAGCGAAACCAGTAAGCTATTTACAAATCAATAAATTATAAGTGATACGTAAAAACAGTAGAAGTGTTTCTTAATTTGAAAATATGAATATTTGGAAGATTTACCAAGCGTCCAAGGCAAGCTAGCAAGCAAGCAAGGTTGTACGCTTGATGGAAAATATCAAACATACGACCTATCTTATGTTTAAATGTATTGTTTGAATAGCATAATTCAATAACCATTCGGTAATTGTGGTGATAACTTGAAAATTCTACTCCTTGTTAGAACACATAACATTCTATCGTCACACAGACTCACTTCTTACAATGACATACGCGTTTTCACGTAGACATACTCGTACGTAGAAACGCTACGCGAGCTACAGTAACTCCAAGATTTCGTATTTAGTTTATGACAGGAAAGTACAAAACTATAACAATCTTTGATTTTTAATTATTTTTACTTATAAAGTATCTTCACGCCCATATCCCCGAAGAGGTAGGCAGAGGTACAACCAAGGCACCCACGACTAGCCGAAGATACTAAGTCCCACAACGTGACAGGTGGCAAGCCTATCGCCAACCGGGAACAATTCTAATCCCGACCAACATTTTTTTTTAATTAGAAAATTGGAAAAATCCAATTTTTCTTTTTATTGGCCGACCCGGGATTCGAACCCGGGACCTCATGCAGTCAAGTCCAACACCCGGACCGCTAGACCACAGAGGCGATTTTTACTTATGAACGATGTAAAGATAATGGACAAACATTAAATAGAATGCTACAGTTATTTTAAGAGAAGATTAAATCATAATTAAGTCGAGATACTAATTTTCATTACAATGGGATCAAATACATATCTTTGTACATAGACACATATAAATTTGCGTTATGACCCTTGTCGCCTTATTAATAAAAACGGAGTAAAGTACACCAATGTACAACCTGGTCCTTATTATAATGTGTAAATTAAACTTAATTTTACTCCCTCGTTAGCAGCGGTGGATTTACACTAGGGGCAGTCGGGGCAAGTGCCCAGGGCGGCAAATGTTTTAGGGCGGCAAAATTTTGAAAGTGATAAAATTTTTTTTAGTCTGATCGAGATCCCCCAAAATAATTAATTAATTCTATTAATTTATAAATTTTTGTTTAATTGATAATTCAAGAAATTCAGTTCATTCATTATTTATCAATTATAATTTTGGCACTTCTTTAGTAAAAATTAATAATCATAATAATTTAATCAATTAATCAAAATATAATAAAAAAAATCAAATCAAAAATTTGGTTCCTTGGAGATTTCAAATAATGATCGATTTATTTTTGAATAATTGAAAAAAAATTAGAATGTTTTTTGCATTTCTTAAAACATCAACTGTAACAATCAATTAATTAAAAAAAAATCTGGAAGACGGTTGACCCTAAAGGCCATCCCTGCAACTTCCCGCCAATTCCATTCCTTAACGCTTGAAAACGACGTTTCTGAACTCTTCGAGCTCAAAAATACAATTTGTGTGTTATTTTGAGCTCTCTGAGCTCAAAGAAATAGATTTTAAACGCTGACAGAGGTTTAATGAAACAGCATTTTTTGAATTTTCAAACTGCAATAATTTCTAAATGAATAAATCGATTTTCACGCGGTTGGCAGTATTCCACGTACTTTTTCAGAATCTATGATAAACTTTTGAACACAAACTGATCGAACCGAAAATCTTAGGGTTTGAAAAGTTCACTTTTTCCGAATTTTTTCGACAACGACAACCCATGAACAGATCAACCTTTGTGAACCAATCAACCGTGATCTTGACGTTCTTGGTGGCGATCGACGTGATTTTTTGGACTCTTATAATTATTTTATTGAAAATGTTGAAGTTATGTTAAAAACATTTTTTCGAAATTTTTCGTTTTCGATAACTCTCGAACGAATCAACCGATTTTGACCGGAGTGGTGGCAATCGACGTGGTTATTTAAACTTAAGAGCTGATTAGTTTTTGGAATGAGTCGGGAAGCTATTTAGAAGTTATTCCAAAAAACGACTACTTTTCGTCGTAATATATAGAAAAATATAAAAATATGTCTGAAATAACTTGATAGTTTCAAAATATAACATTAGTATGAATACCTCAAAAAAAATTGATAAAAAATCAGCATGAAAACGTCTTTCTACATCTATTTAAGTAAAAGTAAGTGCCTTAAGTAAAATTCTAGTAATAGGGCTGACTTTTTTTCAGGGGCGGCATTGAGTTTAAATCCGGCCCTGCTCGTTAGTCCATGTTTATTAATAACACGGTCGAAGTATAGGCAGAGAGCATCGAGTCCTAAGTGCTACGATTCCTGCAAACCTGTCTAGCTTCCTCCATATTAATTACTTTTTACATATAAACACGCCAGTTTCGGAGACCTTTGACACCATCAAGTATCCTAGTACCATCATTCATATGACTCTAATCTAACATAATAAACTCGTTGACTATTTTAAATGTCATAAAACTTACCACTACGCTGAATTTCGTTCTCTTAGTCAAAATTGTTATGGCTTATGTGTATACATGTATTCAGATTGACGTACGAATTTAAAAATGTTCTTTTTATGCAGCATCGATGGTGGAGATGCAGGCGCTGGGTGCGCTGATGGCGTTGGCGGCTCTGGGTGCGGTGAGCGGGGCAGCGGCGACGGAGCGCGGCGGCGGCATCAAGGTGGGGTCGGGAGGCGCGGGCGCAGGGGGGCGCGAGGCGGCTCGTGGTGGCGGCGTGCGCCTGGGCGGCGACGGCCTGCGTCGCGCGCGTACCTCCCCAGCGCCCCACGCACCCCGCCCACCCTCCGTCATCACTGCTGCGCTCGTCGTCCCACACAAAGCCTTCGGCGCGCGCGACTATACCAGGGCTGAAAAAGCCGCCCTCTCTAAATTGCCGAGGAAACTCAAACTGTTCTCACAAGTGCGCCTAAACGTTACGCTTTCAATGCAAGGCCTTACGCCTAGTCCTATGTGTAAGTGCCGATACGATTCACTCGCACAATTTATGTTTGCATGAATAATATCAATAAGACTGTACCATAATAATGTTCAAGGGCATACCTATAGCTTGAAGCATACAGGACTGTCGTTCCCGCATTTTCAGCACCTTATTAAATTAAATCTTACAAAACACATTATTTTATAAGTGTTTACCTTGTAAACAAGCCGTTTTATTACACTCCAAATGAATACTATAACATTAAATAATTATATTGTCTGAAATAAGAGGATACAAAAGAATATAGGTTTGCCCTTGCGTAAATCGTAATGTGCATGTTATTTAACATAAAATATAAGTAATTATTGCATTTTGAAAACGATTGCATGTCTCTGACACTTCATATTTAGGCAAGGGTTTGTTAAATATATTTAATATCTAATCTTTTCTCGTAAATAAATACGCACTAAATGCATGTCAGTGTTTTGAAATTAACTATTTTAAATTAAAAACGATTAATTAAACCTATACTTAATGCTTTCAGCAATCTTGGACTCGTTATGTAAAGAATTTTTAGCAGTCAACGTGTCTGCTATACTTTATCTTATGAATCATGAACAATATGGGCGGTCTACTGCCTCTGCACAATATTTCCTACAACTCGCCGGATATCTTGGCATACCGGTAAAGCTTTTTATAACTTTGCACGTCACGTGTCCTTACTTGTCTATGCTTTACTTTACTATTTATCTTCATACCCGATCATGTCCCAGGTGAATGCTATAACGGTGTATGCTCATCAGGTAATCGCGTGGAATGCTGACAATAGCGGTCTCGAGAAGCATGCCTCGCACGCGTCATTGCGTCTTCAACTCGCGCCCACTATTGAACATCAAACTGCGGCCATGCTTTCTATATTAGAAAGATATAAATGGCACCAATTTAGCGTCGTCACTTCGGCTATTGCTGGACATGATGATTTTATTCAAGCTGTACGAGAACGAGTTTCGGCGTTACAAGTACGAATCAAATCATTTCTATTTGTGATTGATTAAAAATTGGTATATTGCTTACGATTTTCGTATTTCATAGGATCGATTTAAATTTACGATACTTAATGCGGTGGTGGTGAAAAAAGCGGCAGATCTTAATGAATTAGTGACAAGTGAAGCTCGTGTAATGCTTTTATACGCAACTCGTGAAGAAGCAGCGGATATTTTATCATCGGCTGGGGACCTTCATCTTACCGGCGAAAACTTTGTGTGGATAGTAACTCAGAGTGTACTCGGATCTATGCAGCAGCCAAATAAGTTTCCCGTGGGGATGCTAGGTACGTAGAAACATTTCCTGTTCAAACTTTGCAAAGTTGAAAATATACCTTTCCATTTCGGTGCATAACATTATTCAAATCTTATAAAATATTTTATAAATAGTATTGTTTCTTAAAGAACAGTTTTTTTTAGAAAAAAAAACCACTTCACTATTTATTATTTTACCACCTGTGTTTATAATTTATTAATTTCATATTATGCTCGTACAGATTTTTATCTTTTTCTTTATTATTTTCGATTTCGCATTTTCTCTTAACTGTGAATCGTGCACCAGAGTAAATAAGGTCATTTACAAAGTACGTGTAAACAGACCTAGTGATTATAATATTCTTTTTGCTATCTACTTACCTTTTGGTCCTTTGTAATATTACTAAATTTTTTTTGAAGTTGTGTGATTTTTTAAAAGAATTGAGCGACTACTTAATTAACATACCATTGGAATTACGCATGTTAAATCTGTACTCCATTTTAGGCGTGCATTTCGATACATCGAGTTCTTCAGTTATCACTGAAATTGCGACAGCAGTCAAAGTATTTGCCTATGGTGTAGAGTCCTACATTTCTGAACCTGAAAACATCAGACATCCACTCGGCACAAGGCTATCTTGTAGCGGAGTTGGTACGGGGGAAGCACGTTGGTCGACAGGAGAAAGATTTTATCGCCATTTAAGAAATGTCAGCGTTGAAAATGAATTAGGAAGACCAAGTATTGAATTTACACCAGATGGAGAATTAAGAGCTGCTGAACTTAAAATAATGAATTTACGACCTACCCTCGGTGAACAGGTATATAATTCATTTATGTTAATCGATTTCTCCGGCATTTGTAAACCGATTTAATTATTTTTTTTTGTTTAGAAAGAGCGAAGACCGTAGGCACTTCTGAGGTGGTCCCACCAAGGCTGGATCTGTTGACGGCATCACAATCAAGCCGACAAATTGCTTTTGTGTATTTGTGTACCGTTTTTGTAATTTTTTTGTGTTTGTTTTGCAGTTTTACTGCGTTTAAATTATTTTTTATAATAATCAATATTGTTGAATTTCGATTAAGTACGACAAACAATGCACTATTATCTTAAGAAATGATTCTCTATTCTAGACATGTTCCTAATATAAGAAATTTTCTTCAGCTTGTATGGGAAGAAATTGGAACGTGGAACTCATATCCGAAGGAACGTTTAGTAATTAAAGACATAGTGTGGCCTGGAGGCTTACACACACCTCCTCAAGGAGTTCCAGAAAAGTTTCATATGCGTATTACATTTTTGGAAGAACCACCGTACATTAACCTCGCTCCTCCAGATCCAGTTAGTGGAAGGTGCTCATTAGACCGAGGTGTAATTTGTAGAGTCGCTCCTGAAGTCGAAGTTGCTGGGTAAGTAATCAATTTGATACTGGATAAATATACACACCTAGGCGTCACAGCCAGAGTCGTTTCCAGATAGGGGAAGGCACTTGTGTGACAAACGTCTGATGAGATGTCTATATTTCCGTGTCTGGGTTTCTATTAAATTCATTCTGGCATCTAAATAGAAGCTTTTGCTTACTTCGGGGTTAGACAAATTTGTGTTATTTGTTTCTATTAATTGAAATTAAATTTAAAAATCAAATATTCTATTATTTACATATTCACATTCACATATACGTAAAAATTGTGATGTGTCCAAAACTTTTTGAGCTACCGACAAGTCAGAAAAAGGACAAACTTCACTTTAATATACTTGCATCACTTTACTTAAGAGTATATTTCTGCTAAATACTGTTCTGTAATCGATGATTGTTACAGATCAATTATGGATACATCTTAGTTTTATTTGAAGCCGTTTCCATCTTAGTTTAGCTTGAAGAGTGTAAGTGCTCACTATTTGAAATTAACAGAATAACAATTTGAATTGTCATTTACCAGATTAGAAGCCGGCACTGCGCACAGAAATAGCTCATTATACCAGTGTTGCAGTGGTTTTTGCATAGACCTCTTGCAGCAATTAGCCGAGCATCTTGGCTTTACGTATGAGTTAGTGCGCGTCGAAGATGGCCGATGGGGCACTCTTCACCATGGGAAGTGGAACGGCTTGATTGCTGAGCTTGTCAACAAGAAAACAGACATGGTAAGAAATGTGTTATGTTGTAAATATATGATATGTTACCCGCGACTACGCCAGTGTTAAAACGATTTAACTCTGGCGCGGAAACCTGTTTAGATATTAGAATAAAAAGTAGCCTATGAATTCATTCACCTCCACACACAATTATTACACTCAAACATTACTCTTTTAAGACGTGACATTATGAGAAACAAACAAAATATACATTTTCGCATTGATTTAATACTTAATTGTATGTCAGATTATCATACAACAAAACATAATTATAAACAAAAATACACAAAAGGCGATGCATTTTAGTATGGATTAGCATTGTTTTTTTTCGATGTACCGCTCATTATTATACTGCCCCTTTGTGTTATTATTTTAAACCAAAATCTGACCGAAAATAATATTCATTTATTTTTGCTAAAAATGTTTGAACAATATTATTTTGACATCGCCAACAAAAACAAGCAGAAATTCCGTAACTGACACTAGACAGTTACGGAATTTCTGCTTGTTTTTGTTAAAGAATCCAAGTTCGTGATATATGACGTATGTTTACCTAACCCTGAGGTCTGGTTACACATCGAGTACGTTTCTATGTTTATTTTTAAAAACAAGGCAGAAATATTGCTGCTCCGCATTTTATATCGAAACCGGGTCGCGACACACTGAACGGGAAACGCTGGTTTAGATTACATTTTGTCCAAGCTGGCTAGCAGAGCTTTTCATAATATGGTAAACGAAATCTACGAAATTGTATATTTTATATAACAGGGCAAAAGTTCTAGCCAATATTATAAAACATATCTTTTTCAGGTCCTGACATCATTAATAATAAACTCGGACCGCGAAGCTGTAGTGGATTTCAGTGTGCCTTTTATGGAAACAGGAGTAGCGATAGTAGTAGCAAAAAGAACAGGAATCATTTCACCGACAGCATTTCTAGAGCCTTTCGACACCGCTTCGTGGATGTTAGTAGGCGCCGTGGCGATACAAGCAGCCACATTTTCAATATTCTTTTTTGAATGGTTATCACCTAGTGGCTTTGATTGCTCAACTGGAGATAGCTCAAAACGTATGCCGCAAAATCGGTTTTCACTTTGTCGAACATATTGGATTGTATGGGCGGTCCTCTTTCAGGTTCGTTATTGAAGATATAAATTTTAGTTAAATAATTTTGTGAAGTGTCACGTGGCGTTTTTTTACAAATTTAGTTTCGTGACGTAACGTAAAACCTTAAGTTTTGGTAAAACCACCGAATAGCGAGTCGGATATTTCCTTTTTTCGTCCGTGTCTTGGCACTGGACCTTGGCATGGTCCTTACTCCTTACTGGATGCGGTGTTTTAAGTTCAATATATTTTTTAAAGGTTAATTTGTCCGATATTATGTTATTTACAATTTTTACTCATTTGTGAAGAATTATTTGTCCACTTGTTTCATATCCGCTGTTTACTCACGACTTCGTTAGCATAAAAAATATTTTCATACATTTTCCACTTTTTTCCATACAAGTAGATATATCTTTAATCTCGGGTCTTTAGCTATAATCACATAAATTTTTAATGAATATCGGTCAAGTGGCTTAGCCGTAAAAGCGTAACAGACAGACAGACTTACGCAGTTATAATTACGTATTGAAGAACATTAGATGCTCAGGTAATCCATTTAATTCAAAATATTCATTTTATTTACAAAACATATTTAGCAACTTTTCATAGATAATTTTATTTTTAAAAATATCCTTAAACTTTGCTTCTAATTTTAATAATTTAATTATGAAAAAATATTGAAGTTCGTTTTAGAGTTATTTGTGATACACTTTTCTATTTGTGCATAAAAATTGGAATGAATATACGTTGTCTTGCATGTGTGGTTTTATACGTTAAAACATATTTAACAATAATTACTTAAAATGTTAATAGGCGTCAGTTCATGTGGACTCACCACGAGGATTCACCGCCCGTTTCATGACCAATATGTGGGCTATGTTCGCCGTGGTATTCCTCGCCATATACACTGCCAATCTGGCAGCCTTCATGATAACCAGAGAAGAGTTTCATGAGCTCAGTGGGCTGGACGACCCCCGGATAGCACGGCCGCTCTCTCATCGACCGGCTCTCAAATTTGGCACACTGCCTTGGTCGCACACAGATGCAACATTAGCAAAGTATTTTCCAGAACCACACGCTTACATGTCTGCGTAAGTTGATTTAAATATTTTTATGTTAATTAGTACCATAACACGTTGGCTGAAATAGATTATTGGAGGTTGTTAATAATTCACATCATTTGCTGGTAACTAACGCATAACCTTTCTAGGGCGGCTTTAGTACATCAAAAGCAACAACTTTTGTTCCACAACGTTTAGACAATCGCGAAAATCAATTACAAATACTTAGTAGAGGATTTTTGTAAAGCAAAAAGCTGAAGAACATAATTTTGTAGCAATGTAAATTAATAGATTTTTTAAAAAAAGTCAAGGTTTGCTAGAGAGTAAGACTAAAAATAAACCCTTTTTTGAAATACGTTTATTTTAAATACTCTCCTATCCATCTCTCGTAGCGCTTATAATTTTTTCACTATTAGTGAAGTAGGTATGATGTCAAATCATGTTCGGTAAGACCATGGTGTAATAATATAAGATAAAGTTTTTGGGTAGCTTTTTGGAACGACCGGCATCGGTAAGGCTCCTTGCCTTACCGATGCCACTCTGTCCTCGTATATAAGTATTAGTCCACGCTACACGCCACTGGGTTCTCCATAGGGATGGCGATTCTTTCCAAAAAAGATCGATTTTTAAATCGATTCGAATCGAAGTCTAATAAATCGATACATAAAAAAATCGAGGTAAAAAGAATCGATTTTGCAAAAATCGATCTTCTTCCGATTTGCTTATTGAGTCTATGTTTTCATTAAAAATACAAACCCGTTTACTAGTTAAAGAATTTTTCTACTAAATCAAAGTAACAAGTATTAAAAAGATATTTATTTTAGCTAGGTACATTAAATTTCATTTATTTTCATTTCCACCACCATTTCGTCCATTACCATATTCATCACCACCACTATTACTGTTATTTTTTTGACTTACTGTCTTAATGGTTAGATGACGTCTTAACAAGTGATTTCGTAAATTAGTAGTGTTTCCTTTCGTTTTTACATCTATGTGACAATATTTACATACACCGGATAATTCCTTTTTTATGAAATGATTCCATAGATCACTTTTACCCGACATCCTAAAACAATAATTTCTTGGTCATTACACTTTATTAATTGTAAAGCTTACAATAATTAGGTAATATGCATAGGTAATATGCAAAATCCAATTAGAATCGATAAATTTAACTCATAAAAATAAGTGAATATTTTATGCATAAAAATTAATGTACAATAACTATAATACAAGATAAATAAACTATTATTAATTGATTTAAAAATATCAAAGAATAATCGACAATCGATTTGTAGAAAAATAACGGGAAGGGAATATCACTATATTGCATGTAAATGAAGGAAATTATTTCTTTGTAGCCAGGCTATAAATTCAAAAAAAATGAAAAAAAAGGAAATTATTTTTCGGTTACCTTGACGAGGCTGTATGGTCGTGGTAACCTTTGCCTGTCAGTTCCTAGCGAACTGACGAATTCAACAAACAACAATATTTTTTGGTTATGTCAATAAATAAACTTAAAATAATAGTAATTGATTAAGAATTACACCTCGCGAAATAAACTAATACTTTCAAACAACTTGCATGAATGGTGATCTGACAATGGTATTTAGCGTTGTAAACATAAATTGAAAGTATTTATGTAGATAACAAGAAGCGATTACTTACCCTCAATTCAATTACTTATTACTCTATAACAAGCACAAAAAAGTCAGTATTTATTCTCTTTTTCGCAGCACAAGTACTTTACAAGACTTACAAGAATCAGTTAATTATGACAACAAAACAAAGGACTGACGCAATGGCAATAAAAGA
>NJDC01001139.1:43893-59092 GCA_002245475.1 Calephelis virginiensis
GCAAAAAGCTGAAGAACATAATTTTGTAACAATGTAAATTAATAGATTTTTAAAAAAAAGTCAAGGCCCTGTGCTAGAGAGTAAGACTAAAAATAAACCCTTTTTTGAAATATGTTTATTTTAAATACTCTCCTATCCATCTCTCGTAGCGCTTATAATTTTTTTACTATTAGTGAAGTAGGTATGATGTCAAATCATGTTCGGTAAGACCATGGTGTAATAATATAAGATAAAGTTTTTGGGTAGCTTTTTGGAACGTCCGGCATCGGTAAGGCAAGGAGCCTTACCGATACTCTGTCCTCGTATATAAGTATTAGTCCACGCTACGCCACTGGGTTCTCCATACATTTTGTTAGAGGACGATGAATTTTTGTTCAAATTCTTTCTTCGCTATTATTTAAAAGTTGTAGAAAAAAAGTTGTTGCTTTTGATGTACTGAAGACGCCCTAGTAAGGTTATGCGTTAGTAACCACTAACACTGTATATTAATTAAGACGTATTAAGATCCACCAAAAGATACATTTATAAATAATAACTGGTATTGTATCTATGTACGAGTTTATCATTAGGATTATCTATATATATATATATGTCTTTAGGAGGATTAACAATAAATATGTGTAACTAATACTACCACATCACTGAAAAACCGTCCAGCAGTAAGGGCAGTAGGATGTTTAAAGAATTGGGCATAGATTATTATCGCCAACATTTCGAAAAACATTTTTTTTCAAACTCAGTCGGGTAAATTAATATTTATTGTGAATTGGCCAACCCGGCAAACTTCGTATCCCTTAACATTAAAAGCTACTAAAAATTTGCATGGATAAAAGCATTGCTTTTTTAATTTTTCCTGCAATTTTCCCGATTTTTCTTTTCATAAGAAGTAAGAAGGTTCTCCTGACAATAACTAACACAATGGAAAAGAATTAGCGAAATTTTTCGGTCCGTTCATGCATGATGCGATGACCACTCATGATTAGGATTCACTTTTATATATTCTAGCCGAGCTGGCGAACTTCGTATGGATTGACATTGATAACTTCTGAGACTCTGTGAGAAAAATTAAAACATTGTTTTATTCTATTTTCCTAGGGTTTCTCTTTATTTGAACCTTCTCCTAACTATAACTAACACAACAGAAAAGAATTGGCAAAATTGGTGAATATGTTCATAAATGGTGCGATAACCACGCTAAATGGGGATTCATATTTAAATAGATATGCAATGCAATAAGAGAAAAACATTTACATTCCGCTTTTCAGTGCTTACCTAAGTATACACATTTACACTGGTTTTTTTCCTAAAATAAACAATTTCTAAGATTCATTAAAAAATATATTCATGACAAATCTACATACTTATACATTCACTAGTTCTTAACCGCGGCTTTGCTAGCGTGGCAGTTAATATGTTTACTGATTAATTTAGAATATTATTCTAATTAAATACTTCTTTGTATACCCCATTAATAAGGACTTTCATATAAACTTTCAACCCCCCTTTTTCAATCCTCTAGGGGCAGAATTTCTAGAAACGCTTAAATACTTATTTTTAATACATAGGTAGCCCAAAAATAAAATTTCATGTTTCTAACTTAAAAAATGACGGTCTTCCATACAAACTTTCAACCCCTGTTTGAACCCCTTAGGTGTGGAATTTCGAAAATTCAATCCCTAGTGGGTATCTACTCAATAAAACGACCGTACTCACCAAATTGCATGGCTGCAACTTTAACAGCCTTGGCTCGGCGATGATGAATCAGTCAGTCAGGACATGTTATTTTATAAGTATAGATATCTTAAAGCCACCTCTCTAACTACTTGCGGGTAATATTAATAACCTATTTAAAATAAAAGATCGTGCTAGTGTAGATCAGTTGCCAGGTAAAAAGGCCTTATCAACTAAATTCTAAAAGGGCTTTCTTTAGCTGTAGATAGCTTAATAATATAGTGAGTTATTTATCTAACTTCATGTTTTAACGCTACATACGAGGGTCGATCCAAAATTTCTAAGCCCAACCAAGAAAATGAAAGAAAAGTGGGTCTAAATTTATTTTTATTTTTCGACATAGTCTCCTTCTAGCTCAACACACTTCTTCCACCTGGCCTGCAACTTGTTTATCCCCTCGAAAAAAAAAGATTCCGGAAGGTCGGCGAAATAGTCGTTTACTGCGACTCATCTTTGGTCGAAAATTTCGAGCCACCCAAGTGTTTTTTTAAATTTGGAAATAAATGATAATCCGAGGGGGCTAAATCCGGCGAATAAGGTGGGTGGGGCAGCAGCGATTCGTAGCCACAATCATGGATTACAGACATTGTTTCAACCGAAGTGTGAACACGTGCATTGTCTTGATGAAACAAAACTTTCTTACGCAACCTTCCCGGCCTTTTTTCTTTTATTTCTTCCCGGAGTCTTCGTAAAAGGTTACAATAATAACTAGAATTTATAGTTTGACCTTTCGGTAAATAATCTACAAAAATAATGCCCTTCGCATCCCAAAAAACAGAAGCCATGACTTTGTTAGTCGACAAAACGACCTTAGCCTTTTTCGGTGTAGGAGAGTCTGATCTTTTCCACTGTTTGGATTGTTGCTTTGATTCAGGAGTATGGTGGTGAATCCAGCTTTCATGCATGGGAACAAATCTAGACAAAAATCCTCGGGATCAATCTCAAAAAGTTCCAAACAGTCTCGCGAAAATATGTATCGAAATCGTTTTTGTTCAGCTAAAAGCAACCTCGGGACCCAGCGAGCAGAAACCTTATGGAACCCCAACTCTTCCGTTATTATGTGTTGCACCCGGCCATAACTAATGTTTGTTATCTCAGCTATCTTACCAATAGTCAAACGTCGGTCACCCAGTACGAGATCACAAATTTTATCGATGTTTTCTTTCGTGGTAGAGGATGTAGGCCTTCCACTTCTTAGGATCATATTTAATGCTCTCACGACCGCGCTTAAACTCAGCTACCCACTTTTTGACACTGGAATACGATGCAGCAGACTCCCCCAAAGTGCTCACCATATCTTGATGGATGTCTTTTGGTGATAGGCCTTTTTTATTGAGGTACTTAATGACTGCACGGTGTTCAATTTTCTCCATTATTGAAAATTGCGTCAGATTGCTTCAAACAAATAATCACAGAAAATTTATATTATGCAGTATCGGAATGAAACTGCGCACAATAAATCAATATGACACATACTAACAAATGACGGTAGATTTTAAAAAGATGTCATAGCTCCATGTAGGTTAGGCCACGAACTTTTGGATCCACCCTCGTACTATCAAGTGAAGTTACATAAGAAAGATACGAGGTTTTTGTATACGTCGGAAACTTCCGAATCAAAAGTTTTTTTTTTTATAATAATAAATATCCGGAATAACGAGTATAATCGCCACACCATCGCTCTGTAACATTTGAATAATCCAGTTATTTAGTTTACGACTAGATTGTAGTGCTATTCGCTATTACTACTAAAGACAAGCCGTCTTATCACAAACAATATTTAGACGCTTGTTTAGCTAAACACTATTTAAAATTGACATCCAGCCCTTAACATGATGATACGTCCATCATGTCATTAGTTGGAATGCCAATTTTAGACTATGTTTAGTGAAAAGTTTGTTCAACTAGCGTTTAATTTTTTGTAGTGAGGCGGAATGTTTTTAATTTAAATCTGTGGTTTCCTATTAAATATATCTCCTTTCTCTTTGTTGTGAAAAAACCTTAAAACATTTTAGCCCCACGTATTATACTAGCAAAGTAATGTATATAAAAGCACAGATTATGACGTAATAGTTCTCATGCAATAAAAGCTTCTAAACAGGAAGCGTGTCTCTTGAATTTCCTGGCGTAACTTAGGCCGTAGCGCGTAGCGATCGCTCGCCGTAACTCGTAACGCTGCCGAGCGCAACGTAGCATACTATTATTTGCATATTATATTTAAATTGTACGAACATTTAATTTAGCGATAAATAAAGCTAATAAAAAAAGTGTACGGACTCTTCCGGATATTTACATATCAATATGTAATATATTTATTTATAGTTACGGTAGTTTTTCCCCGTGTTGGTCCGGCCTCTTTTGCAGTATAGACCATCTACCTTGCTGCCAAGCACCTCGTAAAAGGCGAGCATAGGCATATTGTCAATAACACCGTGACATCTGCTTAGGTAGAGTTTCGCAGCGACTTGCCCGGATTGGTACCATCGCTTTATCTGTTCCTGCCGCCGCAACGTCAGCAATTGCCGTTGACGTGATCCGATTTGGAGGATGAGGTAGCCGGTAAACTCACTTTGGCGCGAGGCTTAACACCCCAGCCTCAGGTTGGCAACGCATCATAACAATTTTTGATGTACCTAGGCGGCGTGAATTTCTTACCATCAGGAAATCTGTCTGCTTGTTTGCTTTTCAATATCATAAAAAAACAGAGGTCCACCTATAATGCTACGAGTACTTGACATTCGCTACCAGTCAACTAAACTTCATTTGATAAATAGTTTGATTATTGATAAAATAAATTCATTTGCAAAATGTTATTCCTGAAATGTATAATTTCCCGTGTTGGTCCGTAAGCGTGTCCTCTGTGTAGAGATAATTGGCCTCCCTGTCTGGCAACTCGTTGGGGGTAGGGTAGGGTAAATTGATAATTACAAACAAAACCACTGATATCAGAGTGCTGAGTAGCAACTAGCCTTTTCATGTAACTAGCAATTATGTTTGGCACTGTCTCGGTCCGGTGCGGCAGATTACATGGTAGACTTGCACGTTAGGCTTAACGCCCCGGCTGCAAGACACACACGTATGTTATCACATATTGTGGAGTATACACCGCACATATTATCCTCGGGGGAGCCGTATGCTAGGTTTCTGACTTATCAGCTGTGAATGTGTAGCAATTACATCCGAATTCATGTGTTTCAAGATAGAAATATCCTTAGAAACTGTCACTTCTAATACATTAGTAAAACTAGAAAGTATGATTAGATTTAGTACTATGGTAACAATTCAGGTTAGTAGTTATAAAGTAAGCAAGTATTTTCATGCCCGTATCTCCGAAAAGGTAGATACTAAAGAGAGTACCCAAGGGAAAATACTAACATCTGCAATTTGATAAATGGCAAATCTATCGCAAACCGAGTACTTGTCCAACCCCGAGCAACGTTGCTATAATTAAAATTTTTAAACATTAAAAGAACATTATTTGAGTTATCCGGAAATCAAACGCATCATGTAGTCAACATCGGACCACTAGACCACAGAAACGTTGTTACTTTAAAAAAATATACCGTAAGGCGAGCAATGACGTATTTGTGCTTAAGTTTATTTTTTGCATAAAGTACAGTCAAAATTACATTATTTTTTAAGAATGCTTAAACATTTATGCTATTCAGTCATACTGGTTGCATTGTAAATAATTACTTTTTAGGTACAATCGTAGCTCTGTTGGGGCAGGAGTAACAAGTGTTTTGACTGGAGAGCTCGATGCATTTATATATGATGGCACTGTTCTAGACTATTTGGTTTCTCAGGTAACTATAAACAAACGTTTTTTATTACCTTGGCTTTACAATAATATGACATACAGATACGTCAAGTCCCGTTTGGGGTAATAGTCATTAATGAAATGAAATAAAATGTTGTAGAATAGTTTAGGTTAGGACCTAACATATTGCATAACAACATTTGTAACAACAACAAGTTCTATTGCAAATAAAATATTTTGATTTTTAAACATTAAAATATATCTTGCATTTGAATAAAGAAACAGAAGGCCAAGTATTTTGATGTCATGATAAATATAAAAGCAATATAATGGTGGTAATATTGTTGCACTCATTAAACTAAATTTAAGTTACTGGCGTCGTTTTTCAACGAAAGTAATAGAAAGAGACAAACATTTTTAGTGCTATTACGACTGTGGGTTACCATAAGCTCTTTAAACAGTATTATTTCAATAACACTTATTTTCATCGGAGAAAGACGACCTTATGATGTTTATTATAAAGTTGCTTATAGAGGCGGACATTTAGCAAGATGGAAAGCGTTCGTGGTAGAGCACTCTACTCAACGGACTACCGTTTTACTGTAAAATTATTAATTGGTTATTTACACTCCCGGATCTTATCTAACGTTTTCTTCTTTTTCTTATTTGACAAAAGGAACTGTTTACGGAACCATTGATCTTTTCACGGGAACAAATTGTATTATCAAATAATGCCAACCATTTTTTTCTCTTATTAACTCTTTCATTATATCCTGGTCACGGCTTTCCATATTGTAACTATCCCTACCCTTCCCTTGTAAAAACTTGCTCGTATTTTGATCAATAAACTCCAGAGACAGAGAGAGGGGATGAATTTTGAAATATTAAATCATACTAAATAAATAGTTATACATATATAAATAAACAATTACATAATTTTATAATAGATAGGCAATAATATAATAATAATTATATATAGTCTAATAAAATCCAACCCCTCCCTACAAATGTATCTAAGACTCACGAGTTTTAGGCAATGAAATCCGGAAATCTCTTAGGTTAACTTCTACGCCTTGCTTGCTATGCATTTTTTTCCTAGATTCCGGAATCTCTACACATTTTAACAGACTTTTAATCTAACCCTCGGAAAACGTTAATTAAAATCGTCACAACTTAACACGTTCGCACAATTTGACAGGTTTTGACAATTTTCCATCTATTTTGTTTTTGTTTCATTTAAAATAGCATGCAATTAAAATGAGTTTAATTTGTTCACCGCAGAATCATCTGTCTTTTTTTACAGGATGAGGACTGTCGCCTATTAACTGTTGGTTCTTGGTATGCAATGTCGGGATACGGAATGGCGTTTACGAGAAACTCCAAATACCTCAGTATGTTCAATAAAAGGCTGTTGGACTTGCGTGCTAATGGAGATCTCGAGCGATTACGCCGGTAATAAATGTTTACAGCTAACATTTACATAAATTTATACTTCTGAGTAACCATTTTCCCCATCTTGCGTTATCAGATAAATCTTTGGCAATGTAGACAAAGTTTTATATTCCCATGAGAATAATAATATAAGGGAATAGTTTAATTATGACATATACAATAAACATGATGGAACAACAAATAAATATGCTTATCATCCGATGGAAGTTGGTGTCTAACTTTATTTGTAAGTTATTACAATATTCGCTACCTGGGGCGAAATTTTTTCTTTTTTTTAAATTTGTAGATATTATAATATTTCCTTTTTTCATATGCGAGATATGATTTACATTATGATATCTATGTTTTTTTTTTTATATATATAATGGCAAGGAAATTATGGCAACGACTGTAATATTAACCTACGATGAGTATGACTGCAATAAAATGGTCGATTTTTCCAAGTTTATTATTTTGGATTCCAAAGAGTTTTTTTGTTTTGTAAAAAGATAATGCACGTCCGAAATATTTTAGAGAACTTATCTTGCCTTAGTCAAAAACATGATTTTTGAAAGTAAAGGTTTTAAACTATAATGTTTTCTTTCAGATATTCTTAAATCCTTTTATTTCCCAATATTTGTTATATTGAATGGAATTATATAGATTATGATAAAAGTGTACCTTAGCTCGAATTTTATTTATTTGCAGTAAGTGCTGATGTTCATTGGATAGCTAGGCCATCTAATGCTCTGGGGCCCTTACTCTTGTGTTTTTTTTCTTGAGCTCGTCACTATTATTTGCAAATGTTAGAATTAATAAGTACTATGTAGGTACCTACATCAAGACGCATTTCTTATTAGTGAATCGTAACTTGCATTATGCATGAAACTTGCACGAAGTTATTCACGACTGGAGTTAATAAAGTGTAAAATAAACTTTGATATATGCGTAGTTTTAAAAAATATTACATAGTTTAAGTGCAAAGTACATTGAAAAGATTTTTAGTAATTTAATTAACTAGTTTTAATTAAAATCTACGCCATGCCAAGTTTTAGTTTAGTTTTTACATTGATTAAAAGTGATCAACGCAATTGATATGCCATTTATTATTTTAAGTCTATTTACAACTAAAATCCCGTTTCAGCTTCGCACGCTAGGACCAACTACTATGTTATTATTATACATATAAGCCTTTCTCTTGAATCACTCTATTTAAAAAAAATCTCATCAAAATCTGTAGCGTAGTTTTAAAGATTTAAGCATACATAACGATAGACAGCGGAAAGCGGTTCTATGTATTGATGCCAAGACTATATATGTTAGGCTTATTCCGCTCTGCGAATATTCACCTTTTTCGGGGTTCACGGGTTTTTTTACATTTTGAACATCTGCAACATATTGAATCATATAAAAATGTCCGCACTAGCGCGGGCGGTGAAAAATTCGCGCGGAAAAAGATCTATGATGCGGCGTAGATTTATAACTGTATTAAAGTTTTATATATTATTATAGAGTACTATCACTATGACTGTGCTGAGTTTGACGTGAACTAACAAAAAAGTGCGAATTTTTACTCGCGGTGCGGACTAGGCGTAATATTCACGAGATTGGGGTCATTGGTCAGAAGCGTGTACGTCGCGATCCCTGCCAGTCCATTAGACTGCAATTCTGGCCCGAAAAAGTGCCGCAGAACGGGTTAGGGCGTTCCCTGGAGGCGACGCGTACCGATCCGTCCTCGTCGGTACGAAAAGAGGCAGATACGGTGTTGGGGGCCGCCATCCATCACGCCAAGGCCGAACAGGCGAATCGAGAAGTGGAGAGTGCCAAATGGGCACGTGGAACGTGAGAGGTGGAATGGAAGTGAAAATAAACGAATTCATCGATGTAATGGATTAGAGATGCTTGGATTTACTGTCTGTAACGGAGACTAAGCGAAAAGATACTGATACTTTTGATCTCCCGGTGGTGGGTTGGCCCTGTGGTCTGGTGTATCACAGAGCGATCATGCCAGCGCTAAAGTACGTATCATATTATCGTCTCGATTAGCCTCAGGCCCAAAAGATTATGGTCTGGTTGGTCCGAGAGTCGCTCTGGGTTCGTATTAAGCTGGGAGTCACGCGAGTTTTTGTGGTAGCTACATATGCTCCGGTAAACTCGTCGTCGTCACATGACCTAGGAAAGTTTTAGGATTCTATGTGGGATGTTCTGGATATGGTTGAAGGAAATGAAAAAGTGATTATTTGTGGTGACTTGAATGATGCGACGGACTGGTCACGAGGCCGTTTTTGGACCCTATGGTGATAAGAGAGTGAATGATGCAGGTAAGCATATTGTGGATATTGTAAATTTATAATATCTGGAAAGAAATCTTCTTGTGTCTAATACATTATTTCATCACAAGGACGTAGATGTGTTTACATGTAGAAGGAATGATCAAATAAGTATGACAGATTTGATTTTCGTTGATAGTCCCCCCCTTGAGTTTTTAATGGACACAAGAGCCTACAGAGTACCAACTCTCAACACGGACCATTATCTGGTTAGTGGCCGGTTAATGGATCTGTTTAGAAAGTGGAGCATTGGTGAGTACGTGTTCCACTTGGTGGACTAGAAATGATTAAGAGTAAAAAGTTGCAAAACCCTAGACCGAAAGAGAAAGTATGAGACTAGAAGAGAGGTGGGCAAACAGCTTCGAGACAAATTTCAAACTCTTTTGGAGGGAGATGAAGAAGTGTCGGAGTTGTTCGTCTGCCTCTAGAATCAATAGAATTAAGTCTAAGAGTGGTGAAATTCTTGCAAGCATGGATGACGTATTAGCGATGGAGTGAATTGGAGATATTTACGAATATGCCCAGGGTTCTGCCGCTGGGTCTGAGTACTCAAATGACTCCGAAATAGCGGCGGCAGGTGATGGCATTATGATGAAAGAGGTTGAATTGGCGATAAGAAGTATGAAATATGGTAAGTCTGCGAGAGTAGATATAGCTGAGATGATCAAGTTTAGTAGTCCTGCCGTTCGGTACTCTCTTTATGTCATTTGTAAGATTTGTAACAAATGTTGGAGGACTGGCATAGTATTTGATATCTGGCGGCGTGCGGTCATCGTGCCCATGAATAAAGGCAAGGGTTCACGCATGGACTGATTATCTGAGGGTGGTGTCAAGAGTCTCAAAAATCGGCGTGTTTGTATGAAAAGGTGGAGAAGGAGGAATGTGGAGGAATCCAAGCAGTTCTGCCAGGATCGTGAGGTTTGGCATTCGATACTCTCTGCCTATCTGTAAGGAACTTGGCTTGAAGATGTGTATGTATAATTCGCGAGAATAAATATTGCGCGGTGAAATATCGCTGTGCGGACTAGGCCTTAGTGTTTTGCAATATTAAAAAAGTAATGACTCTGAAGATGCTTAAGAAGTGAAACTGGTAGGCCCAAAATAATAAATGACATGATAGTATACTTTCGTCAATCATAATAATGGGATTTAAACTAGTGCTGACTATGGAAACTGCGAAAAGTATTTATGAACATAAATATAATGTACACACATGTAGCAGCAAAAAATCATATAAAAAAAGTTGCCCAAATGACGTATCAACAATATGCACCCAGGGAATCATGTAGTAATCGGCAAGTACTCGGTAAATTTAATAATGTTAATCGATTTCTAGAGCCTATTCTATTATGCAAACCGTTATAGCTGTTTCTTTTTTTAAACGTTGTTATCGTGAACTTTATTGGGAGACGGCCCTGACCTCGTCTATCATACAAGTATAAAAGTTGACTACGTAATAAATTTGCCATACATTTTGAATTTTAAGCCCTATAGGCCTGATACAAAGTTACTGTGTCTACGATTTTTTAAGTGCCTACAAAGCGGATAACCTTGAAATAATTACAACCGCTTGTACCTACGCTCCTGGGTTAATTTTATAATGAGTTAAACGTATAAATATAAAGCGAATAACTGTAGTTAGAATCTAGATCAGATTTAAATATTTGGCCGTTTAATGCCACACGTTAGATTTTTGATGCACGTGCAACACGTGGATGTTGGATAACGTTTCACCATATGAGAATCCAATTTTAATAAAACGCTTGTGTTTGAAGAGTGTTTAAGTTTTTCTGATCATTGACCGTATTACGGATCATTGATATAGCGCCTGTTTTCAAAAAATAAAAAATACTGCATTTGGTCTACACATGAAGTTCATGTGTGACATTGTTATAAATTGTTTTATATGGCTCCAACCATACATTAGTTACTTAAACTATTTACATTTGTTTAATATTGCTACAGGTATTGGATGACAGGAATCTGCAAACCGAACAAGCAAGAACACAAGTCATCAGACCCGTTGGCTTTGGAGCAATTCTTGTCTGCTTTCCTATTACTTATGGCTGGGATCCTTCTTGCCGCGTTACTTCTACTTCTAGAACATGTGTACTTCCGTTACATGCGTGAACATTTAGCGGCTTCGAACGCTAGTTCTTGTTGCGCTCTCGTTTCTCTATCCATGGGTAAATGTTTTTTTTTAATTTTTGATTTGGGCGTGAGCATAGCTGCCATTAGTCAATTTTAATTAATTTGTAGCAATTTTTTACCAATTTCTGATTTCCAAATCCAAAATAAATGGATTGGGAAAGGAAATTAAAATAGGTCATATTTCGTCATAATCAGTCATATTCTTAGGTTCTTGGGTCTTAGGAAAGGCGGTAGCATCATACCCTGAGCTTATGGAGCGATATTTTGTGGACTCGTGGGCAATTATTACAAAACTTTTTTCGTATTAAACAAAAAAATATGTGATTTTTTTTTTGTTTAAATCTACCTACTTAGCACACGGTTGTTTCCTATCAGGTCTGTTCAATTCTTCATTAATACAATCAAAGATGCTTTGCCAGCTTATTTGCTGGTATGTCTAATAAAATTTGAAATATCAATGTAAAAATAGACAGTAAATTTGTAATGACCGTGTCAATAATAAAAAAGAAGAAGACTCAATGTTATGTAAAATTCGATGCCTTTAGATATTTTGAGTAAGAGTTAGGTAGGTACTATCCTGAAACTGCGAAATCGTCTTCAAACATACTATAAACGCCCATCAAATGCTACATTATCTAGAAATTTTATCAAAATCAAAGGAATGAGTTAGTGTGATGGTAAATCCGTCAGCAACTTTTGTAGCATTGTATTGCAACATGTAACAAAACCGCAGACCACAGCTAGTTACTTTATAATATTTATAAGGTATCCGGACTAAAAATAATCTTATGATTGCTATGTTCGTAAGATTCAGAACATGAGTAGATTTGGATATCGCGTCAAAGTTTAAAGTATCATGCCCATCATCTTGATGCGTGGCGATCTACAACTGTATGATTCTGAAGCCATTTCTTACCCCGCAAAACAACACTTTTGTGAAATCAGTTACCGAGGACTGTATTTCTAAAAAATATGACTTAGGAACCTTTAAGAAAAAAGCGTAATAATTTGTTAAAGGTCGACAACGCATTTGTGATACTCTTAGTGTTGTCGATGTCGTTGGGCGGCGGTGATCACTTTCCATCTGGAGACCCAAATCTGTAGATACAAAAACGAAATCACCACTAACCCTTCGAAGTCTAACTTCACAACTGCATTTGAGTGCTGACTGCCAAATTAAATTAGTCACAGGAGTACTAAGTCAAACGCCTTTTTTAATGTTATAGGAAGGAAAACAAGCAGACGGATTTCCTGATGGTAAGAAATTTACGCCGACTAGAGACACCAAAGGTGGTAATGGTGCGTTGCCAACCTGAGGTCGGGATGTTACGCCTCGCGCAAAAGTAAGTTTACCAGCTACCTTACCCTCCGAACCGGAACACGTCATGACCCATTAATTGCTAAAAAAATAAATGGATTTAGTACCCAACAATCACTTTAATCACAATCCATCAATGCTATTATTTACCTTAATCTATTCCATGTGCAGGACAATCCTTATCTTTCCACGGGGCCGTTGTAGAAGCAGCTGCACGAGGGTTCGGGCCCGGCAACCGTGGACATTGTCGGTCCGCTATTTGTGCTGCTCAGGTAAACAATTTCACATCGTATGTACATAACTCTTGTCTATAAGTACAAAGAAGAGGTCCAAGAAATAGTAGAAGGTAAGAGATGATATAAGGCGACCATTGTTTCTGCCTCTAATGACGTGACCATGAATAAGTTCGCGTTCAGATTTCGAGTTCTGCGACCAATTGTTCGGTTTTGAGCCACCACCTTGCTTATTCTTGCAATCATACTGACAGTTGTCATTGTCCGGTTTCGGTTGTAAGTATTGTGTCTTACAATAGGGTAGCAGCTAAGTTTAGTTCAGCAGCATCCGCCTCTCTGCGGGGCAGCTTATGACAGGCGAAGAAAGATTAAAATGTTCATAGGTCATTCATGTGCTTATCCCAACGTATTGTGTGGAAGCGAGAGTTAGGTATGTCAGAAAGAGCATGAAAGTAGGATAAATGCGGTCGAAATGAAAACTGAAACACTACGGAAAATCTGTGGTGTACCTAACGCTCGCTGACTGCATTCATAACAGTGAGATCCTAGAAGGAGTGGGATTGAAAGAAAGTGTTGGTGTTAAAATGCGAAAGGGCATGCTCCGCTGGTTCGGTCATGTGGAAAGAATGACAGATGAAAGATTGGCAAAGCAGATATACAATGCGAATGTGGATGAATGTACGTACCCGGGGAGACCAAGGCTTACATTTCACGATCAGATCAATCGGATATTATCCGAGGTTGGTGTCAAGTCTCCGAAACCGGCGTGTTTGTATGAAAAGGTTAATGAATGTGTGGCATACTTACTTCAACCACAGTCTTACCCAATTAATGTAATTAAGTTACAAATGTGAAGGAAGCAAGACAGGTTTGTCAGGATCATGTGGTCTGGCACTCGATACTTTCTGCCTGCCACGTAAGGGACTTGGCCTGAAGATATGTATGTATTGTATGTAGGTCATTCATTACCAACATGACCACTGGTGGTAGAGTGCTGTGCAGCAACTTGTCTGGGTAGGGATCCGCCGCCTGAGCTATTCCAGTCCCCATAGCAACTCCGTCATGATCAGGTCCAGGGTAGGGTAAACGGTAGACTTGCACCATTGCGGCCTTCTATCCCGGCCTCAGGACACTTGTAACATCTATGGTGTATATTGGCCTCAGTTGTCTCTCATCATCAAGAGAGCCGTGTACTTGTTCGCTGACGTCTCACATAAAAACATGTGCGCAGGTGTGGCGAGCGCGACACGAGCGCGACGCGGCACTGGCCCGGGCCCGTCAGCTGGCCGCGGCTCTGGCGGCGCACGGGCTGGCCCCGCCACCGCGGCGGTTGGCGTCTGCGGCGGCGCTGCTGGCTGCAGGTCCGCGCGACGCCACACGCCCGCGCACTTTGCGTGTGCCCGCCGACTTGCTGCCCGACCTCGACCGCCCGCTTTCTTGCGGGGACCTAAGCTCCAGGTATTGTTTTATTTCGATTAACCTAACTTCATAATAATATCTTTGCATATTAAAAAGCGAACAAGAAATCGGTTTTTCTAATAAGAAGTAGGTATATTTCTTTGGCCATCTCTAAACTGTCGCTAAATGATGATCTCGATCATGTATGTGCAATAACATAAAAATGTATCGAAATTGGTTCAGCATATTTGTTATATTTCATTCATTGGCCAGGAGGGTGCACGTCGCGATCCCTGCCAGTCCATTGGACTGCAATTCTGGCCCTAAAAAGTTCCGCAGAGCGGGTTAGGGTGTTCCCTGGAGGCGACGCGTACCGATCCGCCCTCGTCGGTACGAAAAGAGGCAGATGCGGCGATGGGGGCCGCCACCCATCACGCCAGGCCCGTACAGGCGAATCAAGGAGTGGAGAGTGAGAGTGAGAGGGAGAATAGAAGCGAAGATTAATGAATTGATTGATGTAATGGATGAGAGATGCCTGGATTTACTGTGTGTAACGGAGACTAAGCGAAAAGGTAGTGATACTTTTGATCTCCCCGGTGGCGGGTTGGCTCTTTGGTCTGGTGTATCACAGAGCGATCAAGCCAGCGCTGGGGTAGATATCATTTTATCGTCTCGCTTAGCCTCAGGCCTGAGAGAGTATGGTTTGATTGGTCCGAGACTGCTCTGGGTCCGTATTAAAGTCACGCGAGTTTTTGTGGTAGCAACCTATGCGCCGGTCAACTCGTCGGCGACTCATGACCTGGAAAAGTTTTGGGATTCTGTAAGGGATGTTCTGGATATGGTTGAA
>NJDC01001140.1:0-16402 GCA_002245475.1 Calephelis virginiensis
GGTAACGATTTAATTTCCGTATAATAGCAAACAACCAGACGGACTCCAACCGCCTTACCAGACAAACATTTACGGCCAATATTAATAATCAACCCTAATCCAAAACTTGCTGTCCAAGATTGATATTTTGATCCATTTTATGTTATCGCTTGCCAATAACATATCTGTGTACAGGATAAATATGGCAATTAGGTATGGGATAGGCCGCCGGATACGCAGCTATCTAGATTGCTTGAAATCCATTAGATTGAGGTACATTATTATTAACATTGGCCGTTAGACGGCTGTTTAACTGCACACTATCTATAATTATAATTTACAATACCAATAAAGTGCTTCACGTGAATACGTTTAACGAGTGTTCAAAACAAAATTCAAATTTACACTAAAACATATTACTCTACGTAACATATTAGGTTACGTAAACTAAAACTAAACAACTGAAAAAATACTTTGATAATTTTGAATATTGGTGAAGTAAAAATGTTATCACATCCGTATTTTCCCCGTATTGGTCTGGGTCATCGGTGTAGAATAGACCATCTGCCTTTCTGCCAGGCAGCTCGTTAAAGGCGAGCATAGGCATACCGTCACTAACACCGTGTCATCTGACGAGAGTTTTGCAGCGACTCTCCAGGATTGGTACCACTGCCTTACCCTTACCTATTTCTGCCGCCATAACGTCAGTGTAACAGGTTGGTAACGCACCATTACCAACTTGGATGTCTCGAGGCGGCGTGAATTGGTTAGCATCAGGGAATCCGTGTGCTTATTTGCCTACCAATATCATATTCAAGCTGTAGTGTCTACGAGTAGACTCCAAAAACTTATCTTTCTTTTTAAAAATTTAAGACATATAGTTGATTTTCAATATTTAAAATCAGTTTGTTACGCCTTAGCTCAATGTGTATTACTGTATTACAACTTACTGTATTACAGTCGAAAAAGCGCAAAGGGCAATATTAAAAGTTCTCTTAAACAAACCGATTCGTTTTTTAACCGCAGACGTATACTCGTTATCTCAAGTTCTAACAGTGAGGCAATTATTTATAATGCAAACTGTCCAGAGAAAACACACACAATTGGGATTTTGAAAATAAAAAATGTATTGATTTTTTTTATGTATTTTAAAACTTCGTTATTAATTATATCGATGTGTCATGCGAAAAACTGAAAAAAAATATTTTTTATTTAATTTTAAGCAATTAAAAGTTACATACATACATACATACATATCTTCACGCCAAGTCCCTTACGGGGTAGGCAGAGAGTATCGAGTGCCAAACCTCACGATCCTGACAAACCTGTCTTGCTTCCTTCACATTCATAACCCTTTTCATACAAACACGCCGATTTCGGAGACTCTTGACACCACCCTCGGATAATATCTGATTGATCTGATCGTGACACTCATCTTTTCTTTTTCTTTTTAAATAACACTTCAGACTAGGTTAACCTCTGTATTTTTCTCATCAAATTGTAACTTTTGTAAATTAAATGTTTACGAATGATGTAAATAGGGAAGCGACCTTGGAGCACAACACTTTTGAGATTTAACTAGGACACCAAAGCTCCCACTGATTGAACGAATTGTCTTCCTCCCTGTCTACAGCTGCGCAACCATATTTAAAGCTTTAACACTGCCATCAGCACGTCGTGATCTACTGAGTTGCACGCATAACTAAACTCAAGCAAAAGTTAAAACACATAAAACCTTGGCACTACGTTCACCCTTTCCCTTCGTTAAGTCTTTACCTTTTACCAATTGAAATAATTAAGTTTAGTATTTGCATGGTATGTTTAATGTTTCGGCATACAAAGCATTAAATAGTGGTTTTATACATATATTAGTCCCCAATGTCTCATGCAGAATGCATGCATTCCCCCTCCCTAATTCTCCTTTACATCTCATAATTTTTAGTGCTTTGCACCATTACAGTCATAAACCAAATATTCATATACGAATTACCGTCCATTTGCCGAATATTTGTTTAGTCCATGAAGTTTATGTGTTCTGTGTTGTATGTAAGATAGGGACATAGAAAGTATACGCGGGTACTAACATATTACACCTAGACAATCTCCCCTCAATTAACAAGTTAAAATTGGCTAAAATTATTTCATTTTTTCAGGCATTTGGTACTAATTCAACAGCTACGGTAATGTAACGTTTTAGTTTTCTTTAGTGATCTCTAATTTACAAGTACTTGATATTATTATAATATTAATAAGATTGTTACATACGTTTTGATTTGGGGCGGAATTTTATATGACGAGTAGGTTTTTGCATACTTTATTTGAATAGTATTGATAAAAAAGCAGACGGATTTCCTGGTGGAAAATAATATTAAACTAAATCTAAAGTACCCAGAAACGGCAATGGCCGTTGCTTATCTGAAACTCGGTAGTGCGTATTCGTAAGTAAGAGTCTATCCTCGAAACTTTATTATGACATACACACATCGCATATGAATGATGGATCTTCATTCTGAGAAAAGCATAAGTAGGATAGCTTACCAAGGGGTCCCCTTGACGGCGTCCATAAAACGTTACCTTTGAAGTTTATCTTTTTTTTGCGAAAATCAATAAAAATCACAAGTTTCAAGGTCGGGACTATAAAAACTACAAGTACATATACCTCTCTGCGATAGTCGTCTTCAGATCCTCTAAAACAGTTATCGCGTCCCGTCCCCTCTTATCAAAGCATGAAACCACTATCTTTTTTCCTACACTTGACCTCTCTTCGCTTTAATAGGCAATTCCTCTGAAGGAAACATTCACTGATCATAATAGTAAATCCAGCTTTCGACAACCGTATGTCGACCGCGACATTTGAGTCACCTCCGTTAAATGTTTCAATAATTTCACGGTACCCACCAACACGACGGAGTTTCTAGGCCTCGGTTAGGTAGGAGGTATCCATCGATCAAATAACTTCCTGATCGCTCAATGTTCATGGAAGATTTTGTTTACTTGACTATCTGACTCGGTATCGGTAAGCTTAGAAGCTTGCTTACTGACACCGAATCTGCTAATAGGTCACTCTTTTTTTCAGTCTCAACGCTTCAAGATCCTCTCTTTAGTGTAGGGAAACACGATTTTATAGGTTTCACGTGTCTGTATGTTTTTAAAATGCCAATTTCAATGGGGACGTAATCAATGTTGTTCCTAACTAACTATGTTAGGGTTATTAAAGTATGAGTTTTTATTATTGTTGGTAAAATTACCGTGATCCAATGTGATATCAAATTCACTATTTATGATCAAACCGCCAGTCTCCAACTCAAGTTCTGGTTTTCCTAATATTTCAATGAATAAATCCTTTCTCATGCCTCGACCATTCGATCTTCAACTTTAGATTTATGTTGTAATTACAGTGTACTGGAATTAACTGCAAAGCTCAGGTATGAATCCATACTGTGACAATTAATTTAACATACGAGTACATTACATATTAACTAGAAGTAAGACAAAATACCTAGGAGAGTGAAGTGCTAAAAAAGCGGCCCTCTAAAAAATTACAGCTGGCTCACCATGAAGCTGTAGCCTACTACTGTACTGTACACATTTGTACTTTGTTAATTGACTTCACAAGAGTATAGTAGTAGTAGTAGAGTAGTAATAACCTCCAGTAGCAATCTATAGCTTCATGTGGCTACCGTGGTACTGATTTTTGTGAATATCAGTAAGCTGGGGGCCCAGAACCATGAACCTGTCTTTTATTGAATTAGTTTTTAGCCTGTAGAGTAATGTGCTATTTTTCACCTCCCTCTAAAAGAGTTATGTGTTCATCTCAAAGTCGTTAGCCAACCATCAACGACTTGAATAACTTTGCACTCCCAAATACTTCTTTCGCGACTTCAACCATAGATTTTTTTTTTAAATTAGAATATTTTAAAAGATAGTTTTAAAATATTCTAACAGTCATCCACGTTTTAATACGGTAGGCACACTCTATCCAGCCTGTCTTGGACTTGACTCTCATACATGCTTCCTAAACTTGGGTCTTGCAACTTTTCACTCTCTTTCCAGCTCTTCAAATGGAACACGTACTCGTCGAAATTAACTAGAAAGCCACAAGGGCTTACTATTTTCTATACTAAAATTCAAACAAAATTATGACTTATGACACAAATCTGGGGGTCTCTGGGGTGATAAAACACAATATCCATATTCCATTAATATTTCAAGTAACTCGTAAGAGGCGAGCATAGGTTGAATGGGTCGTTGCCATTAAGACCGCTGACGGCCGAGTGCTGTGCAGCACTTGCCCGGGTAGGGATCCACCGCCTAACCTATTCCTGCTGCCATAACGACATCGTCGTCCGCAGGGTAGTGTAGCCGGTAGACTTGAACAATAGGCCTAACATCCCGGCCAAAGGACATTGACGAACCTATGATTTTAGAATATTTGGAAGAAAGAAATGCTTAGGATTCATTGCTCCTCATGCCATTTCTAAAATTATTACGATATATATTTAAGTATTTCTATTTACTAGTGGTCGCCAGTTGGTCGAAATTCGACCTAAATAAATTTTAATATTTTGTTGATACAACGCCATCTTCATTTCTCAATACCAAACACTTTGTTTCCAAATTGTATGGTGCGCCATCTGTGATCTTTTATCGTTATCATCAATATATTTGTTTGTGTGTGTCAAATGCATGTTAATGTAGGTAATATTTTATTTATTAATTTAATGTACTTTATAAGCATTATCATTGAAAAATATTAGCGTTCTGCAATTCTCCTACACATAAACTATAAGTGTGCCAAATTTTATGTTCCTGCGTCCGCGCAATTTTCGTAAAAAAGGTCCAAAGTGTTGGCATCACGTATTTATAAATAGGTTATGTAAGTAATATATTTTTGTAAACAAGATTTATATGAAAAGATACAAGTGGGCTGCACTCAGACTTCTTTCTCCGGATCTTTTTAAGTAGTAGTAGTTTTCTAGATAGTAAAATCCGTGTTGTGCTCTGCTCAGTTATGACGGAAGCTGGAGTTTCACTCACTTCAACAAGTAAAAACAGCAACAAATTTGAAATTAGCTAAAATGATTTTTTTTTTACAGACATCTGGTACTAGTTCAAAAGCTGTGGTAATGTTATTTTTTTTAATTCTAATGCTCTTACATTTATGTGGTACATAATATCTACAGAAACAACAAACATGTTTTGATTTCTGATGGAGGTGGACTTTTGTGTAACGGGTACCGTAAAATGTGGTGAATAGGGATTCAAGGATGAACAGGGATGAATCCGGGAAAAGTTTTTGAAGATCGTTAATTATTACAAATTTGTAGAATTTTTTATGATTTTTTAGTATAATACTTAATTTGTTAAACTTCTAAATAGTAACACTGAATAAACATTTATTTAGTTGCAAAAAATAAAAATAAATGTTTGAATAACAGCATCTTGAGGTACGAAAATTTATAAATAGCTATAGCGTTATGAACTTTACTGGCAAAGTTATTTTATAGTAAAAGTAGGCGATCATGTATTAAATGTGTTGTTTAGTGTTTAAGTCATCATTCATCATCAAGATAAGTCGCAATTATTAAAGTTTTAAATATTTTTTTTGATACATACATAAATACATACATATCTTCACGCCAAGTCCCTTACGGGGTAGGCAGAGAGTATCGAGTGCCAGACCTCACGATCCTGACAAACCTGTCTTGCTTCCTTCACATTCATAACCCTTTTCAGTTATGTTCAAAAAAATGAGAGTAGGATAAATGCGTGCAGAATGAGAGCACTCGATACTCTCTGCTTATGCTGTGAAGGACTTGGCGTGAAGCTATGCATGTTTGTGTGAACTGATTTTTAACTAATTTTGATAGAATTGTAGATTAAGTTACTTTAAATCCGATCATGAAGAGAAAATTCATGAAAGTATTTTAAAATAATGACATCTTAATTTTTCGTCATTTAAGCAATGTTAATTGAACGGATTTTACTACTGATGCCACTGTTATGTAATAAACCTAATGCTTTACCTGATAGTCTTTTTTTCTGAAACTAATCTTTAAATTTGTTTCCTAATTATGCATAATCTACCAGTTATGCAAAAGGAAAGCCGATTTATTCGCAAAATTTGTTCTTCCTACATTTAAAACAGCATTTTTTAAACTGTTTTAAAAATGTTCTTACTACGCACAAAAGTAGGCAATGGTTTTTTTAAACATATTTTCCAATTTTGTAGAAGAAAACTCGAAAACCTAACAAACTTTAAGATTAAGTGCGTTAAACGTCTCTGTACTAATTTCTTGACTACTCACCGGACATGGACGTTACCCCGAAATTTTAGAGATCCCGAGTAATATCGGCTAACACCGATCCGATAACGGCGGCCAACGCCAGCTAGCGTCCCGCTCAATCTTAGCACACACAAGACATCACACTACATTATTAACGCCGATCTCGGGACAAATACCTCTTTTTTGCCTGGCGCCATCGCCGATCGGCGAGCCACAAACCCAACAAACAACTCACCTAGTATTTAAAAAGCAGCACCAAGTTAAAGTTCGGTGTCCCGGAAGACAGCCTTAGTTCTAATCCAATCCACCCAAATAATGATGTCGTGGGTTAAACACTCTGGTCGCCCATAAACTTCGATGAATTTGTAAAAACAGCGAGATTAACAACACGTTAGTCGTTCAAAACAAAATTAACCAATTACTTTGGTACAAGATTTATACACGTAGTGGGAATGTTACTTTAATGGGAACGCTTTCACTAATTCACGCGTCGCACGTTACTTGTATCGCTCGGTTAGATCTACAACTGGGCACCTGGTGCGACGCGTAAATATGTGGAAGGTTGACTTCAGAACGGGAGTGTGAAGCTAAATATCGCAAAAATAGAGTACATGGCATGTAATAAGATGGATCTTAAGTCTCTACGAAGAGCTGAAGGTGTGGCCTAGCGTTTAAGTATATGGGATCTGTTCTCTATACGTCTGGTGATATGGAACATAACATTTCATCCCGAATCACTGCGGTTGAGGCAAAGCGGCGTAAAATGACCGGTGTCTTAATTTGTGACCCCAAAATTAAGGGAAAGCTTAGAGTACAGGTTTATAAAACCATCATAAGGCCTGTTCTTTTGTACGATAGTGAAGCGTGGCTATTATTTGAACCAGGATTGTTGCTGATGGAATTTTTTTTAATATCAGCTGATGCTGATACTGATTTTTCTAAATTAATATCAACTGATGCGGATGTATATTCACACCTGTATCCCTAAAAAAGTAGGCAGAGGTAAAACCTGATTACAAACAATTAGTCCTGGGCCGCGGTGGTGAGAAAAACGAAGAGAAGCAAGAACTGTGGATATCCACGGGCTTCTGCAAGCCACGCTACTACCAACCCAGTTCCTGCGATGCCCGTGAGGCCAATACCCGCTAAGATCACCCAGAAGGAACCGAAGCCCACCCGCGGTGTTAAGCTGGCAGAGCTCAGAGCTCCTAGATCAGCGGCGGTAATATTAACATTGAAGCCAACCGCTGCGGAGCAGGGAGTCACCTACGGCTCTATTCTAAGCAGAGCGCAACGGGAAATTGACCTGGTTGAATTGGGTATCGACCGGATCTTCTACGGCTACCGAATGCTTGAAATCTCTTACTCCTAAAGGGGAGAGAAGGATGACAAGGTCGCCAGAAATTTGGGAAACTTTTTGGCTGAGGTGGCCACTGCATCCAGGCCTATAAAACGGCAAGTCTTCGCATCATGGGCCTGGATGACGCGGCGACTGCGGAAGCGGTGGCTGCAGCAGTATCTCGAGACGAGGAAAGTCCCCCGACTCCGAAGGCGAAGGAACTGCCTTCTTGCGCCCCCGCTCCGCCTGCGCTGGAGCAGACCTGAGTTGAGATCGTCCTCCCGGGCCCAATCCGCGGTTTCCTTTTGCATCATGACATCTTCGACCATCGCCTGCCAGGACCTATCACTAGCGAGCAAGACGTTGACAGCGCTCGGCAGCGAGAGGTCCTCTCTAACGACTGCTGAGAGAGTACGCCACAGTTGTTCGAATGCGACGCACTCTCCCAGCGTGTGACGCCGTATCTTCTGGCGTCCCGCACTCGTGGTAGGCGTAGGCCGCCTCCCGTCTCGCAATCTTGTGCAAATACTTTCCGAATCATCCGTGCCCGGAAAGCACCTACACAAGTTTGAATGGTAGCTGAGCGCCTCCTGTATTTTTCCTGTATTGGAGACTGTTGAAAGCATTGGCGATGTCGAGAGAGACCGCTAACGCCTAGTCGCCTTCGCGAACCGACTCCTGCGTAATGACAGACATGATGGCAGCAACGGCTCGCTCTGATTGGTACTACTGCCTAACTTATTTCTGACACTATCGTGTTATTACTCGCAATTGTCATCATTAAAAATCGAACAATTTTTAGTGTCTATAGGCTACGTGTGTGTGTATCGCCTCGGTGGTCTAGCGGTCCGGCGTCGGACTTAACTTCTAGAAGTCCCGGGATCGATCCCGGGGTCGGGCAGCAAAAAAGTTAAAAATGTGTATTTCCAATTTTCTAATGAAAATAACTTTGCCCGGGATATGTCGCCGGTTGGCGATACGCTTGTTGTTATCACATTGTGGGACTCAACAACTTCAGCTAGTTGTGGGTGCCCTTGTTGTGGCCTCTTCCTACCCCTTCGGGTATATGGGCGTGAAGATACTTACTTATTTATTTATTTACACCAATTGACACAATTCACTATTGGGAGATTTTCAGTAGGTATGCCATCCTTTAATATAAAAGAGACATTATTATATATTTTTATGATAAACTATGGAAACACAATTATTAATGTCTTACCTATAATTTCTACGAATAATGAATATCTTGTAGACAAATTTTTGATATTGACCACTTGATATGGATTAACTTAGTAGAGTAGCATGAAATATTATGTCACCGCATTTGAAAAAAGATTATTGACAAAGATAAAGGCGTAAGGCTATTTTAAAGCATATTCTCCCTTTTCAAAGGACAAGTATTATTTTACGTTTAACGTACTTTTAATTGTTGTAATTTTAAGAAAACTATTTCATTTTGAAGTGATCAAAAGTCCATTCAGTTAGATACGGTCAACTTGCTATCGCAAAAAAAGCCGCGTATAGAAGTCACGGACGGTACACCTACAAGTGAATTTGTTGACTCTGTATGTGTTCCAAAATTATTTTTCATCATCGGAGAATTTGAAGTGTCTCAAGATAAATTTTAGATGGACCTACAATTTGGCAGATGTTCGTTATTTCATTATTTTTCAAGTCACAATTTTTGTAGTTTAAAACTGACAGACATATCAACACTCAGTGTCAAGTGATCAAATATTTTAAAATTAGGACTGTAGAAAAATTTTTGAACGTACAAACGTACGCCAAATCCCCCAGCAAGATGGTAGTTGAAGTGTAATACATTTCCTAACATCAAGAAAGTCGACTATTTGCATTATACTTTTTTGGAAAGTTTTATAACGTCTTACCTAAGCATTTAAAATGAATAATACCTTCTGATGACTTCGATTATACAACAAAAATAAAAACAGCACTTTATTTATTCTAGGCAGCTGGTGATCGCACTTCTGCAGAGGTATTTATCTTCTTCGATTTTTTTACAATAATACAAAAGCATTTTCTAATGGAAAGAAATTACGTCGCTTATAATGGACAACAAACGTGTCAATAATGCAATCGCAACCTGAAATTAAGTAAGTTAACATTAAGATTAACGCAAGCTCCTTATTGGTCTAACTTTTCTGTGAAGATAGTCCACCTGCCTCCCCCAGGCAGCTCGTAAGAGGCGAGCACAGATTGCATGGGCTAACAAGACCACTGTTGGTAGATTGCTCTGCAGCAACTTGCCGGGATGGAACCCCCAATACTTGCCCTATTCCTACAGCCATGATTAATGTCATGTTTCAATACTTGCACAATAGGCCACTCGGGCCACAGGTTAGCTATGCACTATAACATCTGTAGTGTCCCCGGGCCACGGTTCATCGTACCATCAAAAGAGGCGTATGCTTGTTTCTAATGCCATCAAAAGGTTTATCAGCAACCCACTCCTCTAGACCCAACAGCTGAACGGAGTAAGTAGATACGGTATGCGGCATGAATATATGAGGCAGCAGTGCACTTTCAGAAAAATATGGTTTGGTAACATTATATCATTTTGGTTATATAATAAAGTAGAGTTGAAAATAGTTAGATAACATTTGTGATCTTAATTCAAACTACCTGAACTCCTCTAAGATTGACAAAATATAAGATAGTAGTAATGTGCAGTAGATAGGATTAAAATTAATCTACCTTTAAAATTATTTGTAGTAAATTATTCGAAGCTTATTAAAAATATACACAAAATATTTATTAAAATATAAATGTGTGCTGTGATTTAAATGGTAAAGTAGATAATATGTTTGTAAGTAGATATTTAATTTCTATAAATTTAATTAAATATTCCACAAGGTTGTAGAATATGTTGTTTTACTTAAATACCATTGTAACAACTTTTTCACATACATATTCTGCAAATAAATCATTTATTTTTAAACTTTATTACTTTTACGCCGTACGCCGTGATTCTCGTGGCAAACACATTGCGGAGTAGACATGGCGATAAGTTTACTTTTCAACAAAAAAACAGTGAAAAGACAGTGCGGACCCACGATACCCCTTGTGATATCCCCCTGGTGGTATCGTAAGAGTTTTAAAGTCAAACGATAGCCCCAACAAATAGCGTTGTGACACTTATTAATACGTAGGTCATACTATGTTTAGCGTAACATAAAAAAACAACAAGTTATGACCAAAATCATCATATTTTTATTGCTTTTCAAAATAATATCCTCTACACTTACTCATGGGATTTTTTAAACAGGAGGACCACAGATCTTAAGTCATGTTTTCTACGTGTTGTTTGAACGCTATCACTGCCTCTTCGGAGTTGGTAAAAGTAAAACCTCTCATCAAATCTTTGATTTTGGGGAAAATACAGAAATCACAGGATGCTAGATCGGAGCTATGCGCAGGATGAGTGACGAGACGTACTTTTTCGGAAGCTAAAAATGACTTTGTTTTGTTGGCAGTGTTTGAAGAAGTGTTCTCATGGTGTAGGAGCTCCGATTAGGTAGAAGTGCAGAACTTTTAGATTTGGATTATTATTATTTTTTTTTTGGTTCATTACTAGTTATTTTAATTTGCTCGATGTAAGAGCCCCTCTTAAGTGAAGGCCTCCTCCTCCAGAGGGCATTTGGTAAGCAGGTTTCTATGATGTTTATCAATTTGTCATAGTATTCTTGTGGTGTGAGTTGTGTTTCTTCTTCTAATAAGCTTGTATGTTAATGTGTAGAGATTCAGTGTATGCGGAAACCTGTTCTTCAGTTTTAAGTTGATAATTTGTATTTTTATTATAGCTTGCTCTACTTTTGAACAGCTTAGTTTTTATTTTAATTCTTACAGGTCTATGGTCCGATGGGTACACGTTCGTTTAGGACTTCAATATTTTGCACGTTTTGAGGGAAGTTTGATAGAAAATAATCCAGTTCATTTTTTGTTTTGCCATAAGGGGATCTCCATGTCCATCTGTTTTTTTTGTTTTTTTGTCGAAAAAGGTATTTATAATTAACAGTTTATTTTCATACGCAAACTCTATCATTCTTTCTCCTGAAGTATTTCTATCTCCATATGGCCTCATTATTAGGTGTTCCTCGGGTTTTGGGGTACCAATTTTGGCAATAAAGTCTACCATCACTATAGTTTTTCTGTTTTTAGCTAGCTTTTGCTAGCATTAAAGGTTCATCCAAATTCTGATAAAATTGTTCAATTTTGTTTTCGTCTGCAGCTTCTGTGGATAATAGCAAGTTTGAGATTATTAATATTTAATGTGAGTAAGGCAACTCGTCCTGATATCCCTCTTATATGCTTCTATGTGCTTTTTAGATGCTTTTTTATCGTGAAACCAACTCCATGATAGACCTGCCGTTTCACCTACAAATTGAAATATAAGTCTTCATATTTACAAATTAAATTTCCAACTCTTCTCACCTCTAATAGTCCCATGATGTCGAATTTTATATTTTTCATTGAATCTATAAGCTATATGAGCCGTGCTTGAGAAGAAAGACTTCGTACGTTATATGGTAAGATATGTAGAGCTTTCTCTGGAGGGTTTTGGTTTTATTATGATCTCACTCGCAAGAGTTTGTATTGCGCAGTACATCTGTTAGGAGAATAATTATATGCGTTATAGATATAAACACATTAGTTATTTACATACAAGATATAAAGGCATTTCCGCATTCCTCATTGCAACATTAACATTAACATAAATAAAAGTTTGTTTCATTATGATTTCAGTGTTCCGGAAACTCATGTACATCAGATGTATGTATCTTTATAATTATAATTAATTATCACCAATCACGTTGCGGAGTAGGCAGCGAATATGGAGTGAAAGTGCCACGATTTCTGCAGACCTGTTTATCTTTTATAAGTAACACTTTTCTTATTATGTTGAAAATAATGCAAAACCTGGAAGTGAGAAGTAAAGGCCTGAGGTATGATTCAGATACCAGGATAGCAGTGGTATTGCTAAAGGATGTTAAATATCAAAAAAATGCGCTGGAATACTTTGTGCATTAATATGCATTTTGTCGAGATTGTTATAATTTTGGGAATAGAATCTTGAAATATTGTATCCGTTAAAAGAGTGTTTATACTACATCCATTTGTTTATTATCTCGATGACACAAATTACGTTAGCTGCAACCGGAGGTTCCAAAAAAACAAAAAAAATATTTAAACTAATTAAATTTAACATAAAATTGTTACAATAAAACTTACTATTTAATCCAATAATTAATCTTAATCTAAAGTTGCTATCTTGAAGTGTGAAATAGAATTGGGCTTGCTGTCCTAATGTTGCGCCGGACGGCGAGTCGAGTGACGCAATGCACCGTCGCGTCGGCAGATTGCAACATTTTTACCTAAAACTAACATAGTAGCGGCCTCGTCATCGTTCTTCTAGGGTTCCGCTACATAATTCACATCTACGCCCATGTAATCGGGATTTTGAAAATAAAAAAAGTATTGATTTTTTTTCATGTATTTTAAAACTTCGTCATTAATTATATCGATATATCATGCGAAAAACAGAAAAAAAAATCAATTAATTATGAGCAATTAAAAGTTCATAAAATTTAAATAAAAATCACGTGACTATGAACGCGCTATGATTGGTCACCCTTAGTTGTGACGTCATAATGTTATAGCTGTTCAAGAATAGTACAGCGTTTACGGCAATTACATGTGACTTGACAATAATATCGAAAATTTATTGCAAAAAAAATTGTTAGTTAATTCCGTCTTTGTATTATAAAGGCAAAGTCTTATAATATTCCTGATGTTGACATATTTATGATGAAATCGGTCCAGTAGTTTCGGAGCCTTTAATTTACGCTTCAAACAAACAAATAAAAAATCAAACATTTCCTGTTTATAATATTAGTATAGATAACCAATTTTTTGACAAATGACATCATTTGTCAAAAAATCGGTTCAATTCTGCTGAATTTCGAGGTGCCAAGGTATCGCGTGCAAGTTACGGCGACAAAGCTATAGGTTATGTTCAACTTTGTCGTAAAAATAATATTTGTATCCTGAAAGGACGTGTTTGTCCAGAACATCGAGTTCGAAGCAAAGCTTATTCAGTTACTTAAATTATTAATGAAAATTCAAAAAAAAATTAAGATGTTCAATGCCATGACTGTGCAGCTTCAGCAGGTAATTTATACTCCTATTCAATTGTATTTTTTTTTATGTTATAAGCAATAATCACCTTTTCTATTGTGTGATCAGGTGGTTGTAAACATGCATTAGCATTATTATGTGGACCCATCGCAGAAGTGAAGACCCAACACCAACAGAAGTAGCTTGCTACCTTATAATCGTTGTAGCGCCTTGTCTTTTACGATAAGTTGACAGTCAAACTTGTGTAGTATCACATCAATTTTAATCTTTCCTTTACCTCCCATTGTTGTATAATAAATATAATTTTTCATATCATCTTTTAACTAGAAAAAAAACCATTATTGGAATATAACGACAGAAAAATCATTATAATATGAAATTCATTCATTTTAATTTAGTCCAATACATAACCTAGAATTTTATAAAATTATTTAAATATTCAATTGAATCAAAATTATCACATAAAAATTAATGAATTCATTATTTAAACATCTTCAATCATCAATTAAAAAAAAATTAATCCTATGATTTTAAAGGTTATATTAAAAAGCTTTTATAAGGAGTCTAGTTAAAAAAAAAATATTGAAGTAGATACTTATTCGATTTGTATAGGTACTTAGATAAATAATAAGTAATAAAAATAGTGTTATGAAATACTTACATCGAAATGATTTTCACAACAAAAAATTTCGATTTTGTTTTTGGACTATCACGGAACACTGCCTGAAACCAAGGAGGTATTTTGACGTTTTTCATCTTGGGAAACATTTAAAAACATTTTACCAATAGTTGTTTTATTAGTATTCGTACATAATGGTACAAAACAAAAACGATAACTTTTGAGATTTGACATTTTCAGTATAAATTTGTGTTTTTGTAACAATGTCTACAGAATTAAATAGGTAGATCAAAACACTGTACGTATTGTCTCTGTATCAACTGCTATGAATGAAAAAATTATGACGTCACATACACTCGGGTTTGTTCGGGAGCTGTCGGCGTGTCTTCGGTGCTGAATTCAAAAACTTATTTTTATTTTGATATAACTTTTGAATTATTGCAAAACAAAAAAATATTGTTATAAAACTTACATATGATCTTTCTATTTATCGCAAAAAATAATAATTTTTAAAACCCAATTGTGTATTATTTACGTTAAAATGACACAAAAAATATTTTTTTAAGTAAATTTGCCCCTTTCTGGGGCCGGCTAAGACCTTTAGGCTTACCTTGCTGCCACGTATTCCGTATTTATCAATTCTTATACAGTCATTAGTCACATGTCTTGCGTATCAATTATTCTTATACAGTCATTAGTCACTATTTGCAAAGTCACGCCAGGGTCTTGAGTAAAACGGTGGTCACTTTACACAAGCTCTCTTTGGGAGATTTGGCGGCAGCGAGGAAATTCACGATACACTAATTTCTTCATGATAATTTCATTTGTGCCCTTACACTAAACAAAATTGTACAACGTGTCCCCAAAATTGATTAATTTCACTCAATATAAATACGAACCCCAATAACTATGAAAAATTACGACCGTCTTCATTCACGATCCAACTCCAACATCACACAAATAATACTGTAATTCATTAACAGGTAGTGCAGAAAATGATTATTGGAGCTATTACTATTGGAGCTATAACGATAAAAGTAATACGATATAAAACACTCGTTTTCTTTATAATTGTACTGGCAATGATTCGGCGGAAGACAAAGAACTCAATAGCCACGTTCGGAAACTAATTCGTCGGGAGCAATATCTTTTAGGAAGGCTTTTTTCGATTTTAAAATATTCACTAATTATACTTTTAATAAGGTGCTATAACATTTTCGCCTGTGGCCTGTGTTGGCATTTTATCAATTTGTCTAGTGTAATATATAGCTCTGTCCATAATTGTAGACGGATCTTCTAGAGATGGCACCATTTTTTTTACCATCCTTCGTAAATATCCGCGTTAATTTCTTCGTGGTAGTCCACTGTATCTAAGTAAGTAAAGGCCTGTAAAGTATCTGATACGATACCTTTTCTCATTGGCACTGAACTTGTAGAAGCGGTGATATCAGTTCTTAGATACTGCATAGTTTTGCATTTAAGCAAGTCTCGGCAGTAAAAATAACATTTGACCAACTTGATATCTTTTTGGATCTGTTCGAAAATTCGCAGCGAGCCATAGCAACATCGTGACGCTCTATCAACATTTTACGTTTGTCCTATTTTTTGGAAGAAAAACATTTTTTTTTCAAAACCAAGCTTAATGACGATTTTGTGCCATGAAACAAACCACATTCAATTAAAGAAACAAAAAGGTATTCAAGTGATGGAGTCTATTTTCGCAAGTAATAGTCATTAATATGCATATCATCAGGGTTTAATTTGTCAATCGATGTTACGAGAGGTGGTTGCCGTTTTTTCATCGGCGTACGAAGCTTATTTTCATTTATGCCGCGCTTATACCGTAAGCTTTGATAGTAACTTTTGTAATGTCCACTAATTACTAACGCGGCTGCAACACGCTCTGGCACTTGCAACTCTGCTCTACTCTGCGCTCTGCTACGAAGTAAACAAAGAAGTAAATACGAACCTTGAGCAAGATGTATTGCGAGTGACAGGTTGAAACAAACACAAAATGGC
>NJDC01001140.1:26211-40980 GCA_002245475.1 Calephelis virginiensis
TGGTAGAATATGTTGATATACTTTAATATTTATGTAACATCTGATTTACACACATATTCCGCAAATAAATAATTTTCTTTCTTTCTTTCTATATATACTTTTGGGCCAGTGGCGAGTAGATTACATGAGACGGCAAAATCTTGTACTCTGTCCTTGCATCCGTCCCAAGCTCGACTACGAGTCACGTTTCTTTTGTCTCTAGTAGGTATAAGTAGCAAACGTCGGTATTCTTCAGATGAAAAGCTAACGTAACGCCATTTCGCGGTAATTTTACGCCAAAACAGGTCCCTGATGTCGTCTGGGAGTTCTAATCTATTTCTGGATAAGGGTCCCAGTTTAAATACCACTGTTATGTGGAGAGAATGAATGAAATGAAGCTTCTTAACGTCAACTAGAGTGGCATTATCTATACGTTTTACGTTGTTTGAGATTCCTTATAATACATATATAAGATTACACAGCCCTTATAGCTCCTTTTTGTAATACAAAATATAGAGATAATTTCAGCATGGTTCCTACAAAAAACATGACGGTGATGATGATAAAGATAACACTATTTATTCCTGATCAAACTGTTAGGTTGTTGTAACTGTTCAGCTTTCAAGCTGAACAAAGCTCGCCAGAGCGGCTAGGGTGTTAATACAAGTTTGGTAACAATTTCTAAATAAGCAAATAAAAAAAAATATCCTATCATACTAATCACTAAAAGCAAATTAAAAGCAAAAAAGATTTTTAGAAAAAGGTTTTATTTAAACGCTCTAATATGAAGAAAATAAAAATTTTCTTTAAAAAGATTAAATATGAGCTTACAAACTCATTATCCACATATTGGATTTAGAATGACGTCACATTAATTTTCGAGTTGCTCTCAACGAGCCCTTTCATTTGGTACCCAGTTTTTATAGAAGTGCATTAATATAGATATTTGGTTTGCTATCAGAGAGCATATTATAATGTAAAAGATTTTCTTGCTGACAAGCATAAATAAATGAAATATTTTTTTAATAAATTTAAACATAATTTATGTAAAGAAGTCATAGTGCCAGAGGAGTTTGTTCCGCCGTTTCTTCTCCTGACTGGCTAGTGTTCGAAACAGTGGTAGTGTACAGTAGATAGGGTTAAAATTAATCTACCTTTGAAATTATTTGTAGTGAATTTATTTTAATAAACATTTTTAATAAATAAATATTTTGTATATTTATATGTTTAGTAAACTACTAAGTAGTAAACTAAACATATAAATAAATAAAATATTTATTAAAATATAAATTACTGCTGTGATTTAGAAGTTAAAATGTATAGAAAAATTTGAACACCACAATGTGGTAGAGTATAATATACAACATATTAAATATGTTTGTAACAACTTTTTAATACGTGTGTTCCGCAAATAAATATTTTTTTCTTTTCATTTTAAGTAAGTAAATATCTTCAAGCCCATACCTCCAAAAGAGTAGGCAGAAGCACAACCAGGGCACCCACGACTAGCCGACGGCACCTAAGTCCCACAATTTGTAAATAGGTGGCAAGCGTATCGCCAACCGTCCACATATCCAATCCCGGGCTACGTTTTTTTTATTAGAAAATTGAAATTTTGCATGCAAATGCAGTCAAATACAACAACTACAACAACCGCTAGAGCTGTGTGCTCTAGGCGAATTTCATTTACAATTACATACATATACTACACACAAATATACACTACAATTACATTTTCTAATATTTTTTGTTACCTGACCCGGGGATTGAACCCGGGACCTCAAAAAGTCAAGTCCGATGCTGGACCGCTAGACCACAGATACGACTATGTCCTCTTCATTTTCATTGGTCGAGTGTTATTCTTCATTGCAATTAGTCATTCTAGCCACTCGGCCGCCTCGTTGATCGAGTGGCTAACGTACACACCTAACTTTACCGATCAACCGCTAGGCTCGGGTTTGATTTCCGACGGGGGCAGGCATTTGTGCGATGAGCATTTAGATGTCTGCATTTCCGGGTCTGGGTGTGTATTAAATTTATTCTGGTATCTATTTAAGAATTTCCATGTATTAGAATTGTCGACTAACACTCATAACACAAGCATGTAATTTGCCTACTTTGGGTTTAGATTGAATTGTGTAACTTGTCCAGTTTCAATAACTAATCAAATTTCAATAACTATCCTGCTATCTTAAGTGTTCAGTCATATCGGATTTAGAATAACGTCACATTATTTTTCGAGTTGCTCTCAACTAGCTCTTTTATTTGATACCCATATTGTTGAAGTGCATTATAAATAACTATTGTGCCCTTTTGCGTGGCCCGCCGTATTGAATTTAGAATGACATTATATTATTTTTGACTTTCTCTCAACGAACCTTTTCACTTGATACCCATATTGAAGAAGTGCATTAAAATTATTTTCTCCGCTATTGAGGCGGATATATTTATTTTCCTAGGGCTTACGATGAAATACCGTCTGGAGAGATTTCTGGAAATAAAACACACGGCTACACGTTCACAATGGCGAGAGTGAGGCAGAGGAGGTTGTCTAGGAGTCTTCTTGTTCTTGAGCGTTCCCAGTAACTTGTCTGGAGGTCCGACCGCGAATGAATACCCGAATCCCGGTTTCCGTATTTATACTTTGGGAAGACCGAATTTCTGGAACATTCTTTACCTCATCCCCGGAACCACACTTTATTAAAATTATTTATTAAAATATACAATAATCATACACAGACATATTGCAAACCTATTTTTGGGTCTAGATCTATCCTTGTTCGCTCGGTTTCCACTTGGCGGCGAATGCGATTATGCGACCCTCCCCATCAGCTCAGTATACAACGTGAAGGCGCGGCCTTCCTGAAAAGGGCGCGGTCGTATGCACATTACAGTTGTTACCTTACCCCTAACAACATATCCTAGTTTTAATACATTTGGGTAAGTAAAATAGCAAAATTTTCACACTTAAACTTAGCCGTTTTTTTGGCTATTTACCTGACTTATAAGGTTCGTAATATGATAAGACGGTCTAAAATTAATTTTACCATTTCACACATAAATTAAATCAATACAACATATTTTAGGCATAAATTTCACATAAAATTACATTACAAAATTACATACACAAAAACACTATAAACAATTGAAAACTCTATAAACTCTATAAACTCTAAAACACTATAAACTATAAACAACCTATTCAAAAACACCATTTTTCAAGTCAAAACAACTATACAAACCAAAATAGAGTATATAAGCTCATAATTATATACTAAAACATGTTATTTACTTGAAACAAAATTACAAAGACATCAACGTTAACATGGATCGAAAGTATCCGTAAGGTATCGAGCCGTGCCATTCTTTGGTTCGAGTCACTCTAGCCGATGTTGTCTATAGTTCTTCATACTCGTAGTTGTCGTACACACTAGGGTCCAAGAAAATATACCATGCCGAAAGATTTTAGGAACAAAACACACTGTTACATGATCACAATGACGAGAGTAAGGCTAAGGAGGTTCTCCGGGATTGATCTTCTGACTTTTCTTGGGTCTTAGCCTAGGTTTAGATACATACTTTTACACTAGCCTGTGTATCCGACTGCGCTCCGTTTTCTAATAGCAGCGCATTTTTTCGTAACTTACACTCTTGTCCCGCGCGGCTACAATTATTCATGCTACAGGCATGGCAAAGAGAATAATATAATCACTACGTTTTGGGGTGCGGTCGAATGCACATTGCATTCACAACTTAGGCCCTAGTAACATTCCTAAGTTCCATAATGATAGAGTAAATAAAACTCCAACAAAATCAAGGCTTCATTTTCACAAAATACTTAGCCTATTTCTAAGTTATACAACCTACTCATACCATTGATTCTACCCTTAAACATTACTAATGTACTTAATTCTCCATTACTTATACATAACAATTCAATAAAACCTATTTAAGACATAAAATTCAAGGAAGTATAAATCGTAAAAACATAGACATCAAAACACCATTAAAACACTTAAAAAATATCTACCTATTGAAATATATTGATTTACATATTAAACAACTTTACCGTACGTAAGACAGAAATATAGTCATAATCAGTTAACGAAACAAGTTATATACTTCTTACAACACAGCTAAAAGACTTGAATGTTTACTTACATAGACCTACTTCTCAGTGTTTCGCCGCGTTCCGATCCGGTGGTAGTTTCAGTATTATATAGACTCGTCACAAGTGCCTCTTGTAAAGTGAATATGAATAAAAATATATTATATGCTATTCTATTCTACTCGTTAATGAACTAGTATGTTTACATCATATTTGTATAACAATTTATAGCCGGGGATTAGTCGCCGAGCATAGCCATCTTGGATTTAGAATGACGTCACATTATTTTTCGTTTTGCTCTTTACGAGTCCTTTCATTTGATACTCACATTGTAAAACTGCATTAAAAGCAATCCACATCCCACCGTAGCGGAGAATTCATAAGCAAAATCCTCTGTAGCGCGGCCGCTCTCCTGGGCGACTGGCTCAAGAAGTGGCTAATAGAAGTAACTCCGACAAAATCCAGCGGTTGTCTTGAATCGGAGTATCAAACCGAAGGAAACCTGTCCTAATCCGAGACCCATCAAATTTTCTACAAAAAAATCCCCTGGCAACATTCAACAAAATACCTAGGGGTCATTCTAGACAGTCATATGTCGTTCGAACTGCAGATATCACATGTCACAAATAAAGCTAAGTTCGTACATAGCCGTCTCTACTACTTAATCAATATGAATAGTAAAATGTCACTTCGTAACAAAGTAACACAATACGTGTGTTAGGTCAAACTTAGCTTACGCAAGTGTAGCCTTCGCACATATCTATTCAACCCAAGGTTACATTGGAATAACGGATGCCCACCCGAACCCAGTGTTAGCACCCGCGTGTGACTGCATACCGGTCGCAAACGTGCGCACCAAATTTAGAAGACCCAGTCACGTCCTATAGGATCCTCCGAATCCAATTACTGTGGCAAACGCAAGCCCATCATTAAACATCACAAGCAAACATTAACTCACAAGCACTGCACCCGTTTCGACAACGAAGATCTCTCTTGCGCCCGACGCCTAACGCCGAGCGACGAACCACTACTCCTACTCCATCAAGTCCACATAGTAACCAGAACCAACCAAGTCTTAGTACGGTCTCCCGGGAGACAACACTTGTTGTTAGCTTTAGAGGGAACAGTCCAATCCATCTAAATAATGAAGTCTCGGGCTGAGTACACTGCTTAGCCCATAAAGCCAGGTGAAGTTGTAAAAACAAAAGGTTGGCAACACATTACTCATTTTCAAAAAAATCTGCCATTTTGAAAGGTCCGCAATATTGGATTTAGTATGACGTCACTTTATTTTTCAAATTTCTCTTAACAAATCCTTTCATTTGATACCCATATTGTAGAAATGCCTAAAATAACTATTCCGCCGTCTTGTATGGTTCGCCATATTGGATTAGGATGACGTTATATTTCTTTTTGACTTTCTTTTAACGAGCCTTTTCATTTGATACCCATATTGTAGAAGTGCATTAACAATAACTGTTACGCCTTCTTGGGTGGTCCGCCATATAATGTCACGTATTTAATCATGCATTGTCATCCTAACTAAACGTTTGTACCAAATTTCAGCTCAATCGGTTGAAGATATCAGCTTCAAAATTGAGTTCAAAGATTCCACCCGAACAAAGATGCTTACATACATTGCAAGTTAAATAAAAGCTTTTAAAAATAAAAATAACTTTCTCCACTTAGATAACCAATTTTTAATTGAGTATTTTTTTTATTTGCAGTGCATGAGTCCTTACTGTGTGGCTGAGGTTAGTATCAATGTCGCACAACTACTCCGCATTTTTATTTAATTATTCATTTAATACATAACCTGAAACTTGTAACTACATTGACAAATTACAGCACAGCAAAAACAAATAAAGTACAGCAAATTTAGCAGCTCTGCAAGTGGAACATGCTTGAATTCCGTAATGAGTCTCACAGATAAACTATTGTGTACACAGTGTGATATTAACAGAAAAGGAAATGAAAACCAAAATAAAAACCAAAACTAAACTAAAAATGGGTCTTGGGGTAGTTTGAAAACATAAACGTGTCGGTGGTTTTGACTAATAATGTCTGAATATTTTTATATTGTGCTTCGCTTTCAGTGCATCGGAAAATCATGCAGCTCACTAGTAAGTTGTTATAAAAAAATAGTAAGTTGTTATATTTATTACAAACTAGCTGAACTAACTGAAACTACTTGAGCAAATTGGTGAACAGCACCCTGCAATCAACGGTCTTGTTAGTAATTACCCATTTTACCTATTCTCGTCTCTTACGAGCCGCATGGCATTAGGAACGATAGTATGGTCTATTCTGCACAGAAGGCCCGGTATTCTAGGTAAACAGATTGACTGTCCCAATTTCACACGAAAGTTGGATCATGCAGATCCCGATATTTTATTTTGATTTTCGTCACTTGTACTCACACAAACACGCCACACAACACTTAATGTCGTCCTAATCACTATATTCATGCAAAAGCAAAAGCATCCGTATCATATGCCATAGCCTCTAAAGACCGCGATCGTTAAGATGGAGGGACCGGCAGGCTTAGCAAAGATCCAAACGTGTCGTTTTTATTGTCTTTCTAAAATTCCTAACGATTTAGCGTCAGCAATTGCAGAAAATGCTAAGTTGTTAGGCACAAACGCTTAAGCTCCAGTGTCGAGAAAAAAGAAAATGGATAAAGTCTACGGACTACAGTAATACACGCACTGTGGCTGCCACGAGTCCACGACTCATGTTTCAGTATTAAAATTTAAAGTATTTTAAAGTTAAAAATAAGTATGTAATATTTATTTAGTAATGTAATATTTTTTTGTGTGTTATTAAATGATTAAACTCAAATTAAATTAAGTGGCTAAATAATTTTAAAGTTACAAAGTTTAATGAACTTCATCAAACACTTACAGAGAAAGAAATTAAAGTAACTAAGAAATTACGGTGAAATCTGGAGGTAAAGCTAAACTGAGACGATTTCTGCTATCATAAAAAATATGAATAAGAGATACCTTCACGCCCGTATCCCGAAAGATGCAGAAAGAGGTATAACCGACTGAAAACATTAAAATTCGTAATTCCAGACAAGAATCCAGGAAAATAACTTTGGTCACTCAAATCCGCTGCACAAACAACCAATCTAGCATTTCTTCTTCCGTTGTATCCAAATATTTTTGATTTTTACGTTTTGTCGGCATCTGATTAACATTTCTTATCATCAAAAGCTTGCCGCAACATTTGAATTGCATTTATATTAGTAAAAGTATTCAGCTAGATACATTTCCTTCAGGAATCAACATTGTCCGTCTTATTTATAAACGTGGACTAAGGTAGGAGTAAAATGAGGTTGATGTTGTATTCTGTATCACATTCCAATAGAAACTATAATACGATATTGAACCTTGAATTAATATTGAACCTTGAATTAATTTAGTCCGCGTTTATGAATAATATCACATTCCAATAGAAACTACAATACGATATTGAACTTTGAAGTAATTTAGTCCGCGTTTATGAATAACATCACAATCCAATAGAAACTATAACACGATATTGAACCTTGAATTAATTTAGTCCGCGTTTATGAATAAGACTGTTTATGTTTTGTTAACAAAACTTGATGTCAATATACCATTCTAATACAGTGATCCTAGAAATATCTACCTTAAAGTGACATGACCAAAACATAACAGGTTTAAAAATATCGACTAAACTAGTTGGTCCCTCCATATTGACGATTCAATAAATTTCTTGTCCCACTTCTTGCTTTTTTTTATAATATTTAATAAACATAAATTTCTTCTTAAGTTCTATATTTACTTTTACATTTTTTAAACTTTTAAATCAATAATAACTAGTTCAATAACGATTTACATAATATTAGTTATTAAATTTAATTTCTTTAAAACTTGTCTAAATATTTAACGCAAATTTAAACCATATTATCAAGGTCTCATATTTTTTATATATTGAAGCGAAAAGTTCTTTAGCGGCGTTGCGCACTTTTTTTGAATGGGTAAAAACTCGCGTCAGATTCGTAAGGCAAAAAATCGTAAGGTGGATAGTTATAATGCAACATTTTATCGCCAGCGCTTTAACGCTACGACAAGCGTAAAACTTTGTATGTATTATTAGACGTCTTTATTTCATACAGCGCTTTATTTGCTATTTAGCGTTTAAGCGCTGAACTGTTAAACGTTCTGTGTGATATTATTAGACACTCTATTTCATTCAGCGCTTGATATCATTGAAGTCAAAAAGCATTAAGAGTGAAAAGTTGCAAGATCAGAGTGTAGGAAGCATGTATGAGAGTCAAGTCTAAGACTAAATTCAATTATACTTTTTTACACGAGCAGTAGAGTTTGCATCGTAATGCAACCTCTACATATGGAAGGAGGGTTAGATTTTTTACGCAATAACTCATTCACTTTACAAAAACCTTTATACCTATTAGCCGATGAACCATGAACAAACCTAAATATCGCGAACAAAATTCATCACTCTGTTGACATCCATACATCCTGTCATTTTTATTATTTATTCTATTTATATTGGAACCTTCCTTGTTAACATCACTTATACTACTATACTATCTGTGTGTTAATAATCTCGCACCTAGCCCGCGGAACCCCACATGGATTGGTCCTTCCTCTTTCATTTCGATCCCCCTGCAACTACATCATATTATTTACATAATTGAAAATTATTACAAGAAAATCTGTGTACAAAAGAAACTGACAACTCATACAGCCTTTTTTGCTCTCTTAAAGATAAATTCTTACCCATTTCACACTTCTTCATTTCTACTTTAGAACTGTGAACAGTTAACGGGTTAATGTGAGTTGGTGTCTGAACACTCAGACTTTTTCACATCTTTAAGGAAATACAAATAGGTTTCCTTGTTAATATTTGAAGACGTTCCCATATTATTCCTATCTATTTCTTTCTCGAAACATATACATTCGTTGCCACAGTTCATACTATAATTATTAAAATCTATTGAAATTTATTTATGATATTGGAAGGCAAACAAGCAGACGGATTTCCTGATGTGAAGAAATTCACGCCGCCTAGAGACACTAAAGGTGGTAATGGTGCGTTGCCAACCTGAGGCCGGGATGTTAGGCCTCGAGCAAAATTAAGTTTACCGGCTACCTTACCCTCCGAACCGGAACACGTCATGACGTTATGGCGGCAGGTATAGGTAAGGCGGTGGTACCAATCCGGACGAGTCGCTGCTAAACTGTACCACCTAGTCAGATGTCACGGTGTTAATGACGGTGAGCCTATGTTCGCCTTTTACGAGCTGCCTGGCAAGGAAGGCAGATGGTCTATTCTACAAAGGAGCCCGGACCAACACGGGGAACATCCATATTTACAACAAAAATCTACTGTTAATAATGCTACCCCTTGGACATAGATCCTTATTGATACACAAAATAGAAGCTCCCGTGTCTAACAAACATTTAAAAGTAACGACGTTTAAAATGTCTATAGAAGTAACTGGTGCTATATTTCTGTCTGACAATCCTTCTTATATTTAATAATTCTAATATTTTAAATTCAATAATTATACTACTTTTTTAACAGCGAGTAGAGTTTGCATCGTATTGCAACCTTTAAAGAACAACGTGGATGTAGAAAGGAGAGTGTGTGCAGGAAATAGTGTGAATGGAGCGCTGGGTAAGCTATTTCAGAGCGAGGTTTTGAGTCACATTGCTAAACTCCCTGTGCTTATTTCAAAGTTGTATGGAAACGAGAGTTGGGTATGTCAGAAAAAGTATGAGAGTAGGATAAATGCGGTCAAAATGAGAGCGCTACGGAAAATGTGTGGTGTTACTCTCGCCAACCATAGTGATCAGAGAAAAAGTGGGAAGGAAAGAAAGTGTTAGTGTTAAAATGAGAAAGGGTATGCTCCGCTGGTTCGAACATGTAGAAAGAATGGCTGATGAATGATGAATGAAGGTACCTGGGGAGACCTAGATTGACATTTCACGATCAATTCGTTTGGGTGTCATCCGAAGGGGGTACCAATAATCTCCGAAACCAGCGTGTTTGTATAATAGAGTTATGAATGTTGAGGAAGCCAGACAGGTTTGCAAGGATCGTGAGGATTGGCACTTGATACTCTCTGCGTATCCCGTAAGGTACTTGCCGTGAAGATATTATAGATAGAATAGAACACGGAAATGCTAAATTTCCGTGTTCCGAGGAAGGTTTATAGGCTACGGTTTATCACGTTTACTAATGGTGTTTCTCATGAGAAAGCGGTAAAAGTTAAGTTGTAAGTTGGACTACAAATCTTTAATGCATAGTTCGGTTTTATTTATGCAACTTCTGTTTTGTAACGTGTGCTTTGCGAACTTTTTTTTACAAACACAAACAAAGAACTGAAATGTAAAAAAAATATTTTAATATAAAGATCATAATAAGCTAGAGTGTCGACATTGTAATAAACTTCAATGAAACTATTATTATTTTATATTTAACTACTCCTATGAATGCTTTATTTTGTCTGCCTGTTACGATTGATGTCGATATACTAATTTCGATTGGGTGAGCGTTTATAGTAGAGCTAGTTTTAATTATAGTACTCAATGTAAATATCGGATGAGTATTAAATGGAAGTAAAGTTGTTTTCCGCACTAGGTTTTTCAAAAACTGCCTGTGTAGACTGGTCGTTTAACAATAAATGGAAATTTATCACAAAAAATCCATTGAGAGTTAAATATGGAAAATTAGTTTAGTTTTACTTTTATTATTATCTAGAAAACTTATTTTGGCGAAAATACAAAATTGACTTAGCGGATTTTTAATTATCTTGTAGGCAACACTTGAAACAATTGCTAGTCAATCGAATCACATAGTATGTAAATACTACGTAATACCTAAATCGAATCGTCTCTCGTATCTAGTATGAATTTCAAATGAGGTAGGCCCGAACCCTGAAAAATAAACTTGTTATTTTACTGACTTCGAAAAAAGGAAAATTGATATATATATAATATAAAAATAAATCGCAAAATGTGTTGGTAAGCGCATAACTTCCGAACGACTGGACCGATTAGACTAATTCTTTTTTTACTGTGTTAGTTATTATCAGGAGACGGTTCTTATGCAAAATAAACCGGGAAAGTTGCAGGTAAAACGGGAAAAATAATACTTTATTATTTCCCATACTGAACGGGTAGAACGAAGTTCGCCGGGACAGCTAGTATTTTATAAATACAGATTTGAATTTTGACATACGTCACTTCCAAGGTGGTACTATTGCCAATACATTTGAAACTAAAAATGGAATCCCAGGAAATTAAAAAAAATATACTTTATTTGAGCCGACTCATGAAAGGAAGAGGTAACATGTTTTAGCAGAACAACTTCACGATTTTTCATAATTTTTAAATAAATTAAAAAAAATGGTTTTTTATTCAAAAGAGCTTACTTTCGAGGTGGTGTCATTGCTGCCAAATCTGTATCTGATGACGAAATCTTAGAGAAATAAGAAACATTTTCTATCTAGTATTATTTTAAAAGTCAGTTTTTGCAGTATTTGGTGCATTCATATTATTTGTGAAATTCAGTTTTTTGCAGTTTAAATTCGCTTAAATTAATTTGGAAATGTAGTAAGTATTGGAATTGGAAGTAAACACAGTAGGTACTAGTTTTCATTTAAAAAAAGAGTTGTTATTCAGTCCAATATGGAACAAAGTAACTTGTCGTATAATTATATCTTCTGTTGCAAGATTATGACATTTGACAATTTTTTTTGGATTATTCAAAAAAAACAATATTAGTTAGAGTTAGTTACCTCAGACATAGTTGAGTCTAGAACAAACTTGTCTTTTCTAAAAATCTTGTAATTTCTTCTTGGATCTTTCTTCTTTTCTTCTTCTTGGATCTTTGTCTACTATTATTGAAGCATCATCATCTATTCATCAATCAATCATTTCGTGTTTTCCTGTTGCCAGTTTTACACTAATTAGACGTGTCTGTTGTAAAAACCGTTTTGTTTAAAATTAATCTTAGTATTTATAACTACTAAATGTCCTAATTATCAAATACTAGCCCCGATCGCCAGTGGGGGTTATAAAGCATGTTAAATGAAATTCAAACAAAACTGTTTTTGAAAAAATCTAATTCAAGAAAGATGCTTAGGTACATACAACAGATTCCTTTACTTCTAGGAACTATATCTATTAGGTATAGAATTTGAATAGCTCTAAAACGCACTACATCACTGAAATCACTTATATTAAGTTAAGAGTAAATAAAAACTTTTTTATTCATTTTTTTCCAATAAACGTCTTAACATTATCATAGACTGACAGTTTTGTATACGTTGCTAAAAAATTCCAGGATGGGAACTTTGCCTGACCTAATAAAACAAAGAAATATTTATTTTTGTGCCCGAAAGTAATGCCGAAACTAATATCTATTTCTTTTGGTTCATGTCTTTTATTAGATTTTATGTTTCATGTCCCAAAAATGTACATCTCCTTTTTTACTTTAACGCCCATGCACAATGGTCTGGTAATCTAGGCATTTCATAATTAGGCCCAATTTTACCAATATCTACACTATATGAGAATAGTTATATAATAAAATTATCCAGCACATTTGCTTTTGTCTAACTTAAAATATATTTCACTGGCTCTTTTTTCCATTTATCTGTTCTTAAACTATTTTTTTAGAATAACGTTTTACTTTAACTGTGGCTTCTTCTAATAGCGCGAATGAAGAATTGTGTACATAATACAACAAATTCATATACACTTTTACTTGTATAAATTACTGTATCAGTCAATCGGTTGTAAATTGATGATACAAATAATTCATAATAGAAATCTTATCTTGAAGCCTTCGTTATCGCAACTATTATAATGATCTTTTTTTTTATACATTTTATACTTTTAAATTCTTCGTTTTCACTATCACTGTCCGAAATAGTTTTTTTCAAACATAACATGATAGCTTCCTCATATATTTTGCTATTCGTTTAAAGAAAATAAACAAGTTGTGCTTAACGTATTTTTATTTTAGCACTTTGCCCTATGCTTGGGATAAATTTCTATAAAAAAATTCTTTAAAATTTAAATTAAATTAATTTAAAATTTCTTTAAAATTTATAGAAGTTGTGCTTATTTATTTTCTTAAGCATGCTAATAAACAATCGGAATAACTCTTATCTCCAGAATAACTTCTTATTCTATGAATAAACAGTTGGTGAAACGAGAAAGCCGTATTTAATAAGGCTATCCAAGAGTGGGGAAATTTTGTTAAGAACAGAGAGTTATTCAAACAAATGGCTTCGTCCCTGGTCTATCAATTTAGAACGTATGTTTTTACGTTTGCCGCAACCATTGTGGCTCAAGAATTTAGGTCCAAAATAAACTACTTTCTATAATTGCTTTCCTAGATATACACTAGGCATTTGAAGACCCTCAATCGTGTATCGGATAAGGCATACAGCTGATGACATTATAGGAGAAGAAAATTTGTATATACTACCAAATGCAAAAAATAAACTTGTAACTTCATAATGGTTTAGAAATAATTTTCAAATTAAAATGTATGTTTTACTATCTGTTTTCCCCTTTGACTGTGTCAGCGTAGAGTACCTAGTTACGATTTTCATATAATCTCTCGTCGCTATTTATAATCCTTTTTGAGAAAAATAGCCTATGTTTGACATCAAATCTGTAGCTAAATGCATATCGAATTACATTGAACTGACTGTTCAGTGGGTTAGCCGTAAAACAGAAACAGATATACAGATTTTGGCATTTATATTATTAGCATAATTAAGTATATTAGTTGTTGAAATTCGATCATGATAAATTTTAATATCTTGTTGATAAGAACGCCATCTTCATTTCTCAAGACCAACTACTTTGTTTCCAAACTTTTTAGTGCGCCATCTTTGAAAAAAAGGAAGAAAGAAATTATTTACTTGAAGAATATGTGTTTAAATGAGATGTTACAAAAATATTTAAGTATATCAACATATTCTAACATATGTTGGTGTGTAAATAAATATTTTAATATTATCTATAATTGTGATCTTTTATCGTTATCATCAATATATTTGTTTGTGTGTGTCAAATGCATGGTAGTGTGGGTAATGTTTTATTTATTGATTTAATGTACTTTATAAGCATTATTATTGAAAAATATTAGTTTTTTGCCCTTCTCCTATACATAAACTATTCGTGTGCCCAGTTTTATGCTCGTGCGTCTGCGCAATTTTTTTGCGCAAAAAAACGGGTCCAAAGTTTTGAAATCACGTATTAATATATAGATAAATATTTCTTAAATTTGCAGTGTATCGGGAGGTACTGTACGGTTAAGGTAGGTATCAATGTCGCTTGCCCATTCTATATCTTTGGCTAATACCTCGGGTTTCTAAAAGGTTTGGTCAAAGCCAGTTATGAAATCAATAATTAATTTGTGGTCTACACTCACACATTTCACTTTACGTGAGCCAATATTTTTATTAGTTATTCTTATTAATAATGTTTAATTAAATACTATGAATAATAATTGACCTTAAAACAGTAATTGAAAGTGGAAGTTTGGCATTTTTTCCACTTTCTTATGTTTTCTAAATTTATTTTTAAAAATTGATGTTAGGATATAAGAAACGAAAAGTTGCTTGCAAGTAAAAATTATAAGATTCAATATTAAAATGT
>NJDC01001140.1:41493-96938 GCA_002245475.1 Calephelis virginiensis
TATCGGGAGGTACTGTACGGCTAAGGTAGGTATCAATATCGCTTGCCCATTCTATATCTTTGGCTAATACCTCGGGTTTCTAAAAGGTTTGGTCAAAGCCAGTTATGAAATCAATAATTAATTTGTGGTGTACACTCACACATTTCACTTTACGTGAGCCAATATTTTTATTAGTTATTCTTATTAATAATGTTTAATTAAATACTATGAATAATAATTGACCTTAAAACAGTAATTGAAAGTGGAAGTTTGGCATATTTTTCCACTTTCTTATGTTTTCTAAATTTATTTTTAAAAATTGATGTTAGGATATAAGAAACGAAAAGTTGCTTGCAAGTAAAAATTATAAGATTCAATATTAAAGTGTTGTTAACAATGGTTATCACATAATAGGTGGGCGCGACTTCTTTAAAACTCAATATTTTTTCTTAAGTATTGTTGTTAACTGCTATAATTACTGTTAACTGCAAATATTGAATGATTAACTACAAAAAAGCATCTTCGCGCGCATATCGCTGAAGGGGTAGGCAGAGGCACAACCAGAGCACCCACGACTAGCCGAAGACACTAAGTCCTACAATGTGATAGGTGGCAAGCCTATCGCCAACCGGGCACAAATCCAATCCCGGGCAACGTTATTTTTATTAGAAAATTTAAAATATATATTGTCTAATTTTTTTTGTTGCCAGACCCGGGGTAGAACCCGGAAACTTAAGAAGTCAAGTCCGACGCCGGACCGCTATCTACCACAGAGGCGATCAAATGCAAATATTGTTATAATTGACTAATTATTACTAATATAATAAAAAAAATAATTGTAATAACTTTTTAACCTGCTCTGTTCAAGGTTTGTAGTAACTAAGATATTTTTCCCTTTTTGCTGAAGTGACTGCTGGTCTTAGATTTTTAAAATATCTACACAGTGTTTAGTGAGTTGTGCAATTCCTTGAATAAGTTATACAAACGTGCACACAAGGCGAAAGTAGGCGGTACATACATACATACATATTTTCACGCCAAGTCCCTTATAGGGTAGGCAGAGAGTATCGAGTGCCAGACCTCACGATCCTGACAAACCTGTCTTGCTTCCTTCACATTCATTACCCTTTTCATTCAAACACGCCGGTTTCGGAGACTCTAAGTAGGCGGTAGGTACTATTATGTCCTACAAAATCATATTTCAAAAAACTCCCTAACTAGTTACAACAGGATCAACAGGTTCCCATATAAAGTACATATTTACAGAAAAGGAAATGACAATTATTAAATCTTAACCGAAAAAAAAAACCTAAAATATGGGGCCTAGCATAGGAAGCTAGTTTGAAAAAACAAATGTATCGACAGTTTAAAATTTTTAATGTTTTTTTTTTATTTTGTGGTTTCATTTTAGTGCTCTGGAGAACGTTGCAGAAATATAGTAAGTTACCATATTCAATAAACTAAAAATTTTGTCAATTTGAAATACATCACGTAAGAAAATGCCTTGCCACAGACCGTATTCTAAAGACTAACCAGAGGTAGATACTGCTGTCACCAGTACAAGGTTTTGTCACGACATTGACAAACCAAATATTAGATTTATGCACACCTTTATACTTTCGCTTTGATTGCGAATGCTTTCGACGAGCGAACATATTACAATGTGTTGTCCAAGTCTGTTTCATTTAGCCTAAACTATACTAAGAATGTTTTTGAAATGAAAAGACAAACTGGCCACATTATTATCGATAACTATCCAGTAACTATACCTAAACTTTCACATCACTATATCGAGGACACTGCATCATGTTATTGTCTCGAGTGTCGCGTCCTCCACACTCAGTACAAACTGGCCACGCTGTATGAATTCCATACAAAATGCTCGGCATTAAACATCAGCTGTTGGAGGTGATTTGTGGATCGTTCAGATCCCAACATTTTTAATCTATTTTTATTACACAAACAGTACACAGCTGATATTTTTTATTAGACTGGATGTACTCACAAATTGATCAAATACAATTATCTAACAAAATTCCAACCCCAAGGCTAGGAAAATAAGGGATGATATTGCAATTATTTGTAAATTTTAATGATCAGCTGTGTATAGTGAAGGCCACACATTAAAGTATCCACTTGTAACGTCTATCCTCTCGGAACGGACTATAATCTTTTTTGTAAGTGAGAACTTTATGTCTGGTCTGGCCTTCTGTAGTTACTCCTCTCAAACCTGGATTTCTTCGATAACAAGTCAGGATTTTTTCAGAAACACAAATCGGAAAGATGGCCAAGAAATTAGATATCAAAAATTACAAAATCTAAACTTTGCTTCTCTCTCGAAGATTAAAAGTCTAACAGGTACTTATGAGATCGATAACAATGTAATATTTTGAATTTGTAATTCGTAAAAGTTTAATAAAACACTGAAATAATGAAAATTGTTTATTTAACTATTATTAAAACTTAAAGTACAGAGGATTCAAGTAGATCCAGTTTAGATCCATTCAGTTGTACAACATTGGCATCTACTAGCCTAACATTGGGCATTGACAAACCTAATACACTTCATTTTATTACCCTTTAAAAGAAGATCGACTAAATCAATTTGGCTGAAAATTGAAGGGAGTATAGCTTAAAACCATTAGACGGATATAGGATACTTTTTAATTCGTTTCCTGCAACGAAACTAGGAAAACGACATTTCAATTTTTCCCAAACTATTTGAATGAGTGGAAGGAAGGTAGCTCAGTACGATTTCTTTTTCCAAAATCCTAAATTCATATTTAATTATTTAAAAAACAAACAAGAAAAACACATTATCCTCTTTTCTAAATCTGCTTTTAGTTTCATCTATAATATACTAGCTGTTCCGTTGAACTTTGTTCCACCCATTAAGTTTGTACGGGAAAACTTAAAATGCTTTTTTCTAGTGTACAATTATATATCCGTCTGCTGGTTGTTAACTACCTCCCCTTCAATTTATCAGCTAAATCAGTTGACCCGTTTTTTAAATTATAAATAGTGTAACTAACACGACTTTGTTTTATATATCATATAGATTCTGATTTCGATAACAAATCTTTTATAGTTTAAACATTCAAATACCTTCCACATTATAAAAAATCATTCAACGAAATAACTGACACATTTTTTAAGATTTAAAACGTATTTTCTTAAAGTTAAACTGGATAGTGCATATTGTGCGGGATAACTAAACAGTGTAAATTGTGTTGATTGTTTAAATGTATAAAAGTGTTTAAGTGTATATTTGAATGTAAGATTAACAATGTAAAGTAAGTGATCTATTTGTCTTAGTGTCATGTGTTAAACCCGTACAGTAGAGCCCTTTATCATTGCTTTGTATAACAGTAACTTCATTTGTCTTTAAAAAATAACTATGAAGATTGTACTCCTCTACAAACAAAGAAGCTTCGACTAAATGCTGTTTCTCTTCACCAATCCAGCTATAGTATACACATATCTTATTTCAAACAGTATTATATCTCAGTAGTTCTACAAATTTATACACAGCTGATACTGATTGATGTATTTTGTATTAAACAGTTAACGATATCAACGACAGTATAATTTTGTCATTTATATAGTGAGGCTATTCTCTACAACAATACGGAAGTCCACCAGCGGTACCTGTGCCACAGCAGTTAGTGTCGCCGTATTTGTTGAGGTTACATTTTTTATGATATTGGAAGGCAAACAAGCAGACGGATTTCCTGATGGTAAGAAATTCACGCCACCTAGAGACATTAAAGTTGGTAATAGTGCGTTGCCAACCTGTGGCCGGGATATTAGGCCTCGAGCAAAAGTAAGTTTACCGGCTACCTTACCCTCCGAACCGGAACACATCATGACATTATGGCAGCAGGAATAGGTATGGTACCACCGACCAATACGGGTGAGTCGCTGTCCGGATAACTCTACCACCTAGTCAGATGTCAAGGTATCAGTGACGGTAAGCCTATGCTCGCCTTTTACGAGCTGCCTAGCAGGAAGGCAGATTATTCTGCAAAGGAACCCGGACCAACACGGGGAATATACATTTAAACAATAAACAATATCCCTCAATAAATCACACAAATTGAATCTAATCCCAAAGTAAGCAAATCATATGGTTGTGTTATGGGTATTATTCTTACTTATTATATTAATCAAACTTACTAGTACATAGGATACACTAAAAATACTAATCTAATAAATTTAAGACATACCCAAATCCAAATCACACAATTAATGGCAACCCCCGTCGGGAATAGAACCCGAGACTCGCAGTTATTTGGTGGAGTTAAGCGGCGAATTTGCTAGACGGACATGCCCATAGACGGACTGCCCGTGGGATCTCGCTGCTATGGGTCTGTGTCATATCTTATTTGCGAGTGTAGGACCATTGCCGGTAATACGACACACTTGCCCGTCGAGTGTCCAAGCGATCTTATTTTGTCTGCTGTTGCACAGATATGGCCGTCCGTGAATGCTCACCACGGGCCGCACGCAACAGGCTTCCCAACCAAGGCCCACTAGGGCTTGTCCTAAGGCATAAACATTTGGGGCTATTTTTAAAGCCGTAAACAATAAGTTATGCATCATTAATTTTACTGACTGAATCAAGTTAAAAATAACATAACATCTTGGTATAGGGCATTGAACTTCACTAAAGAAACATACTAAACAGCTCGGTAGGTAGATACCTACCTACCAACCACAGATTACCGAGTTAGTTGGGACTGTGGTGGGGACCATGGGGAGGTATTTAACATTTATATAGAGTTTTGGCGCCATCGAGAGAAAAGATGGTCGAAGTTTTTTCATAATGATTGAATTTCGTGTTAATATTGAGTGAAATTAGTCAATTTTGGTGGCATTTTGTACAATTTTTTTCAGTAAAAGTGCACAAATGAATTAATCATAAAGAAATTAGCGTATCGTATATTTTCTCGTTGCCGCCAAATCTCATTACATGAGCTTGTGTAAAAAGGCCACCGCTTTACCCAAGAGCCTGACATGACTTATTGACGACTTACGACTGATGACTAATTAAAATTAATTGAAATTGATATAAAATTTGATGCAAATTTCTACTTGACTAATGGCTAAATACTAACTTGAAGTCCAAAACTTAAAGAAAGAAAGAAAAAAAAACATTTATATAGATAGTTTCTATTGTTCTGAGGTTTCGAAACTAGGCACCATAGACTATCTAGGCACCTACATCCGTCATTTGTAAAATGTCATTCCGCTGACAGTGCCAAGTGACACCGCGTTGCAGTCTACACTAGGTTAATGTTGCTGACTAATAAATATGAAAGTTCTACTTCTAGTATATTTTTATAAATATCTTGTTATATCTGCTAAGAAAGAAAAAGAGATCTCAACCGCAATATTTTTTATTAAATTAACTGGAAAATTAACATTGAACTATTTCTGAGAAATTCTTCTTTTTTTCATTCTTTCGAGTTTTCGACTCCTATGTATTAATATACCTTATGGTTTCTATAACCTAATTGGTTAGGTATTAAGAATTGAATAACTAGCTATTTGGATAAAACTAGTTTATGGTAGTAAGTAGTATCTGAAAATGGAAATAAAATTTGTCAACAAGAGAAGATAACAAAATACTAGATTTTCCAAAACCAGTCTAAATACAAAAAGTTTTCTATTATAAACATTTACCAGTTAATCTGGCATAGGATAGAATTTGTTTCCATTCTAAGCTAGAATATCTCAATCTGGAAAGGAAGAATGGATGTTACTGTGAATTGTGATGCCCTTTTTTAAAGTCAATGAGGGAAACAAAAGATTTTCTCGAAGTTAACTATTTCCTAAATTTTAGCCCAGGCTTAATGGTACTACTCCACAACATTGAGTAAAAATCCATTCAGTACTTTTAGAAGTGAACAGATAAACATGGAAAACATTAATTTATCCCAGAAAAGAAAATTTGGTAGTGATTTTGAGTGAAACTAGATGTAGGAGTTATCAACGCTGGCCTGCGCTCAGACAGGTTACGACACCGGACCAGTACGAACATGTGTTTTATCTTATTTTTTGAACTGTTAGACGGCACTTAATTGGAGTAAAGTAATGTGTTTTTATGTCATACCAAAGTCGTTTTGAAAAGAGCTTATTAATGAGTATATACATTATCTACTTTTATGAAAACTCAAAACGGAAGGAGTCCGTGAACTCGGAGACATGCAACGCAGTTGTAACGACGTTAGATACTGAACCAGCACACAACTCTCCTGATAGTAAAAGACAACCGTGGCCTATAGACAACACAATAGATATTTTAGGTGCGTCAGTGTCCTGTGGCCTGTACACCAACAATCACTATAAGTAGTATTTGTGGTTGGTGATTAATCTTAACCTATGCTCGCCTTCAACGTGCTACCTAGCATAAAGGCAGATAGACTGTTCTACACGAAGAATCGGGACCAATATAAGGAAAAAAATATTTGAAAAATTTAAAGAAAAATTTATTTACTACAAGCTGTCCCGAGAATTCGTCCACGTGGAATGTAACTAGTAAGTTATGTAGTTTTATTTTGTTTACTTTGAATTTATGAAAACTAAAAGTAGCCTCAGTTACTCCTTATTACATCAGCTATGTGTCATTGAAAGACCCATTAACATCGATCTGAAAAATTCTGAGATTAGTCGAAATCAACAGATATAGACAAAAATTAAAAACAATTTTATTTTGGCATACGTAGCGCATTAATATATAAAAGCATGTAGTAAAAAGGGTTTAATTTAACGTTACAATCAGACACTCCAATTTTATTTATTGTTATAGAAAACTGATTTGGCTAGGGATTTTTATCGAGCTTTACATCAAATTTTTCAATTATTTTATTCAAGACAATATTAGCGAAATGTACGTAATGTATATGGTATCATTTGCATTGTTGCAAGCCATTTTTCAAATTTCCCAAAATATTACCTTTACCTTTTTTTGTGTTGCTTGTGTATTTTTAAGAAAACATCATCATTACATATATACTTCACACCAAGTCCCTTACGGGGTAGGCAGAGAGTGTCTAGTACCAAACCTCTCGATCCTGACAAACTCGTCTGACTTCCTTCACATTCATAACCCTTTTATACAAAAACGCCGGTTTTGGAGATTCTCGATACCACCCTCGGATAACACCTAAGCGACTTAATCGTGGAATGTCAGCCTTGATTTCCCAGGGTACCTACATCCATCCATCCACATTCGCATCGTATATCTGCTTTGTCAATCGTTTATCTGTCATTCTTTCCACATGACCGAACCAGCGGAGCATGCCCTTTCTCGATTTAACACCAACACTTTCTTTTAACCCCATTCTTTCCTCAATCTCACTGTTACAAATGCAGTCAGTGAGCGTAATATCACAGATTTTTCGTAGCGCTCTCATAATGACTGCATTTATCTTACTCTCATGCTTTTTCTGACATACCCCACTCTAATTTCCATACAACAACTTTGGGATAAGCACACAATTGCGTAAAGCGGGTCTATAACTTCGACTCAAAACCTCGCTTTGAAGTAGTTTAGCTAGAACTTCATTCACAGCATTTCTTGCACATACACTCCTCTTTACATCCGCGGTGTTCCTGCTAAAAACACAACCAAGATATATAATTTAATTCACTTGGTCTAGTACTACATCATCAACTAAAACTCTTACATCCGTTCTGGCTTCGTCTCTTTCAAACACCGTAACTTTGATGTTTTTCCCATTCAAATGTAAACCCCTTTTTTACAATCACATAGCAGTAGCCAGTGTTTGCATTTCAGATGGTGTCGAGCCCAAAAGTAGAGCATTATCTGCTTAAAGCAGGCAGTTCACCAAAAAATCAATTTCTTTTAATTCAATACTAACAATGCATTAACATTTTTAATAAAGGGTGGCGTTTCCTTGCGCAATTTGCATGCATACATGCGTGCTGATTTGTATATGAACATTTGTGTGGGTATCATTATTTTACATAATGATTCTATTTTATCATAATTTTGTATTTTAAGCCAAATAGTTAACTTCCAGGAACATACATACATGACATACATTAACCGGCTTAGTTATAAACGTGGATTAGCGTAGGAGTAAAATTAAGTTGATATTATAGTCTGTATCACATTGTAATGACTATAAGCCGAGGTTGAATCTTGGCGTACTTTACACCGTGTTTATTAATAAGACAATAAGAGTTTTGTAGACTTTGTTATTTCATTTCGACAATACAGCACTCGCAACTAATGTTGATATTTCTAGGTTTAGTTGCGATTATGTGCACGCACAGCATGGTCAATCGCTTCACCTGTTGAACACCAAAGAATAATAAATATGTACTCTATGAGAAAAAATCCAACTCCATATAACAATGGCATAAAGAAAATGCTGCCATATATTTAGTGCTACACTTGTTTATTTTTATGATATTAGAAGGCTAACAAGCAGACGGATTTGCTCATGGTAAGAAGCATGAACTTCTAGAAACTAACGCCTTCTTCTAGAACGCCTAGAAACACTTAGGGTGGTAATGGTTCGCTGCCAACCTGAAGCCGGAACGTTAGGCCTCGAGCAAAAGTCAATGTACCGGACACCTTTTCCTCGGTCAGCACTTGCTGTTGGCGCCAGGAATAGATAAGTAAAGTCTTATGAATATGGAAAAATGGCGGCCTATTTAAATTAAAATTTAAGTACCTAGTCATCGTCGGCGTAAAGAGTAAACGTGTTAAATCCATATTTTTTCACAATTTCATTCTTATATTGATAGTGTTTTATACCCTTTAGTATAAAGGTAAAATACGTCATAATGAAAAAAATGTACTTACCCTCTAGCCGACGAAATGATAAAATTTCAAAAGGAATAAGAATCTTTCACCCAAAAATTTTTGTTACACTATTCGAAAACCATAAAATAACGATATAGCAAATCATTCATAACCTGTCAAAAAGCCCGGTGAAGTTGTAAAAACAATGTAACAATAATATTTTTATGAAATGTAACCCAAGAAAGACAGAGGTTGATACAATATGAGCAATATTATTTAATTTCTGTTTTCTGTTATTCTTCTTATTCTAAAGTAAAAACATCAACGCTTAGTGCACTTGATTGAAATAAAAACAATCTTTAGTTACAATTGTGTTTTGATTTACAAAAACAGATAACAATGTTATTGGCAAAATAAAGAATTATTTCATAACTAAACAAAGGGCGTCTTTCACCACCTTCAAGTAAAGCTCTACGTAAGCTACTCGTCGATTAATGGAAAAAGTAATCCACAATCACATTTCATCACATCCGGGTAGCGCTTATTACTTACCACTTTAAGTGCCAAGGAACGTATTTAATTAACGAGTAAGAAGTCACCGCGTCCTTTTCCCCCATCTGCTTGCCAGTGGGCTGATTGCGTATCTTTTTAGTGATGATCACTGGGTAAAGTGAACATAAAGTAGCTGTCAAATGACGTGTTTTATATTTGTTATCTCCATTGTCGACGCGCACAAATACCTTATAAAATATAAAATAAATAACTCATTAGAGGTAATTCCTTAGAGTGGTTTAAAAGCTATTTGGAGAATAGAAAACAATGTGTTGACATATCAAAAGTAAGTGGAAACCACAAGAAAGTTTATACTTCAAATTACCATTACTTTTTAATGACTGCGGTGTACCACAAGGTAGTGTTTTAGGGCCATTACTTTTTTTAATTTACATTAACGATTTGCCTGATGCTATCAATAATGATTTAATGTTATTTGCTGCACTTCTCATCAAGAGTAAAAATAAAAACGGTTTATTTAAAGAAACAAGTAAAACTTTGTCTAAAGTGACAGAATGGTTAAATGAAAATAACCTAAAAATAAATCTTACGAAGACAAAAATAGTTGAATTTCAAGCACGTTATAGATATACCAAAAAGTTAGACGTTATTTTAAATAATACTACTATTAAAAGCGTAGATTGTGCTAAATTACTAGGAATAAAAATCTATAAATTTTGTAACTGGAAAACGCATATTGATTTACTATGCAATAAAATCGATAGGTTTGTATATGTGTTGAGAAGAATTAGAGAAGTGTCAGGATTAAAGGCATCTCTGTTAGCTTATCACGGGTATGTTTCTTCCGTTTTGCAGTATGGTATTCCTATTTGGGGGAATTCTGTAGAATTAACTAGACTATTTAGAGTTTAGAAGAAGTGTATACGAGCGATATGTAGTGTCAAGCAGTTACATTCAGGCAAGCCACTTTTTAAGTCACTAAAAATATTGCCATTACCTTGTTTATACACATTGGCTGTATGTGTATGTATGTAAAAAAAACATTATCATTTGTTTCATACACATGCTGAAGTCCTAGGTTTGTCTCATTTCAGAAATAGTGAGGAACTACATGTGCCCAACCAAAAAATTACATTTTAACATAATGTGTATTGCATGTCCATTCGTATATACAACAAAATTCCTGACAATCTTAAATCACTTCAACAGATTTCAAAAAAAATTCAACTTACTTTTAGAGAAAAAATATTATAGTGTCAAAGATTTCCTTGCAGATAAGAATGAATAATAAAGTATTTCTAATATAATTAATTTAATTGCAGAATGTTGGGTGCGCAAAAGTTTGTTTCGCCGTTTCTTCTCCTGTCTGGCTAGGTTTGGAAACGGTGGTAGATAGGGATAAATTAATTTATATTCTAAAAATTGTTTGTATTAAAAAATAATCATGTAATCAATGCTATAAACAGTGTTTAAATAGTAAGTAAATAATAAAAATAACTAATATAATTAAAAACTATTAAAATGCTAGCACACCATAAGTTGGTAGAATATGTAGAAATGCCTAAATAATTTTTGTAATTGTATGTAAATATTTTTTCTTTCTTTCTTTTTTACAATTTACAATTTGATATCACAAAATTTATATCTCCATTTCCTAAACGGCATAATTCCCGGTTTTGCGCGATCTTGGCGGTCCTCCTAGCATTAAACTGGTTTTCTATTTCGTGCCACATTTGCTCTTTTTTCCATGCCCACTTTGCTTTATTTTCAATCACATTTTTAAATTGTTTTACCAAATTAATTTATACGTAGCGTTTCTCCATTGTGAAAATTGCACTTTTTTCTCTTACTCAAAAATATAAAAAAAAAATACTAAAAAATAAATTTTTAATTTATTAAAAAATATTAAGACTAGTGCCGCCCGTTGGTCGAAATTCGACCGTAATAAATTTTAATATCTTGTTGACAAGTACGCCGTCTTCATTTCTCAAGACCAACTACTTTGTTTCCAATTTTTTTAGTGCGCCATCTGTGATCTTTTATCGTTATCATCAATATACTCGTATTTGTTTATGTGTGCCAAATGCATGGTAGTGTGGGTAATGTCTTTTTTTTATTGATTTAGTGTACTTTATAAGCATAATTATTGAAAAATATTAGTGTTATGCACTTCTCCTACACATAAACTATAAGTGTGCCAAATTTTATTTTCCTGCGTCAGCGCAATTTTCGTAAAAAGGGGTCCAAAGTTTTGTCCAAGGATACTTAAAAATTATCGGAGTCTACAATTTGATATCACAAAATTTGGAAAACCTTTGGACGTCAACAAAAATCTCAAACTATCTAAAACATTTTTGCTCTCATACTTACCCTTGCTTTATTTATTTTTTTCGAAATTCCTAAAGCCAAGAGGTTTTTACAACGTACACTGGCTTTAGTAAAAATCGAATGTCTGCACAGTTTACAATTCTCCATGAACTTATAGAATTATAAAACATTTATTACCTTCCGTCGCAGGAATTGATCGTTGTAATAGACTTTTGATTCGTAAAATTGGTTACAATTGCAATCAAAACTCTAAGGTGCGTTTACACTTGCAAAAACGATAAACTTCGATTGCAATACAATTTAACGAAATTCATGAACTTTGCTTGTCGCGCTCATCTATACATAACAACCTTACAAAATATGAAAATTCTTTTGTTAAAACAAAATTTAACTTTATGCTCGTTTATACCAGTGTCCTTAATCCATCTAAAACCATCTAACTATTTAGGCAAATTGATTCTTTTATAATATTTTCCCCAGATTATTGTTGACTACTTGTTATAATGTCGCGTAGTCGATTTTGATGTATCATTTTATAATTTGTTTACTTTGGGGTTCGATGAATTGTTGTAATTCATCTAGATATATTTAATTAGTTTTCTCTCTGAAATTTATTTTGGATAACAAATTTTTATCAAAAAATAGTTAATAATTTTATCTTTATCATATATGAACAATTTCAATATGTAGGTATAACATATTTTAAGCGCAGTAAAGCTGTAAAAAGATCGACTGTGATTTCATTGAATAAGTCATCTACGTAGAAAAAAGAGATTTCCCTCGATTTCCCTAGGATTAGATTAAAATATAATTTGAACATGTCACCTCCTTATCTTTCGCATTCGGTTAAAAATTGCAGAAGAACAATAAGACAACAAATAAGATATTAAATTAAGGATTTATTTCTGGATGACCTTGGCCAACCTGTGTTTTGACCAAGGCACTTGATTGTGTTAATTACGATGATCTGAAACTGAGCCATAAGGGAGTTAGAGAAAAATTACTTGACCTTCTACTTCTTTTTTGCCTCCACCCCTCTGCTCCGCGGACGCACTACCGCCACTCCAAGCGGGCCAAACGGCCCATCGCACTGAGTCCGCTCCTCTTGTCCTCTCTGGCCGGAGAGGGGTACTGAAAAGCGGCGGTTCCTGGTCCAATTCGTTTCACCGGGGCCCCAGTGACTTTTCAGTGCCTGACTTAAGGCAGGCCAATATACAACAATGTACAACAAAGGTTCAGATTCAATTACATTTTTAGAAATCACTGTAGATAAAAGTTACAGACGGCCCTGCACAAAGCAAAAAAAAATACAAAAGAGAGGACAAAAGCTTCCTTTCAACTTAAGCGCAGCAGCTTATGGTGTTAATAAAATAAAACAGTAAACTGATACCGACACAGCCAGTAAAGTTTTTTTTGGTTACTATCAGAGCATCATGTGAAACTTCTTCTTGTAAACTCTGCTGAGGTAAACACAATATGTGTCATGCAAAAGAGGGCTGTACGGACAATTTATAACTTAGACCCAAGAGATTACCTAAATTAAAAAAAATACGGACGACGAAAAACAGAAACATCTCAATATATTTTTGACAACTTAAATAAAAACATAAATTTGTTTAGGAGAAATTATGATGTAAATGCTGTAAATGTTGCTCTGCGAGACACATGCACCACTCCACCAATTTTTATTCATGGGCCCACGTATTATAATTTAGAAATTTATTCACACCATACATTCACAAATGCTTAACACACTAAACAGACCTTGAGGCACAGACATTCGATGAACTGGTATAATTAGCATTAGCATATATTCGTACCGCATGTGTGGATGATGATGTTCGGGCAACAGCAACCAGCACAACAACACATTTTGATTGTATTGTAGAAAACGTTCAAAGTTTTCCAAACTATTTAAATTCGTAATGGATTCAGATGAGATATGCTCTTTGTTGATATGCATAAGTTTTTACAACACACAGACCTACAGAGAATATTAAAGACTTACCACTTAGTAAATTTTAAAAAATGGACTAAACTTAAGTTCTCTTTTAAGATTTCAGAATGTTCAGATTATAAAAATGCTTAGGATTAATTGTTCCTCATTCTATTTCTATTTACCTATTATACTTTGCAAGAATGTAATATATTAATATATAACAGCAATTTTCTTCTCCGGATTGTCAAAATTAAAAAAATGTCAGACATGTTGAAAGTGGGCTTACAATTTCGTTAATGAGTTGTCTGATTTCTTTTTTCATTTGATAGGGTATAATATTTCATAGATTATCACGTAATTTTTTCGAGGTCATTTGTTTTGCAGTTTACGAATTAAGGACAAAACGCTCATCAGGTTATGTCCGGTTCCTATATTGAAGAAACTATTAAGTATTTTCACGCCCACATCCCCGATGGAGTAGGCAGAGGCACAACAAAAAGATGTTGCTCGGGATTGGATATATGCAACGTTGGCGATAGGCTTGCCACCATTGTGAGACTTAGTGTCTTCGGCTAGTCTTGGATGCCCTGGCTGTGCCTGTGCCTATCTCTTCGATGATATGTGCGCGAATAAACCTTTATGATTATAATTACTAGACGACAGCGATTACTATCGTTGCTTTGGTTTTGAAATAGTTTGCCGGACATCCAGTGTGAAGTCTTCGTTAAGAAAACAATAAATAGATGGCAATTATACTTGTGCAATAAGTCTTTAATTTTAAACGAGTGTAAAGTCTTTAATTTTAAGAATTTTAAATGAGAGTGAGATTGGAAGATGGTTTACATCCTCAACACTATCACGGTTGCTGTGGTGGTAAGTGTTTGTTTGTTCACCACATCCTAACTGGCAACGGATTGTTATGACATTAAGAGATTGACGCAAATTTAGAAAATTAATGAAACCATAAATTGATTACACTTACATTTGTTACCTACTTCTTAAAAACTTTAGATCTACAGTCTCATTGAAGTTCCAACATGAAAGTTATTAAATATGTTTGTTTACTTGATTCGATTGATAATATCGAGACAGTTACATTTTGTGGTTGTGACCATGAAGCAAGATTACTACTGGACTAGATGTCATTTCCACATACTGCTGACTCACTCAAACTCAAAACGGAAGAGTTCAGTGTATTTGAGGAAGTCAGCAGTATTTGGAAATGACAGCAGGTCCCAGTTAGGAGTGCAACCTTCAATAATGTGATAGCTTCGTAGTGATATACACATCAACATAATATTGTATATCACGCCTGACTCAGTGTAAGTGAAATTTGGCATTCATACACATGTCATGGCTTAATAAATGTTACTGTTATCTGTATTTAATGTTTTATATGGGCAATATTTTCCCTTCTAGTGATTATATTTGTTGAATCCAATTATATTACAGGCTGTAGTCGTGTTAGTATGGTTTTTAGCAGCATAGTGATATCGTAGTTCGAATCTTTTTTAAATCATCCAGCTTCTACGTATTCTTAAAAATAAAAATCTTCTCAGGTACTGCAGCTGATCGATATCAGTAAAACAGAAACGACTGTAAGTGTTTAGACTAATAGGCACTATCAATTGTTTTTATAAGAATTGTTTTTATAAGAATTAGGATAAATCTTAGTAACAATCTATTTTTTCAACTCGTGTATCAAGATGTATACCTAAACATGAATGTTTTAACTTTATTTTATCTTTCATAATTTTCATTCGTATATAATATCTTGTCTATATTTCAGTCCCACAAACCATGTTCTGCAAAGGTAATTAGTATTTTCTACATTACTTTCGTACTTTATGGAATAAGAAGTAAGTTGATGAATTTACCGATGGCAAGATATCTGGGTGGTGTTATCGATACATTTCGAACCCGATGTTGCACGTGCTTGCTGACTGATATTTTGGTTGCAGAAACAACAAGCAGTATAAAAGGCGTTTAGGACTTCTAATTTTCGGATTGTCCGTCCCAGTTTAATAACATCATCAAAATCAATGTAGACAAAAGAGTCGTTGCCCTCCCTAAACTTTCAGATATAAATAAAATAAAATAATAGTAGAATAAAATTGGAATTCATATTCGGAACGTGCACGACAAAAGCGCCACCAGTGCAACTTAAGGGGAGTACCTGTGTCAAATTATAGACGACAACTGCAAATTTTTTTGTAAAATAAACTAAGTATATCTCAAGAGACAGACATTTGTTAAAAACAATATATAGAAAAACATAAATGAAAATAAAAAAACTGGTTGTCAGAGTTTAAAATATGAAAAAAATTCTGAAAATTAAGACTTGGTTATTAGAAGCTAGTCTTTTAATGAAACTGTACATTTCATCATAGTTAATTTTGTTATCAAAAATTCGAAATTGCTGAATGGCATGCCAGCAAGATCTAGAAGTTCATTTGTTCATTGAAGGAATATCAGCAAAATAAGGTATTTTATTAACCGCTGATGGAAAACGTGAATACCCATATGTCTGTGGCAATAAATTGGACATATTATAATAAATATACTGCTCGTGTAAATAGAATTTATCAAAGTATGTCAAAAAAAATCTATAACCCCTAAATGCACAAGTAAATAAATTGTAAATTCGTAACAATGTCAAATGAAAATCCAAATAAAATTATTTAATTTGGATTTAAGTATGGATTTCCGCAAAGTAATGCCTTCTTCTATCAATGTCAAATGTCTTAAAAGTTCAGCAATTAGCCGTTAGAATATTATCAAAATATTAAATTTGCACAAAAAACCAAGATAATTGTAACAAAATATTATTAATTATAATAAACAAAATAATTTTTTTGTTGTTATACAATTAAAATCTTAGCCTAAAAAATAAGTTCCAGGGATTTTTATCATTTAAGTATTCAGAAATGCTGTAATATCCTTTTTTGAACAATTTCCTTTTTTAATCGATTTAAATATCCAAAGTGGAAGAGCTTGAATCTCGCCGGGGACCTTGTTGTAAAACTTTATGGATAAACCTTTTATCATATTGAAGACGACTACTTCTTCTTCTTTTATAAATGTGGCTTTTACTCGTGTTTCACGACAAAGACGACTGTAATGATTAGTAATTTTATCTTTATTTCTAGTATTGTAATTATGATTATCAATGATTCTATTAAACTGGTTTAAGTTTTTTTAAGATAAATTAAATTTTCAAACATGTATTGTGAAGCTACACTCAATATGTTTGTTGTTTTAAAAAGTTCTGTAACAGACAACTTAGGTCCAATGTTGTAAATAGCGCGAATCGCTCGTTTCTATAGAATAAAAATCGTGTTGACATCCGCTGCACTTCCCCACAAAAGAATGCCATAACTCATTACACTATGAAAATATATAAAATAAACCAACCTCGCAGTGTCTACATTAGATATTTGCCTAATTCTCTTAATAGTGAAAGCTGCAAAAGCTAGTTTATTTGATAACTTAGCATTATGTGGGCCCCATTGTAGCTATGAAGCCAGTGAATTGCCCAGAAATGTAGTCGATTGATCATTATTCCATTTCTTGCCTTTAACAATAATATTTGTATTCGAATGTTTGACATTAGGAGCAGTAAATTTGACACAATTCGTTTTATTTTCGTTTGAATTCTTTGTAACAAATGTTGGAAGACCGGCAGAGTACCCGAAGACTGGTGACGTGCGGTCATCGTGCCCTTGTATATAAAGGCAAGGGTTCATTCATGGACTGTACAAGTTACAGGGCCATTAGTTTGATCAGTTTAGCATCAAAAGTGTATGGAAAATAGTTGAAAGGAGGATGCAAAGGATGTCCGATGGAATATTGTGGGAGGTTCAAGGCGGTTTCAGGTCTGGAAGACCAAGATACGGATCAAGTGTTTTCGCTCCGCAACATTGTAGAGAAGCATCTCTTTCGTCATCTTCATTTGAATCAAAAGGGTGTAAAAATGTAAAACGCTCGTACATTTCATTCAGGAGAAGCAGCATTAAATAGAACTTTGTAAAGGAAACAGAGACAATGAAGGTTTCTACGCTCACGGATGGAAAGCCTTTTAAGACGCTCTCTGAACATGAAGATATGATTAAATTTCTTCAGGTCGAAAATGAAGCGGATCCCTACATTTTGCAGTCACTCAAGTTTATTAAGGAATTCCTGAGTAGCATCAGGATAACAAATATCAGCATAATCCAATAATGGGAGAATAAGTGCTTGAACTAACATTATCTTTGTTTTGAAAGGTAGAATTTTTCGTAAGCCCTTGATAGAATGAAAGGTGTAGACTGTAGAACACTTTTTTAGATATTTCTGTAACGTGTGCATTCCAACTAAAATCTTCACTCAAAGTCACACCAAGGTTTTTAACAAATTTATTGTAAGGTATAGTAACACCATTATAAATTAAAGGAGGAGGAGTAAGATAGAGTGACACGAGAGAAACGGGTACCAATAATAAGGGATTGAGATTCAGTAGGCTTCACTACCAAACCAAATTAAGAAGCCCACTTGAAAATCGACTAAGATCGTCACTCATAGCATTGACTTCATCTACTACATCTAGAGGCGAAAAATGACTATACAGTTGCAGGTCATCCGCATATTAATGATAATTAGAATCTATGATTTTGGTGATTACCAATTATTATATACCAATCATATTAATGAACACAGAAAATAGGAAGGGAGACAAGTGAGGTCTTATCTCCCCTCCTATTTTCTGTGTTCCTGTGGAACTCCTGCAACTAGATTACAATAATTTGATCTGAAACCCTCAAATCAAACACATTGAGTATGTCCACGGCGGTGGGACTTAAACCAAAAAATGAACTGGGTATATACATTTATGGAACGAAGAACCCCGAGTGAGACGTCAAAGTCAACAGAGTTGAATGCGTTACTGACATCTAAAAGAACCAGTAGAGTGAGGCATTTGTTACTAATGGCAAACCTTGTATCATCAGTGACTTTTACCAATGTATAGACCGTACAGTGTCCTGAACGAAAACCCGACTGATACTTACTTAGTAGATCATTACTCCTTAAATAAACGGACAGTTGTTTGTGCACAATATGTTCTAAAACCTTAGATAAAAACGGAAGGATGGATATTCGCTGATATTGAGATAGAGCTGTAGGAGATGCTACTTTGGGAAGAGGAATAACATGGGCAATCTTCCATTTGGAAAGAAAAGTATTGGAGGTGAGAGAAAAGTTAAAAATGTTGGTTAATGTGGGCAATAATTCTGGTAGTAACAACGCTATCATACTTTCTTAGTATTCACTGTTTTCTTGCATTTTTAATTTATTTTAGTTTGAGTAGGTACAGATTTAGAATTACTTTATAGCTACAAGGATAAACACTACATCAAATTATTAAAACGTGGCACTTTTGCCATTCAAACCATTTAAACCATGAAAAAAATATGCTGTTATTGAAATATTAGTAAGTAACAATGTAATCCTGTCGAAATCGAAATTGATTTTTACTAACTTTAAGATAGTAGGCGCCAAACTGGTATAGTAATTTCAATAATGTAAAGTATTTTACTATACGAATAATGTGTGCATGCAAATAGAAAAAAACGTGCTCACCAAATTTCAGCTTAGGTACACAGTTCTTGCATTTTTAATTTATTTTAATGTGAGTAGGTACAGATTTAGAATTACTTTATCGCTACAAGGATAAACATTACATGTAAGAAGTTATTAAAACGTGGCACTTTTGCCAGTCAAACCATTTAAACCATGAAAAAAATATTCTTCCTTATATGAGAGGGTTCCAATATGAGTCTACTGCTGTTTTGACATCGTCATTTGTCGAAAATCTTTGACCCCCCAAATGCTTTTTAGGTTAGGGAACAGAAAAAAGTCTGACGGTGCCAGATTAGGTGAATAAGACGGATTCGGCAATAGTTCAAAGCCATGACTGTGGACAGCCACTGATTGCAAAGATGTGTGAACACGGGCGTTATCTTGATGAAACAGGACCTTTTTTTCTGAGACGTATTTTTATTTCCTCTCGCAAACGACGTAGGCACAGTAGTAATCAGAGTTTATAGACTGACCCCTTTCAAGGTGATCAATTATAATCACACCATTCGAGTCACGGGATACTGAAGCAATAGCTTCAGTACCTTATTTGTTGACAAAATCGCCTTAGCCTTTTTGAGGGGTAGTGAACCAGGTCTTCTCCACTGTTTTGATTACTGTTTTGTTTCCGACGCACAAAAATGAACCCTTGTTTCATCCATTGTAACAAAATTTTTCAACAATTATCTGCATCGGCTTCAAATAACTCCAAACAGTCACGTGATATAGTCTTTGACGTCACGTCCTATTTTGTTCAATTGAAAACACACACACAGCAGACACTTTCTGAAAACCCAATTTGGTGACTATGATATTTTAAGTTTATTCATAAGAGATGCCTATAATCTCGGCTACTTCTCTAATTTATAATCTTCGGTCGCCCATAATTAAATCAAGTACTTTTTGAATATTTTCGTGAGTAGTGACGTCGAAGGCCTTCCAGAGGCCTACTTATTTAGGTACTTAATGACGGCACGCTCCTCGGTTTACTCTCTTTTCAGAAAGCGTGTCCGATTGTTTTGTTAAAAAAATCACAGCTAATAATTACACATGCATCGAACATTATACAATTAACTACTCTGAACTGAACTAAATAATGTTGGAAGATTCGTTTTTAAGAAGTCGCGTTAGTTTAATAAAAAAATATCAAAAACGTGTTGCAATATTATCGATAACTAATTAAATTAATAATTAAAAATAAAATTGTCAGTATTAAGAAGTACCACACTATAGAATCATACTGACATTTAACACTAAACCGTTAATCACATAACGAATCAGTACAACTATGTATTATTAATCACATAAAAACGTGTCACTATCGCCACTATTCAATTAAATACAGTGAAATATTTTTTGTATAACAGTTATTCAACTGCCCACGTCAAGTACTTTATTGCTTTAAACAACGTGCGATTGTTGTAGACGTAGCGCAAACAGGAGTGAGCCCCAGTGCAAGTGTTATCGTTTCGGTATCCAAAATCCGAATCCTTCAGTGATGAATCTGCGGCACTGGATAAAATTTTAAAAATCCCTTGCGATACTTACTCAATTCACTATTTATAGTTTAATCGTATGTCTTATATTGAAGTTCTAATTTTCCTAGCTTTGTGACTTTTCAGATGCTTTGACGTTTCAGTCTCCAGCTCTAATTTCATGTTGTAATTACAGTGTCTTGGAAGCAGCTGCAAAGCTAAGGTACGAATCCATACTGTGATAAATCACATTTATGTAATTTTTGGGGACATTACCGACAAAATGCCTAAACTAAAATATATAAATAAAAATAGAGAAGAACAATGATCCATCAATAAGTGACTCGCTAATTCCTATATACTAATGACTTTTGTAAAGTTCAACTCAATAGTACAGTAACATGCCTACACAAATCTGGCGTTTCTTTGCGGATATTCATTGTAACAGAACTAGAACAAATTTACATACGGGTTTGTTTTCACACCAATTGCCTTACGGAGTACGTGAATAGTGATTTTAAGGTGTAATGCACAGATTGTCCCATAAATGATTCTACGTCAAAAGCTTTGCAGTTTAGAAATGACTAAAATAAAACTCCAACTCCAACTAAATTTCATAACTTGAAAGCCGGATTTTTTCACGCAGAGCCAACAAACCTTTTTATGTTTGCATCATTAAATCATTCAGCATTTCTTTGATATGTTATCCAAATTTTTTCCAAAAAGCAATCGGATCTTTGGCTTTGGAGTAGTGTTTAAATATGAAATACACAACTTTCTTTTGCTGCAGTCAATCCAGACAAACAATACGTTTTTCAGTCTTATTACCGCTTACGAAATAAAACTATAAGCTATTGTCTATAAAACTTAAGTGTGCAAAATTACTACTACTGTTTTGATATCTGTTTGTATGTTTGTTGCGCGTTTACTCCACCAAATATAAATGGAATTTATTTTTGTGAGTACCAATATCACATAATTAAATTGGTAAATTTTGTGATTCTTAATTAATGTCATTTTTTAATGTCTATTTTTCATTTGCATTCTTAAATGTTCATTGATAACGAAACATCGTCACGACAGTCACTACACGTGGGTAATATCACAAAATGGTGCATTATTATGTATTATCACAAAAGTAATATCACTCGGATAGGTGATGTAATATCACTAATTACACTACCGAACCAGAAGGTACAATCCATCGCACATTACTTCAAACAGCACTAGGTACAGTTTGGTACTTGGTGCAGTAGCGACGTTTCAGTCTGTATCACTTATTTAACTACCAATAGAGATGTGTCATGCGCAACCTGTGCAGCAACGCAAACAGCGTATAACACCATTATATAGAATAATATTGAGATGCAACACACCGGTGGACCGGCTATACGAATAATACGTAATTTATCGTAACATTTTAAAATTTCAAACGTATGATAATCACAATTTCATTTATATTTGGTTGCTTTTTTACTAATTCACTTACGAAGCAAATCAGTTAAAAAAATTAATCGTTCAGTGTGCTAGCGTTAAACGTTTTCTGCCCCATTTTTTGAATGAAGAAACACTTGTACTGTTATATGTACCACTTATAATTTATTATTTTATAAATAGCCTTCTAGTCTCACCTATAGCAGCATCACCAGGGCTAAACCCTAAACTAATGAACAATATTTTTTATTTATCTAATATTTCTTTTTATTTTAATACTTAAATTAACTCTCTCTCTGATGACGTTTAGTAACTAATATTGTTTGTCGAAAAGGTTCGAAATAAGTTTTCGTAATCGAGAAGATTTTTCTACAAAATAATAATATAAATTGTGCTAATCCAGAAAATTAATATACGTTCAGATTATCCCGTCTTTCTCGGCGCTGGTGGCGTGATGTCACTTTTGGCGTAAAATATAAAACTTTTGTTATAACTTTATGATTAAGAGTTATTTAAGAAGGTATATTAGAACAAACTTCTTCTGCTAATTAGCAAAAATGTGTAAACATAATGCGGAAGTTTTTATAAGGCGCTCTCATAAAAGTTTCCTCTGAAGATCTATCACAGCAACAATATGTATTTATTAGAAGTGAAACTTATTGAAAAGTATAGAATTAAATGTTACGTTTTCAGTGTATCGGGAGCCATTCTTCAGCTAACGTAAGTAGTGAAATTTTTAAAGCGCTCTCTTCTGGTAAAATTTCCTTAGCATAGCAAACAATCAGATGGAGTTCAACCGTCTTACCAGACTAAACATTTAGACGGCTGTTTAACTGAACACTATCTAAAATTGACATCGAACCAATAACGTGCTACACGTGGACACGTTCAACGAGTGTTAAAAATAAATTCAAACTTACATATTTTCACGCCAACTCCCTTAAAGGGTAGGCAGAGAGTATCGAGAGCTAAACGTCACGATCCTAGCAGACCTGCCTGGCTTCCTCCACAATCATTACCCTTTAGTAGGGTAACCGCTAGATTTACACAATAGGCCAAACATTCCATCACCAACAAACAAACATTAGGACAGCGACGGATCTGCATCATCTATGGTGTCTTTTGTAAATGGCTACCTCAGGTATGGTTGTCTCTTTCCATCAGGAGATCCATGTACTTGTCCTCTACCAGCATTAGGTAGCGGACAAGTACTTACATAAAAATACTTCTCGCAAAACTAATTTGCTATTAGATGGCAAAACAATTTACATTTAATACACGCAAAGTATTCAGATTATTAGCATTATATATAATCATACTTTTCTTATAAAAAAGTTTTTTATGTCTTGTATATCATCGTAAAGTTAGGCTCCCCACCATCTGAGCTGCAAATACTGGTCAAAGCTATAGCAGATTAAATCAATAAGAGGCTATAATTTGAATGCGAAGAAAAGCAAAGTACGAGGGCCATTCAATAATTTTTTAGCCTAAGCAAAAATAAAGAAAATTTTGAGAAAGTAAAGATTTATTTTTCAACATAGTCATTTTCAATTCAATACACTTGGACCAGCGATGCTCCAACTTTTTTAACCCGTTAAAAAAATACGATTTCCCGAGGTCTTCAAAATAGGCTTCTGTGGCGGCGATGACCTCATCATTCGACCCAAATCTTTTGCCGGCGAGTGACTTCTTCAGATTTAGGAACAAGAAAAAGTCGCATGGAGTCAAGTCTGGAGAATACGGTGGATGGGGCAGCAATTCGTAGCGCAATTCGATCAATTTGGCCATGACAACGGCGGAGGTGTGAGCCGGCGCGTTGTCGTGGTGGAACAGCACTTTTTTTTGCCAAATGGGGCCGTTTTTTTTTAATTCGGCGTCGAATCTGCCCAATAAGTCAGAATAGTAGATCCCCGTGATTGTTTACCCTTTTGGAGGTAATCGATGTAAATCACACCTTGTGAGTCCCAAAAAACACTGGCCATCACCTTTCCTGCCGATTGAACAGTCTTCGCCTTCTTTGGAGCACGTTCGCCGGGTAAAGTCCACTGTTTCGACTGTTCCTTGGTCTCTGGTGTGTACCAGTGAACCCATGTTTCATCGACGGTCACAAAATGACGCTAAAACTCCGCCGGGTTGCGTTGAAACAGCGCCAAACATGTCGCCGATGTGGTCTCACGGTTGCGCTTGTTGCCTGGTGTGAGCAAACGCGGCACCCATCGCGCCGACAACTTTTTCATACCCAATTCTTCGTGCAGAATATGATGCACTGTCCCATCTGCGATGCCTACAGTCTCAGCTATCTGGTGAATCTTCAGTCTGCCAACACGAGATCGCGGTTTTTTTACCTTTTTTTTCTGTAGTAGCCGTTTTCGGTGCACCTGGGCGTGGCTCATAAAAAACCGACGTGCGGCCACGAGCAAACTCGTTGAACCAATTTTTGACGGTCGCCATCGAAGGAGAAGAGTCACCGTACACAGTATCCAAGCGCTCTTTGATTTCGCTGCGCGTTTTCCCTTCCAAAAACAAGAATCTAATCGCCGAACGATATTGTTCTTTTAAATAAACAGAAACAAACATAAACATAAACAAGTGTAGATACACGATTTGTTGACTATGAAATACTTAACCAAATAGTAATAAATATAAATTACGTTAGCTGCAACCGGAGGTTCAAAAAAAAACAAAATTTATTTAACTAATTTAATATAAGATAAAATTATTACAATAAAAACCTATTAATTAATCCTAATCTAAGGTTGCTATCTCGAAGTGTGAAATAGAATTCTGCTTCCTGTCTTGATTTTGCGCCGGACGTCGAGCCGAGTGTTGCAATGCACCGTCGGCAGGTTGCAACATCTTTACCTAAAACTAATATTGTAGCGGCCTCGTCATCGTTCTTCTTAGGGTTCCGCTACATAATTCCTCCACCCATAGAAAGGCAACTATTTTAGAATATTTAACGAAAATGTTGCCGGCATATCTCCAGATATTCTTTCCGTTCTTGTGTCGTCTTTTCCTTTTCCATGTTCCTGTTTCTTAGAGAAACATCCAAAATTATATTTTTGCAAGATGAATATGGTCAATAGGGTGAAAACTGGCAGTGTCGATTGGAGTTTGGGCTACGATTTTTTCTTGAACAGTGTGGAGATCTTGCAGATTGATCGAGTCTAGTTGGATTTGCTTTTTCTCAGGAGATGCGGTTCTGCCCTCTCGAGGTATTTGGATCAGCTTAAGTGGTTGTCCTGTTAGTTCGTCGTTATCATTGATGATGGTGAATTCGGCGGTTTTCAAATAACAGCTTACTGGGATAGTTGCGAGGTAGCTTCCCTTGAGTACTGTGTGGTCTACTCTCCCGCAGGTGACTTGGGTTTTTGCTTCTTCCGGAAACGACAGTATGTAATGTTGATCGTCAAGTTTCTCCATAGCTTCCCTCTTGAGAGTGACTTTGGTAAATTGACAGGCTTCTTTCAGCACCTGGTTGGCTATTAGTTGATGGATGCAGTCTAGTTTAGAACGAAGTTGGTGATTAAATTACTCCCCACAAAGAAACCAGTGATTTAACTTCGGACATTCTGTCTCTATCTACACGAATGAGTTCCCGTTAGTTGCTATGTAAGGAGAAGGGGGGATCAGGCTTTGGTTATCTTTGTTTGGGGCAATGGCTAATTTATAAAAATCAAAACTATCTTTAGAAATAATAGGAAATTTAAAAATTATAACTATTTGCTTATTAGAATAGTATGATCCGGGTTTGATTATATCATAGTATTCTCTTAACTCTAGGTTCGGAGTAAACAGCCAACGCCGTAAACAGTCAACGCCGTAAACAGTTTTTACTTTAATGGTATGGTGGGTGGTGGAGAGGTGAATAAAGGCTAGAGAGTTTTCAATCCGTAATATTTCTTGCATTAAGTCTTCGGTATTTTCACTAGCTATTTCTAATAGTTGGGCAAACTTGGCATATTTAATTAAACTAGATTCCTTGTGAATATTACTATTTAGTATTAATTGTAAAGTTGAATTATTTTTTTCTTGATTGATTACTAGTTGTTCTAAAGCGTTATTGTGTTTTGTCATCCATTCTTTACTGAAACTAATGTGTTTATTGAAATCCAAAACCGTTCTCTCCTGATTGACTTGTAATAGTCTAAGAGCTTCGTCATATTTAAGTGCGTCAGTATAGTCAAGATTTCCAGTGATGCTTTTTATGACAGACCCAAGGCTAATTACTAGTCCTCTTTTAGTCCGGTTAGGCTCTATAGTTTGTACCTGAATTAAAATCTTGTTAAGCTTAGCAATAAGGTTGTCAATCTGAATTTCATATAGGGTAAAGGTGTCGTTAATTAGTCTGTCTTTATATGTAAGCAACTGTCCCTGTATTTCACTAACTTTGTCCTCGATATCGTGTAAGTCGATATATTGTAAGGATGTATGGTGGTGGATTGTAAGTCGCATGGTACCAAGGTAGTACGGAAGTATTCCGGGTCCGTCAGCTAGACTTTCCAAGTTTATTTGTTGAGTCCAAGTCATTTCTATGGTCATGAGAAGTAACGTCCTGTAACAAATTGGCAGTTGTAGGGACTCGTTTCAGTCTTGACTTAGCGACCGGTCCGCGTTTTTTAGATGTATAAATATGAATAGCCAAATTGGCAAGAACTTTGTCTTGAGTGTAGCGAAGGGCCACTTTTTGACGAATTGCAAGGGGGTTTTTAAAAAAACTTGTTGGTCTGGGGCGTAGTCGATCTCGGGTTCACGATCTCTATTTCTTTGTTCAATAAGATTGGTACGGTTGGTCAGAGATGATTCGTTAACTATATCGTATACTTTTTTCATTTGCTCCCTGTGGTTTTAGGTATACTGTTGTAACAAGTGTTGTGTCATATCAAAATCAAGGCAGTCTCTGGGATCAAAATGTCCGGTGCGTAAATAGAACGGTCTACATCTGGTAAAACTATGTATGGAACTGTTGTATGTTATTATAGCGTATGGTACTAGGTTTACTATAGGTTGGTTAGATTACTATAGTAAGATGTTCTAGTAAAGTGGAGTGGAAACGTTCAACATTACCATTATCATTAGGAGAATGAGCCAGGGTTCTGTGGTGATTTATTTTATGCAAGCGAGTAAATTTCATGAAAAGCTGATTGGTGAATTCGGTCCCGTTGTCAGTGATTATTGTGAGTGTTACACCAAAATTCGTACAAAATGTTAACAATGCTTAGAGTATACTGACAGCTGTTCCGTCTCTTAAAGGGTAGGCCTGACCATACTTAGTGAAAACATCTATGAACGTTACGTACTTTTCAGTTTGAACGGTGAATAAATCCATATGAAGAATCTCAAAGGGTTTGGTAGCCGGTGGAATTACGTTAAATTGGGGCTTTATAGGGCGTCTATCGTATTTTGCCTGTCCGCAGATGGTGCATTCGTTAATAAATTTAATTACGTGGTCTCTCATTTTAGGCCAATAGACCTAGTAGATAGAGCTAGATAACATTCGTTTATACCCCTATGGTTAGTCTTACCATCATGATAGTGTCGTATAATTTCTTGCTGTCGGAGATATTCTTTTACATTTTCCAATTCCCGTTTGGTTACAACTAAGTTCATGGCGAAACTTTTAAATTTATTTTGTAAAATAGGGATGATGGAGTACATTGCAAACGGTGGGTTTATGAGAAGGGCGGTTTTAATTTTGGGTTTTACATATTCCTTAATGGCAGTTATCACGTCATCTTCTAAGCTATTTTTTGAGAGTTCTATGCTAATGTGGGTATGGGTATCGAAAGGTTTGGTTACCATAGGTTTCCGTTTGATGTCATCTACAATTGTAAAGTGTATTTGTCTGTTAAATTTATTTAAGGGGTCGTCGGTAATAGGGATTTCTAATTTTGGGTTCTCCTGACTGGTGTGTACAGTTTCGGTGGAAGAGTTAGTCAGCGGACTTGTTCGTTCTGTTAGATTTCCTAAAAGTGAGCTAAGCTCGTCAATTTCCTGAATAAGTGTATTTGTCTCTTCGTTATGTATCTCTATGCGAGAAAGCACATCCGCGTTACAATTACTCTTGCCTTTTTATAGACAACGGTGAAGTCATATTCACTTAGCCGAAGTCTCCAGCGAGTAAGTCGTGAGTTACTTTCTTTAAGATTCATAATCCACTGTAATGGCTTATGATCGCTAAACACTTTAAACTTTCTTCCAAAAAGATACGGTCTGAAGTACTTTGTCGTCCATACTATTGCAAGTAATTCCTTTTCGATGGTACTATAGTTGATTTCACTCTCGTTAAGTGTGCGTGAGGCGTAACAAACAGGTTTATCTGACCCTATTGGTCCTTGCGATAGTATGGCTCCTATTGCTTCGTTAGAAGCCTCAGTCGTTAGGTTAAATTCCTTAGTAAAGTTGGGGTACTGTAATATTGGGTCGTTTGTTAATAGAGTTTTGCACTTTTCAAAACAGTTTTTGTAATCAGAAGCAAAAGTAATTTTCCTACTTTTCTTAAGGCACTGAGTTAAGGGCTTAGTGATACGGGCGAAGTCAGGAATGAATTTTCGATAATAACCGAGAAGGCCTAAAAATTGTTTTATTTCTTTAGGTGTTTTGGGCAATGGGTATTTCTTTATAGCGGCGATTTTGTCGGGGTTTGGCTTAACACCGTCCTTACTTATAATGTGTCCAATATAAGCCGTTTAGAGCTTCAAAAATTCCGAATTATCTATCTGAATTTTGAAGTTTGATTCTCGGAGTCTTTGAAAGACTTTCTCTAGGTTCACCATGTGTTTCTGGAGAGAGGTACTGAACAATGCAATATCGTCAAGGTACACTAAACAGACGTCGTTTTGGAGGCCTCGAAGGACATTATCCATAACGCGTTGAAATGTACTAGGAGAATTTTTAAGTCGCATAGGCATACGGAGAAATTCAAAATGCCCATGTTCGACGTTAAATGCGGTCTTACAGATGTCTTGGGGATCCATCTCTACCTGATAAAACCCATTAGTCAGGTCTAATATCGTAAAGCATTGGTACTTCCCTAACTTGTCCAGAACGTCATTAATGTTGGGTATCGGGTATTTGTCATCTAATGTTTTTTCGTTTTATTTTCGAAAGTCAACAACGAGGCGCCATTTTTGTTTGCCGGAGGAGTCTACTTTCTTGGGTACAACCCAAATCGGTGAACTCCACGCAGAGTCGGATGGTCTAATTATACCTTATGCTAACATTTTTTCGATCTGATTCCTAACTTCTTCTCTATGAATGAACGGGTATCTGTAAGTTTTACCGTGTACGGGGACCTCGTATGTAGTTCGGATACGATGTTTTATTTTATTTGTAAAGGTAAGTGGTTCGCCTTCTATATAAAAAAATATCGGGAACAAAGGGCTTTAATATTGGCTTTTTCTTCCTCATTTAAATGATCTAATCTCAACCTAGGAATACTCTGTTGTGCGCGCGATGAAAGTTGTTCGATGTGTGTGCATTCGATATTAAATATCTCTGCTTCGGCCAGCCGATCTAATGAGAATATTATGTCGTTCTGTGTTGGATTTTCTATTTCTATGTAACCGCGGTTGTAAATGACTGTAGTTATACATTCGTGAACATTGCAATTGAATAGTACTTGTTTTCGTATAAGTACGTCTCCATCAGCTGTATTAATAGGAATACGTACAGCTTTTGAGGTTTTGGCTGGTATAATACCCTCGTACAGATTAACGTTTCGCGAATTGAACATAATAATTAGATTTGACGCGGCGCGGGTTAGTAGTTGTCTTTCTTTTAAATCTATGCGAGCTTCCCACTGACCTAACAAGTCTAGTCCTATGAGACCGTCAAAGTAGTCGTGAAATCGGTAGATAAATAATTTTATATCTTCTTGGTCTTTGAATTCGGGAAAACATGGCAAGGTAATCGAATAGTTGTTTCTGCTGGTGGCGTGGATGTTTGTTACTTCAAAAGGATCATAGCTAAGGGGGTAATTAGAAAAGTATTTTTCAACAGCTTCTGGGCTGATAAAAGACTGATTTGCACCTGTATCAATTAGAAATTTTAATGGTAGGTTCTCGATTTGGATATACGGTAACTGTCGTTGGGTTTGAAGGTTTAGTTCTATTTGGGTTTTTGTGAAATTCTGTCCTCGTGAAAATCCTGGTCGTCAGTACTAGTTCCTAATGGTGGCACACTCTCTCGACTCGTCGAATGGTTGCCGTGATGATAGTCATACGAAAAGTCGGGTGTAAAGTCGGTATTATAGTATGGACAGTTATAACTGTTATAATTGTAGTCTGGCTCTTGGACTATGTAGTCATATGAGTCGTCGTAATCTGAGTCATCATATGTCGCACATTGGTTTATGTTCATTTCTCGCGTTTTAAAATAATTAGTAGGTGGCGGATTACCTGACTTTGTCCAGTCATGCCCTAACATTGAAGTATGGGGTAATATTTTTGGGGTATACCTTTGTACATCACTCATTGGTTGTGAACCCTGCGGCTGATTGTTACGGGGTGGCAATCTGAATACATTACTACGGGGGTTGTAATTGGGTGGTGGTGCACCGAATACTCTTTGCGTGTGCGTGGGCCCGCGATGGTTATGTATAGCCTCGTTCAGACGGAACGGCTGAGGTGGGGGCCTATAATGATGACCTATAGGTGCTGGCCACTGGGGTGCAGGGGCCTGCATAGTATGCTGAGGGCGTGGTGGCATAAACGCGTTAGGTGGTATGGGCGGAATCTTAGGAGCTCCCTGACCTTTATGAGGTTCACTGCGCTGCTGAAGGTATATTATGTTAAATTCTTCTTGAACATATTCCAGCGCTTTTTCTATGGTACTGGGTCGCATACATCGTATGCGGGACATCCGCGAACAAAAACCTGCATCGTTACTTTCTTATAAAGGTCGCGTTTAGCTTCTATTGTAGAGGGTATGGATTCATGTAACGTCACGTATGTCATAAGGGTGCTGAACAAGGTTTGGCAATGATCATAAAATTCCTGAGGGGATTTGTTACCTTGGGTGGACAGAGACAAGTCATTGTATAAAGTCGTTTCGTCACGTTGGTCGGAAAAGTTATTAATCAAGGCAGCACGGATACCTAACCTGCTATCCGGGATCCTGTTAGAATTTAAAGTACACGCGGTGGTCCCTGTTATCTTATTCAAAATTCCATTTAAGACACAACAATTAGAAAACTCGCTGCCCGCGACCGTACTCAAATATTTAGCGGCTAATTTATCACAAATGCTAATGAATCTTGTGAGCACGTTAGGGTTACCGTCAAAGTCCAGGACAAGGCGGAGGGCCTTAAAGATTGTGTCCGGGTCAAAAAACATTATAGGTATAGTTTCTAAATCACTTACTTAATATATTATATAAATTTGCAATATTTAAGTCACTATCTAGTTCTAGATTAATACTACCACGGAGAGTCTGACGAGATTCAGGCTCCCGGGGCCTAGAGGATCTAGGATGGAAAATTTTTAAGGTTTTTACGACTAAAGGGGAAGCAACACGAGAACACGAGAACAATTCAAGTGTACTTACAGTACTTTCATATCTGGTTTCTCTCGGGCGTCGATTTTCAGAGCTCCTCCTCTTCGGGTCATAGCTGGTCCGTAGATTCGGGATATTGGTCGAAGTGGCTAGATAGCCGCCCGGGCGACTCGCTACCCTAATCTAAGATAGATCTAATTTTTTTGCGAGACGGCCCGCAAATATGACGACTGCGCCAATTACGTTAGCTGCAACCGGAGGTAAAAAAAAACAAAATTTATTTACCTAATTTAATATCAGATAAAATTATTACAATAAAAACTTATTAGTTAATCCTAATCTAAAGTTGCTATCTCGAAGTGTGAAATAGAATTGGGCTTCCTGTCTTGATTTTGCGCCGGACGTCGAGCCGAGTGTCGCAATGCACCGTATACATGAACATAAACCTACCTAGATAGTGTACACATATATAAGTAATTAGAAATTTAAAGAAAAACCAGACGACGATTTAAAAAAAATCTAATTTGTGAGAGATAGTGCTCTTTTAGTAGTTTCTTAAAGACAAATAATGTTTCACTGGCCCGAATTTTGTCAGGTAAAACATTCCACAGCTTAACAGCACGAACAGTGAATGACTGAGAATAAAAAGCAGAGTTAGTAACAGGGAAACGTAACAAGGTTTTAACATGAGGACGACAAGGAGATTCAGTGGAATGTAGGAACTAAAAGGAATCACGGAGATAACTCGGGAAATTCAGATTAAAAAGGATCTTATATAAAAGACACAGTAGATGAAAATTACGACGTAAGCGTATAGGAAGCCATCCTAACTTAGCCCTGTAACTCGAGACATGATCAAATTTTTTGAGACCATAGATAAATTTAATGCAAAGATTTTGAAGTCTTTCTATTTTGTTAAGTAGTTCTTCAATAGCGTCAAGAAAACATGTGTCGGCATAATCTGTAATAGGAAAAATAAGGGTATTTATAAGTGAAATTTTCGTTGTAAGGGGAAGGAAATTTTGGAGTAATTCCCTGAAACATCATAAAAATGACCTTTATTGATTATAGCCTTGCTGTATTTGATACGTTATATTATAAAATACTCATTAATATGCTAGAAAACAGAGGAATAGGTGGACCTTTGCTTAAATGGTGAGAAAATTATCTTCACGATCGAACTTTTTGCGTCAGAATTGGCACAGCTCAGGGTTCAGTTTTAGGACCTTGACACTAATTGACTTACGTAGATGATGCAAAAAATATAATACATTCGTGCAAACTCTTTAAATATGCTGATGATACATGTTTAATTTAAAACGATAGGAATTTAGAAAAGCGCTTGCTAACATGTAAGAAGATTTTTCGTCTAATATGAAATGGTCTCATGATAACGGCCTTATTTTAAATACTTTAAATTAAAAGTAATGCACATACACTGAAGTAATATTCAAGGATTGAGGAAAGTTAAAATAAAAGCAAATAGTTACCATTGTTTGCACAATGAACTTAAATTCACTAATTGTAATTGTACGTTACTCGAACAGGTGAGCCAATATACGTATCTAGGTTTAGTAATAGAAGAAAGATTTAACTGGAAGGAGCACATAGAACAAGTATGTAGTAAAATGAGAGTTAGAATGGCAAAATTTGACATTATTAAGCACAATGTTCCGTATAACGTTAGATTACAAATGTGCAATGAATTGGTAGAAAGTATAATAACATAAGGTCTAAGTAGCTATGGTAGAACATTCAGAACATATTTGGGTAAAATTAAGCAGTTACGCATTTTAAAGAACCTTGTTCCAAATGCTGTTAGAAGTAAAGTAAGTTGTTTTTTGTGCAACGTATGATTCGCTAAAATTAGGTAGATACATAACAAATACAAAGAAAAATAGAAATTTTACAATCATGCTGTTAATTTTAACATTTTTAATATTGTAACGAAATGAAGCTGAATGAAGCGAAGAGAAGTCAAGTAAATATTAATTTGTAACTTACTATATTTACATTCAGCTTATGTGTGTGTTTATGTACTTAATTTAAATTTAAACATTGTCATAGTGAAGTGGACACACCCGTATAAACCTTTATAAGGTTTTCGTTGTGGAGACAAATGTTGGTTGTATTTATTTTATAATATGTCAATAAAAAATCCCTCCATCAATAGAGCTAAGTAAATCCAGAAATCAAGTTGAAATTGGCTAAAATGATTTCATTTTTACAGGCATCTGGTTCTAATTCAACAGCTACGGTAATGTAACGTTTTAGTTTTCTTTAGTGCTCTCTAAAGTCTGTTTTCTAATCTCATTGACTGAATTGACAGGAGTAAATGTCAAGTTTACAAAATGATGATACCTGTGTCTTTTTGTAGTGCTGACCTGTGGTACTGACTTTTTTAAACAATTATTAATGTCGGTTTTTGAAGAAACAATAATCTACATTTGTTCAATACTAGCCACTTTTAAATGACATCGAAAAAAGGAGAACGTGTTTTAATTTTTTTTTTAAAGAGCGTGGGAAGTACGTGGGTATCGTAGGTGGTCCCAATGCCACCAAGTCTAGGCCTGATAATGAATTCCTATAAAAATCGAGAAAAATCCTAATTTTTAGGTCTTATAAGACGAGATTATATTGAAATCGAAACCAGTTTTGTGCCACTTACTAGACTTCAAATTATTTTAACCTCATTTGTCTTTCAATCTACTGAGTGTACGAATGCGTCCGTTGTGCCTATTGTGTACAAGTTATGGATCAGCCACTGTTATTTTGTTATATTAAGTTTGGTAATTCTGGTTTTGTTTCACTATTGTTGTTTTTTTTTTATATTGCGTCAAGTTTTGAAAAATGCACAAACTGATCTAACTCCAAAGTAAGCAAACTCTATGTTTGTATCAATGACGTAAGCAACGATACTAATGTTAACAAATACTTGTATAGCTGTTATCGTTTAGTTTGTTATTTTGTAATGCAAAAAATGAGACTTTTTAAATTAAATGAAGGAGGTAAGAAGCTGTTTAAGAGAAGGGCTTCGTCAAACTTCACAATAATGGAAGGACTACACAGTCCTCTTTTTTTATGATGTTGGAAGGCAAACAAGCAAATGGATTTCTGGTGGTAAGAAAATCGCACCGCCTAGAGACACCAAAGATGGTAATGGTGCGTTGCCAACCTTAGGCCGGGATATTAGGCTTCGAGCAAAAGTAAGTTGAAAAAAATAATGTCATGTGTTTTGTTGTTGTCAATCTCATTTGTTGAAAATCAAGTGCCAACGAAATTTGTCAACTGGTTCATAAAGTCGACGACGTGAAATATTCAAGTACCGAGTCATTATCTGTATAAAAAAATAAATTTAAATAACAAGTGTTATTTTTTTATACAAATTTGGTTTTTTGAAATTACAAATAATTATATTTATTAACCTACGAATATGTAGCATAATCGTTTGATATTAAACATATATTTTTTTAAATATGCACATTAAGTTTTTTCCTTGTCTATGTTTAAAAAAAATAGATAAAAAAATACTGAAATTTTCGGTAATGGCACGGAACTTGTTAAGAAACGCAAAAAACTTACAACGCTAGTCAATTTAGTCTCTGAGATTAAAATACAGACTACAATTTTTGTAATATTGTGACGAACATTTTGATTCCTAACAGATTTTTATGTGACAATTAGGTACAGATTTTGTATTTTTAATTGTAATAGCTTCGGCAGGCAAACAAGGAAACAGATTTCTAGGTGGTAAATAATATTAATCTAAGTCTATAGTCGCCAAAAACGACATTGGGGGTGGCTTATCTGAAACTCGGTAGTAAGTATTCGTAATTAAGACATTCTATCCTGGAAACTTTATTATAACATACATACATCGCATACATTGCTGCAACCGATGGATTATCTGAAAAAAGCACTTTGCCCCCTATCCTTTGACGGCATCCATGCAACTTTTTCCTTTGAAGTTTATCTTTTGTTTGCGGAAATCAATAACAATCACAAGTTTCGAGGTCGGGACTATACGGCGTGTGACCCAGATATTTCATGTGTCATCTACAAATAATATATATTTCGCTTGAGTTATTGTTGTAAAGGATAATCCTACTGCGAGGTCGTTTCTTCCCAACTTTTTGTAAAACAAGTGATAAACAACTACAAGAACGCTATACTACTCTGCGATAGACGTCTTCAGATCCTCTAAAACAGTTATCGTGTCCCTTCCCCTTCTTCCAAAGCACGAAGCCAATATTTGTTTTCCTACACTTGACCTCTCTTTGCTTTAATAGGCAATTCCTCGGAAAGTAACATTCACTGATCATAACAGTAAAATTCAGCTTTCGACAACCGTAAGTCGATAACGATATTCGAGTCACCTCCGTTTAAATATGTTTCAATAATTTCACATCACCTATCAACACGACAGAGTCTGAGAGCACTGAGGAAAAAGCTTCTTAGCCGCTAAATATTCATGGAGGATTTTGTACACTTGATTATCTGATGTCTAACGACGACAGTGTCTGTTGTCGAAGTTTGCTTATCTCTATCACTCGCTGCACAATAATAGCAAAGATCCTCTCTTTAGTGTAGAGAAACACGAATTGTCTGTGTGTTTGTGAAGTGCCAATTTCCATGGGGATGTTTTTGATTGCAACCTGATATAATGGATGTAGTTCCTAACTAGGTAATAACATTATAGGTTTTGGGGCACTACATATTTTGTTTCAGTGATGAATCTGCGATACTGGGTAAAATTTTCACGATCCAATGTGATATCCAATTCACTATTTATATTCGAATCGCCAGTCTCCAACTCAAATTCTGGTTCTCCTAATTTTTAAATTAATAAAACCTTTCGCATGCCGCGACCATTCAATCTCTAGTTTAAATTGAATGTTTTTATTACAGTGTAGTGGGATAACATGCACAGCTAAGGTATGAATCCATGCTGTGACAATTAATTTTACATACGAGTACATTTATACATATTAACTATATTAAACTAAATACCTAGGAGAATGACGGGCTAAAAAAGCGGCACTATAAAAAATTACAGCTGGCTTACAATGAAGCTGTAGACTACTACTGTACTGTACACATTTGTACTTTGTTAATTGACTTCATAAGAGAGGCCGGTACATTAGAAAGAGTCAGCAATATCTGGAAATAACATCAGTGTTTGTGAGGAGTGTAACCTCCAGTAGCAATCTATAGCTTCATGTGGCTACTGTGGTACTGATGTTTGTGAAGATCAGTAAAATGGGGGCGCAGAAGGTTCATTGGAACCTGTCTTTCATTGAATTAGTTTTGAACCTGAAGAGTCAGCTACTATTTTGCGAAAATCCATTGTAACACATTTTGAATATACATATATACATACAGCTCTTCATGCCAAGTACCTCAATGGTTAGGTGGATAACTGATTTGGTTGACTAAGTACAGATTGTCCCGTATATGTTTTTGTTTCAACAACCTTGCAGTTTAGATATTACAGACATAAAACTTTCAGTTTAAAGGGTCCAAATAACTTCAAATTGAAACTAGAATGTGCAACTTCAATTTGAACATAATCTATCGTAAGCTAAGTTTTGGACTTTACGGACCGAGCAAGCAAAGCGAGTGAAGGTCACTGTGTGTTCAGATGGGGTTGCAGTTGTATGTTTGTAATCTTAATGAAATTTTTTAGGTGTATATATTATATGCTTAACACAACTTTAAGTTCAAGCGTGGGTGTAATTGTGTAGGGCGCTACATTACTAGGGCGACGAAATGGGGGATCGAAAAATACATCTTGGACAATTATTTCGTCTGAGATCTCAAATAAAAGGCCTTCAATAAAGTATTTCAAATCCGTACCGTCTTAAATTTTCTGTTTTAAAAATTTAACTCTTCTATTTAGAAAATTTAGCTGTTGTACATAGTTATTGAGTAATAAGCAAAACGGACATCTGTTTTACTGATTAACGGTAATATTGACAAAGACAACAGTAATTAATGATATTAACTGTAATAGTGAAAATGTCGTGTCGTTGTCGTGACGATACAGAAACGATGTCTTTGTAGTAATAGTGTCATCATGGTGCTGGTAACGATGTGGTGATGTTCTCATGGATGTGTCGTGACAGCCTTTCGGTATCAATGAACATTTTATATTTGAGAATTAGAATGAAATGAAAAAAAATATTACCACGTTACTTATGTGTATACCTAGTTAACACAAAAATACGCATCCACATTTGGCGTGGTCCTCACATTACGCCCAAACGGATGAACCAGTCATGCTTATTTTTTTTGTTGTGTTATTGTTAGGAGAAAGTTCTTATGAAAAGAAAAACCGGGGAAATGGCAAGGAAAATGGAAAAACGCTGCTATATTAAATACAAACTGTTAGTAGCTGTTACTGTCAAGCGACACGAAGTTCGCCGGGCAGCTAGTGTGATATAGCTTTGATTACGTTCATGCATATACCATATGCCATACACCTGATGAAATACGTGCCCTTACAAATATTTATATTAAAATTGCATTCTCAATTTACGGAAAAAACACATAAAAACATTCCAAAAAGGAACAAAACATACGGTATACCTCCTGTTTAGAAAATCTTATTAAAAATGTAGATCAGATCATACCAACTTATTTAGTATACCATTTCTCATGATACGAGTAAATTTATCTACTCGAATTTTTGAGTTTCATTAGACCATTTATTTTATTTATATTTTATGATAGGGGTTAAGACTGGAAAATCAACTTCATGTTTCAACTCACCGCAGCAAAAGAAAGTTGTGTATTTCATTATTTATCCACAACTCCAAAGCCACACATTGCTTTGCGATCAAACTTTGTTACCATACTCGTATCAAATAAATGTTGACCGAAGGTATATCGGAATCATATAAGAATCGTGAGGTCTCAGTTCGGGGCAATGTGCTAGTTGTAAATACTAACCATAATATTAATATTATCTTCCATCTGAAAGTTTGTCTACCTGTTACAATTTCACAAAACTTGGATTAAGTATACAATTGAAGATGAAGTGATAATAAGGGTATTTTTTTATTGTTGTTGATTTTAAATAAAATTGATAAAAAATACTAATGAGAATGCTTTTAAGTAGTGGGTTACTAATTTTTTGACAGATCGGAGCATTACTCTAATCGCCTTCGGTTCATGCACGTAATCCTAACCCGTCATAGCTGGTGTCCCCAAGGCTGTGTGCTTTCTTTTATAATATTTCTTCTGCGTATCACTAACATATTGAAAATTAGTAACATTCACTGCTATGCAGACGACATTACTGAGTAAGCATTATACTTCAGCCTATCTAACATTTCTCGGATTGAAATCAACTCGTGTCAGAAAGACGAGATTTTTTTGTCTGAAATCAAAACCTGAATGAAAGAGAGAATCTGATTCAACTTAAAACCAATAAGAGATTAATTTAAGTGTTTCTGACGTATCTCCTCGACCCCTAAATGCAACAGCCTGTTTTGACATACCCGGCGATGACATTTCATCTGGAGGAGAAGGCTTAAATAGCCTTTACAACTTTGTAAATCGCAATTTAAGGATTACGGGGTACTGTTCTCAACTCTGGGCAGTGGCTCCCTAGTTACAGCTTCTTCATTTTGACCGCATCCTACGTACGAGCATCACAAAGTGTCAATGTCCGAGCTGTAACCAATATTAGCTGGACCCATTGGCGTTAGAGATATTGGGTTTCACAGTGTTATCTATAGCATGAACCATAGGATATGTTATTAGGAGTTATTTGGTTTGATTCCTGCTGCTGAGTTTCACCTTCGGGCATCACGTCAGATCTCATTATATTACTACTATCACGTGTTGTTCATTACCGTGCGATTCCGAAGAAATTATCACCTCGGAACTTTGTGGAACCAGATATCAAGGACCATGTTTTTAAATAGATACAACTTCCAAGAACCTTAAAAAAAAGAGAGCATTTATTCCCTAAAGTTCAGCAAAGTATTTGTGATATTTTGATGTAGCAGATGTTTGTAAATGTCGACGATGAACAGTCAGGAACCCACTTTTAGGTTCAGGTAACAGTGAAGTAAACAAGTAAACAGGTAACTTGCTCGTTTCGCCTCCTCGTCTATGTAAAAAAATAACTTGGTATGGAGATATGTATTTATGTATGTAACCAAAGGCTGTTTGGAAACAAAGTCTTGGTTTATTTAACGCTGGCCAGAGATATTTCCCTCAAAGAATGTGGGCAGAGTTTATAAGTTTTGTATTTTAGTCCCTTATGGCGTCACTTCAAGATGTTGCACTACACAAAAAAGGTGACAGATTAGCACTGCCTACATTATATTCCAAACGTCAAGCAAAAACCAACCATAGACAGGGCAAAACCATGGTGTGCAAAACAGGGCTAATCAATATTTCTTGAATCAAAAATTTGGAATCTTTTTTTTGTACGTATGGTTTGACTTGCAGTAATGATGGAAATTCCATTAAAAATCCTTTTTACATTATTTATATTTCTTATATTTTACATAAATAAAAGAAAAAACCTTTACTCATTAATCACGAAATCTCGACAAATATTATAAATATACAATTAGAAAGAAAGGTAGCTTATCGTCACACAAAAAAAAATATTTAAAGCGAACATTCCATTTTATTCAATTTGTTTTTTATTAATACCTAAGTTTTTTCAAGAAAGGCTTCCCCTCGACGAGCTAGGGTAGGCAATTAGTCTATTTCAATTTTGAGCTCGTACACTTCAAACATACACATCTTATATTCACGAATATATTCACGAAATCTATCATGAATTTGCAGACTTCAAAAATACTGAATTAAATTTTGCCTTTCCAGAGTAGTGGATTGCAGTCTTTAGCTAATGTGAGTAGTAAACTTTTTAGGCGCTATTCGTAAATTTCTGTACTTGTTCGATGCAGTAAAGGGACATAGAAAGTATGTATATGCCTGAATATACTGATAATGATTCTTTCATGTTCCGGTTTGGTGGGTAAGGTAGCCGGTAGACTTCAATAGGTCTAACATCCCGGCCACAAGACAAATGACACATTCATAACATGTATGGTGTTTGTGGGTCAAGGTTATCTCTTACCTTGTCGGGTTGCCTGCTGACCTTCCACATAAAAATACAAACACTAAGCCGAGAAGCCTCCTTCAATAGATGTGAACCTAGTACGAAGGGTCGAAATTCGCCAAAATTATGCAGTGAGCATAAATCCAATTTTTTCTGAAAATCCGTGTTGTACTCTGCCCAATTATGAGGGAAAACGCAAATTCCCTCGTTTCTACAAGTATTCAAACAGCGATCAATTTGAAATTGGCTAAAAAGATTACTTTTTTACAGACAGCTGGTTCTAACTCAACAGCTATGGTAATGTAACGTTTTTTTTATTAATTTTAATGCTCTCACATTTGTGTGGTATCTAACACTGGCACTACACACATGTTAACATTCCTGATGGAGGTGGACTTTTGTGTGACGAGTTTAATTTTTTGTACTTATATTTTTACAGTATCGGTAGCCAAAAAAGAAGACCGATTTATTAGCTGCTTGGCTTGTTGAACGTCCACGGGTAGGGGTTTACCGCCATCGCTGAACCACTGTCTTGAATGTGCGGACTAAATGCCGACATCGCGGTCATCGTTTTTTACATCCACTTACTAGCCCACAAGTATTTTACCTTAAGTATTTTAACTTAAATAAAAAGTATGACAAAATACATAACAAATAGCAGTGCGAGATTGATACCTCGATTCCCAAGCGTGTTCGTCTTCTAAATACCAAAGAGTATATAAATACTACATAATAAGAGGCGGGACTTCCATAGATACATAGCAAACCCGAATTTTGTATGAAGTTTACTTGAAAAGATATAACCCGTATAATTTCAAAGGAAGTCTACAGGCATTCAGATATAAGGCAATTAGTGTCATATGATTTGGGCGAATAAAAAACATAGCAAACTTAATTTTTTATTTTTTCATATGAAAGTAGCGACAAACTGCTAAATACTCTGAAACCTTTCTTTTCATTATTTCTTTAAGTTTTGGCCTTCACGTTAGTATTTAGCCATTAGTCAATTAGAAATTTGCATCAAAATTTGTATCAATTTCAATTAATTTTAATTAGTCATCAGTCGTAAGTCGTCAATAAGTCAGTCTTTCTTCTTTCTTTCTTCTTTCTTTCTTAAGGTTTTGGCAATCTCGTTAGTATTTTGCCATTAGTCAAGTAGAAATTTGCATCAAATGTTATATTTGTTTTATATCAATTACAATTAGTCATCAGTCATAAGTCGTCAGTAAGTAAGTCATGTCAGGCTCTTGGGTAAAGCGGTGGCCTTTTTACACAAGCTCATGTGACGAGATTTGGCGGCAACGAGAAAATATGCGATACGCTAATTTCTTTATGATTATTTCAATTGTGCACTTTTACTAAACAAAACTGTACAAAATGTCACCAAAATTGACTAATTTCACTTAATATTAACACGAAATTCAATAATTATGAAAAAACTTCGACCATCTTTTCTCTCGATGGCGCCAAAACTCCTGAAACCTTTCTTACATAATTTTGCTTTTATACATTTTTTTAAACTTCTTTCCTTTTCCTTTCTTTAAGTTTTGGCCTTCACGTTAGTATTTTGCCATTAGTCAAGTAGAAATTTGCATCAAATTTTACATCAGTTTTAATAAATTATAATTAGTCATCAGTCATAAGTTGTCAGTAAGTCATGTCAGGCTCTTGGGTAAAGCGGTGGCTCAAGCTCATGTAATGAGATTATTCGGTAACGAGGAAATAGACGATACGCTAACTTCTTCGTGATTATTTCATTTGAGCACCTTCACTGAACAAAATTGTATAAAATGCCACCAAAATTTACTAATTTCATTCAACATGAAATTCAATAATTATGAAAAAACTTCGACCATCTTTTCTCTCGATGGCGCCAAAACCCTTTTTTAAACTTATTTACTTAAATAGGTTTATGTATTTATGTAAATACATACAAAAAATAAACAAAATTTTTTTATGATATTGGAAGGCAAACAAGAAGACAGATTGAGAGATAGTAAGAAATTCACGCCATCTAGAGACACCAAAGGTGGTAATGGTGCGTTGCCAACCTGCCAACCCTATGGTGAATAATTGAAAAGGGAACATTTGAAAGAAAATCATAAATATTTAGGGAGAATGCTTTAAATTCGAGCTTAAAAATAAATATTTTTATTTTAGGTTTGTATAGAAAAACTAGTACGACAGACAGGAACTCGAAGAATAGGGCTAGTTTTGGAACGTACCTAGTTGCCAAGTTGGGTTAAATGTTGGATTTTGTTCTCGTGTTTGGTTTAGGAAAGTGACGACTCCACCGCCCGCTGTGTGGTATGTATCACCAGCGCAACCAGTCGGCAATACGGGGGTATTAAATTAAATTACCAACTTTTAAATTTTAAATTTAAATTACCAAAAAAACCTTGGCCCCCAGTCTCCGGCATCTCCGCTTAACCGAGTCTACGGTAGCGGACTCGGTAACGGCAGAACAGGGGGTGCAAATAATCCCCGGACGCACTTAGGCTACCAGCTGACGAACCTCTTCCTGGTAACATACAACTGCGCCACGCTCCGGTCTGACGAGAAGATCCTGGAGTTGGAAGAGTGTTTGGACAAGTTACGCTGGGACGTTGTGGGATTATCTGAAGTCCGAAGACAGGGAGAGAACTCGATATTTCTAAAGTCCGGTAACTTGTTCTACCACCAGGAAGGTGACGCCCTGTCCAGGGCGGGGTCGGGTTTATCGTTGGGAGGTCGCTCATCAACAAAGGTGATCGGGAGTGTATCGACAAGAGTGGCGTACCTGATAGTTAGGATTACAAAACGGTATTCGCTAAAGGTTACATTGCCAGTACTCAAGGTCTTCCAGAAGCTATTTAATTCCGTCATGCTCGAAAGCAGTGGTTCGTAGGTTGGACGATTTCCAACTTCCCGAACAAGCCGGGTTCCGTAAAGGCTTTAGCACCGCAGATCACATTTATACGCTGCGCAAGATTATTCAGAAGACCGAGGAGTATAATCGGCCATTATGCCAAACGTTTGTGGACTACGAGGTAGCCTTCGATTCGGTTGAGACATTATAGACAGTGCTTCAGTCACTACAGCGGTGCCGCATCAACTATCGATACATCGAATTGAACAGTTGCAGAAAGGTGTGAGACAGGGAGACGTTATTTCTCCGAAACTTTTCACTGCTGCACTGGAGGATGTCTTCAAGATTCTGGACTGGAAAAGACTCGGCATCAATATTAACGGTGAGTACTTCACTTACCTTCTATTCGCAGATGATATTGTGGTCATGGCGGAATCGCTGGAAGACTTTAGCAAGATGCTCGGTGATCTCGATAGAGTTTCACAACAGGTGGGTCTTAAGATGAACTTGGACAAGACGAAAGTTATGTTCAACGTTCATATTGCACCTATACCAGTTCACGTTAGGAAACTAAATTCTTGAAGTTGTTGATCAGTGTGTATACCTAGATCAAACTGTTCAGTTACGTAAATTCAACTTCAAGAAAGAGGTCGATCGCCGAATCCCACTCGGATGGGCAGCGTTCGGGAAGTTAAAGGGTATCTTCTTGTCCAAATTACTGCAGAGCCTAAAGTCGAAAGTCTTCGACCAGTGTGTGTTACTGGTGATGACATATGGAACTGAGACTTCGCCGTTAAATGTGGGTCTCCCAAATAAGCTTAGAGTCGCTCAGCGTGCTATGGAGAGAACTATTCTCGGTGTTTCTCTGCGAGATGTGATCCGTAATTCGGTGATCCTCAAGAGAATATAATACAGGATACTCCTTTGCAGAATAGATCATCATCTTTTCTGCCAGGCATTTCGAAAAAGGCGAGCGTAGGCTTACCGTTACTAACACCTTGACATCTGACTAGGTGGTAGAGTTTCGCAGCGACTTGCGTCGATTGGTACCACCAACTTACCTATTCCTGCCTCCGTGACGTCATGACGTGTTTTGGTTCGGTTTCGGTCGGTGAAGGTAAGGTAGCCTGTAAACTGAATCTTGCTCGAGGCCTAACATCCCGGCCTCAGGTTGGCAACGAACCATTACCAGCTTTAGTGTCTCTAGGCGACTTAAATTTCTTACCATCAGGAAATCCTCCTGCTTGTTTTTTTCTTTGCCGTTTCAATTTGACATTTATTACGAAAAAATAAGTGTTCGTTTAGGTTTTTTAAAATGTTGGTCGTTCCGCGAATTAAGTACAAATGTAGTTACATTCTGAGTAGATTACTCTTTGATATTACTGAAATAGCACTTCAGTAAAAAAAATTATTTTTTCGGTATCTATATTATTCAGCGTGACTACGGTTGTTATACATTGACTCGTCGTAAGGCCCCATTTAACGTCCTTTCAGCTTTACTTGTAATTTAAACAACCTGTGTACTATAACACCGGGACGGGTCATTTAATTATTTTATATAGTAAAAGGATAATTTTATAAATTATTTAATTGTTTTCTACTTTTGCATTATGTTTTCGTTTTCTTATATATTTCTTTCTGTCTGACAATTCTTTCTTCTTTCTTTCTTCAGGTTTTGGCAATCTCGTTAGTATTTTGCCATTAGTCAAGTAGAAATTTGCATCAAATTTTATATTTGTTTTATATCAATTATAATTATTCATCAGTCACAAGTCGTCAGTAAGTAAGTCATGTCAGGCTCTTGGGTAAAGCGGTGGCCTTTTTACACAAGCTCATGTAATGAGATTTGGCGGCAACGAGGAAATACACGATACGCTAATTTCTTCCTGATTATTCCATTTCTGCACTTTCACTGAACGAAATTGTACAAAATGCCACCAAAATTGACTAATGTCACTCAATATCAACAATCAATAATTATGAAAAAACTTCGACCATCTTTTCTCTCGATGGTGCCAAAACTTTATCATTCTCATATTTTAAATGCAATTAATCTTTTTAAAACAGCCAGTAGAGTTTGGATCGTGATGCAACCTCTATAGTACTATACGTTTAATTGAATTCAAATCTAAGCTAACAATTCGCCGAGAATTACCAATAATGATTGCCTGGCATTTAGTGGGGTTAATTATGATACCAAACATATTTGACAAATCAGGTACACTGTCAAGATCTTTATTGATGCGCCGTATAATATTACTGATTCCAGCAACATCAGAATGCTGGTCATCTGCATACAGATGGTGCGAGCAACTTAACTAGCTAGTAAATAAATGAACAACTAAATAAAACACTGGGCAGCTTATTGTAGAAATGTATACATTGACCCAAAAAGAAAAAGTCTCCAAAAAATTTACTAATTTTTATGGAGACGCGTTTTGTATACTGCTAGATTATTTTATTTCTCGTATTTACATCGTGAACATCATATTTTCTGTAAACATACACAATTTTTATTACATACATTAGATTTCTCATAAATGTATTGAGAATTCAAGGAAAAATACTTATTTCTTTGATTTTTCTCGGAGGAATCCCTTGCATTAAGATTATTAATAGCTCTGATTATAAAATGTAATAGAATTATTTCTGATAAGGACGTACTTTTTACAGGCAGGTTATCAAAAGCTGGCACGTACAACACATTTACACGTTGTGCTTGTGTAGCGTCTGTGAGTAAGCGGGCGGCGTGACGTCGCATCAAGTCACGTCATGTAAAGTCTGCCCGTCTCTTTCTTGCGCGGTCAAGTTTTGAGTGTGAAAGGGACAGTCATTTTTTGCTTTTGTTTCGGTTTTTATATACAGCGAGGCCTAAAATCAGTTTCTGAATACGGGCCTTGACAAGTCACACTTCGAATCAAAATCTTATATTTTGAACACCCTGCACAGTGAAATTGCAGAAGTGTGAGTACTGTGAACGTGCCAGCTTTAGTTAACCGACCTGTACCCCAAGTACACAAAACGATGTGATTAAAATTGAGAAGTTCCTTGTTATAAAAGTTGATATTTTTTTATTAATAAGGATATATTAAAAAGTCTTGCCTCTGACTAGTTACCAAGGTTGTAGATAAGCTGTAGTGAGTAGGCAATCGGTCTATTTCTATCTAAAGCTCGTACACATAACACACACTAACACTCATGAAATTAATTCTAATTTGCAAAATTTCAAAAGTACTGAATTAAATTTTGTCTTTCCAGAGTAGTGGGCGTGAGTCTTCAGCTAACGTAAGTAGTAAACTCTTTTATAATCTTATGTAATAGTTAATTTCGCTTACTGAGATCTTTACTAGAGCAGTTGTTGTGCTGTACCCTGGACAGCTGGACTGAAACCAGGCTGAAGGTCCATTCACCAGGTTTTCGGAGTTATGAATGAAAGCAAACTATTGCTGAAATAACCGTTCCAAAAGTTTAATCAAAACTAAGAGAAGCGATGAACAAATGATATGAAGCTTAAGAAACGTTGGGACTAAGTGCGTTGATTTTTGTTTGATTTGACTCTCAATACAAATAATTTGTGTAGTATTTGCATACTATATTTTAAGTAAGAGACGGTTTAATATTTGGACATACGAAGCTTGAAGTAGTGGTTTAATATTATAACGAATATAATATTAAACCACTACTTCAAGCCAACGTTTCGCTCAGAATTGCATGCATTGGCCGCACTTGTTGGTTGTTATGTCAGTGAAGTACTTAAAGTATCTTCAGGCCCATATCCCCAGGATGTGAGTGAGAAAACACAACCAGAGCACCCACGACTAGCCGAAGGCACCAAGTCCCACATTAGGTGGTAAGTTTATCGCCAACCGGGCACATATACCGGGATTTTAGAAAATAACTCCCTTCGAAAGGTTAACGAGGAACAAAACAAGAACATTATAATCTTGAAACAAGTAGCTTCATCTTCAGCTAGTAATTCAACTCCTCGGAAGATAAATAAAGGATCTACACCAAAACATAAATCGGTACAATCAATAAAAAGGCAAATACTTAATAATACTTTTGGAAATACAGGTAGTAGTAGTTTATACCTCAAGATAGTATGACTCAAAAGTCCCATATTTCACCTCAAAAGAATTCAAATTTAAGTTTCAGTAAATGTTTGTCTTTAAATAGCAATTCAGTAACTCATAAAAACTCTGAAAAAGTGACAAAAGAAAGAATTTTGATACTTGGTGATCAAAGAGTACGTGGTTTGTCTACCAATTTCTACATAACAAGAAATACTCTGTTTTAGCTACTGTCAAGCCCAATGCGAGATCATCGGAAATAATATATAGTTTTAGAGATTTTTCAGGTTTATCAAGCAAGGATTATGCAATTGTAGCAGCCGGCTCAAATGATTGTGATCCATACTCGGTCTTCACAAATATTAGTAGTGTTTTAGAGAAATTAAAACAGTGTAAACATGTATTTTTATTAAAAGTTATGCATAACAGGTATTTAAACATAGCTCTTCTAAATCATAAGTTGAAATCAATTGTCAATCAATATCATAATTGTACCTTCCTAGACATAGATAATTGTATAGCAAAATATGGACAATATACACACAAGATTTACATGGAGTGTTTGTCCAATAAATTAAAACAGGAAATAGATTATCAGGAATACAAAACAAAATTTCTAACAGTAAAACCAATGAACTGAATTGTAAAATAAAATTTAGTTTTATATTAGATAAACCAAAGATGACATTTGCTGAATACAAGCAAAACTTAGAAAAACTTGTGTATAATAGAATAAATAATAGCTTACCTAGTAATAGTTTTAAAAAAGGGACCATACCTTATTATTTTAATCTAAAGAAAGCAACTTTACAACGACATAATAATCAGACAACAGTACCTGATACTACCACAAAAAAGGTACTATACCTTTTTATTTGAATCCAAAAACTACTAAAAAATCATTAAATATAACTAATTATCAGTTTTTTCGTTAACCAATTTAAGTTACTGCATCAAAACATAGCTGGTGCATTAAACAAGCGTGACTACCTTCAAGCTGCTATTACTGAACTCGTGGACTCTTTAGGTAAAATAGATGTCATCTGTCTTACTGAAACATTTTTAAAGCAAGGTTCGGAGCAAAATTTTAAACTTGATGGATACTGTCTTGCTTCTTATTTCTCTCGTAGTAACCAGCGTCGAGGTGGCACCTGTATATTAGTGAGTAAAGATCTTCTTTATAAACCTCTTGATTTACAAATACACATACCGTTTTCCTTTGAATGCTGTGCCGTTGAAATAATAAGCTATAATTTAATAGTATTGTTACGACTTTGAGTACCTATATCTCGAAAACGAAGCGTCGTACAGCAAAACCCCAAAAACGCATAAGTAGGTATTAGGTCTACTATCGAACAGTGAAGAAAGTTCTCGAAAAGTCGTTGATAAGAGAACAACGTTTTCTGGAACATTCGCGGTCCGCGGCGAGTAGTACCTATACACAGCGCGCATTGTTTACGTATAGCGCCGCAGGTAATAAATCATGTCCTTGACGTAATCACCCGAAGATTCGGGAAGCGTCTATTGTGTTAGATTGTATGAGAAGTTTCTCGAACCATGGGCATAGCAGTATATAAGGAGGCATCGAGCCGCGACCCGCCAGTTCAATTTCGGAAGCGAAATCGAAGCGATCTCTACTAAGCGACAAGGAAGAATTATTTCGGCGAATACAGCGAGGACATTGGACCAGTGATTTTACTTAGCGATTCGGATTCTGTTAAGAGGATTTTTGTGGAAGCTTTCAATAAACGTCTTCTACGTTACAAACGGCATTTTATTACCCATAGCTCGTAACAGTATTATGTATATATCGTACACCGAATTCAAATATTGAGATATTTCTTGACAAATTAGAATTATTATTAGAAAATATAATGAAAAATTCTAAGAAGAAAATTGTTCTATGTGGAGATTGGAATATAGATCTTTTGCAATCTACCACTGCTAACATAAGTTTAACAAGCATTTTAAATAATAATAATGTGTGTCACCATATTTTAAAACCTTCTAGAAAACATGCATATCTAGATGTAATTGCTAGTAATTTGGATAATGTTTTTTCTGATACTCATGTTCTTGGTTTATCTGACCATGAAACTGCACAAAGTATACCAGTAGATATTATACCAGTCACACATCATAAACCGAAACGTAGCTTCTGGTTTGAAACAAGGCGTTTTTTTGATCAGGAAAATATTAGAAAGTTTTATGAATGCCTTTCATCTTTAACTTTTAGTGAAATTCTTGCTTGTGATGACTGTGAAAAAGCATTTAATGAGTTCCATGATATTTTGATGTTATTTTATGAATTATGTTTTCCAAAAATTCAAATTAAAGTTTCAAATAAGCCAATAAAAAATAAATGGCTATCTAAAGGTATTTTAAAATGTTGCAAAGTAAAACGTCAGTTGTATTTAAATTATCGATTTTCTCATACTAACAAAAAGAGTAATAAAATTAGTTACATGCGTTATAAGAAAGTACTATCCAAATGTATGATAGAGTCTCAAAAGCAGGCATCATTAAGATATATTAAACAGTCTTCTAATAAATGCAAAGCATCGTGGGATTTAATTAGGAGTTCTTTTCAAAATAAAATGCTCAAAGAAGAAATTGAAAAACTTAAAATAAATAACTTAGTCTGTACTGATGCTCAAGCAATTTGTAACTATTTTAATGAGTTCTTTATAAACCAGGCCAAATCTTGTAATAAAAACCAGACTAGATCTACTGGTAACATAAAATTTAACAGTTTGTTCAATCATAATAAAACTATGCTTTTGACACCAGTAGATGAACATGATATTATTAAGGTAACTCATAGTTTGAAAAACACTAGAGCAACTGGTTTTGACAATTTAAGCACAACAGTATTAAAAAGTGTTGCCAGTGTAATATCAAAACGTCTATGTCATATTATTAATTTATCATTTTGGAAGGGAAATACCCAAAGCGTTTAAAGCAGTCAATTATCAAGCCATTATTTAAAAAAGGTGATACATGTGATATGAAAAATTATCGACCTATAACGTTAATCAGTAATTTCTAAGATTTCCAACTATTTACTCCATTTTAACTTGTTAAAAAATAATCAGTATGGATCATAGATTTAGTATGGTATGGATTTAGAAAAGGCAGGTCTACATTATATGCATGTTTTGACTTAATACAAAAGGTGACTGAATGTCTAAATAATAGAAAGCATCCACTTTCTGTATTTTTAGATATAAGCAAAACATTTGACTTTGTTTCATATAAAATATTGTTAACAAAACTTGAGAGATATGGCATTAGAGGTAAAACATTAGATTGGTTTACTTCAAACTATCTCGTTAATGACTGCGGTGTGCCACAAGGTAGCATTTTAGGACCATTACTTTTTTTAATTTACATAAATGATCTGCCTGATGCTATCAGTCATGATTCTATCTTATTTGCTGATGATACATCTCTTCTTATCAAGTGCGAAAACAAAAATGATTTAGTCACAGAAACAACTAAAACTTTAAACGAAGTAGCAGATTGGTTAAATGAGAATAATCTTAAATTAAATCTAACGAAAACGAAATTAGCCGAATTTCAAACTCATTATAGAGAAACTAAGAAAGTCGATGTTATTTTCAATAATACTATTATAGATAACGTAGATTTTACTAACTTCCTAGGTATAAAAATTGATAAATTTTGCAATTGGAAATCACATATTGATTCACTTTGTAATAAAATTGATAGGTTTGTATATGTATTAAGAAAAATAAGAGAAGTAGCAGGTCTGAATGCATCTCTCTTAGCTTATCATGGTTATGTTTCTTCTATTTTGCAATATGGGATCCCCATTTGGGGAAATTCTGTCTTAATTAAAATATTTAGAGTACAAAAGAAGTGTATACGGGCGATATGTGGAGTTAATCAGTTACATTCATGCAAACCACTGTTTAAGTCGCTCAAAATGTTACCTTTACCATGCTTATATATCTTGGCTGTATGTGTATTTGTCAATAAACATCATCATTTGTTTCAAACAAATGCTGACGTATTAAGAATTACACACTTCAGAAATATTAAGAAACTACTTGTGCCTAATTAAAAACTTAATATTTATAAAAGTAATGTATATTGTATGTCCATTCGTATATGTAACCAAATTCCTGATAGTCTGAAATCACTTCCAGTAAAAAGATTTCGAAAGAAGGTATTTGATTTGCTATTAGAGAAGACATATTATAGTGTTAAAGATTTTCTTGCTGACAAGCGTAAATAAATAAAAAAATATATATATATTTATTTTTAATAAATTTAAGCCTAATTTTAGTAATAAAATCATGGCTGCCGGGGAGTTTGTTTCGCCGTTTCTTCTCCCGACTGGCTAGGTTTGGAAACGGTGGTAGTGTACGGTAGATAGGACTTAAAATTAATCTACTTTTAAATTAATTTATAATAAATTATAAAACTTATGTTCATAAATAAATAAAATGTTTATTAAAAATTGGATAAGGGCTGTCATTTTTAAATGTACATTTTTATAGAAATATGGAACTTCTTAAAATTTAACTAAATATTTGCACACCACAATGTGGTAGAAAATGTTGTATTCTTAAATATCTTTATAACAAATTTTTAACACACATATTCAGCAAATAAATAATTTTCATTTCATTCATATCCAATCCCAGGCAAGGCTATTTCAATTTGGAAATTGAAAGGTACATTTTCTAATTTTTTTTTGTCCGATCCGAGGATCGAACCTGGGACCTCAAGTCAAGTCCGAAGCCGAACTGCTTGACCACAGAGGCGATGAAGTACTTATATGTCCATTATATATATAGCACAGCGACATAGCAAGTATACGTGGATACATATGTACATGTACTAAGACATTTCTCCCTCAATATATTTGATGAGAGATATGGATAGTAAATTAGATAGTAAAAACTTCAGTATAAACAGTCACCAAGTTGAAATTGGCTAAAATAAGTACTTTTTACAGGCAGCTGGTTCAAATTCAACAGCTACGGTAAGGTTATGTTTTAATTTTATTTATTGCTCTCGTATTATTATGTAATAACTAGTATTACGTGATAACTACTAACGGACTGGAGGAGGGCTTTTGTGCTATATCTGTGTCTATTATTCATTTATCGCGACCCAGAAGATTGGTTATCGTGACAATGATTCGATTGTTTGGGATGCAGCTACAATCTCGATCTTTTTTATTGATTTAACGATCGAGTTTCAATAAAACTCGTGTAAAATGTAGTGAGTGCCATGAATTTAGCTGCGCTTGAGAGTTTGTATGGCGAGTTGGGACTAATGGCCCATACTAGCACACGTTTTGAGTTTATCGAAAAATATCCAGTACATTAGAGAGTTCAAAACCAAACGAGTACCTATCCAATATGATCGAATCTTTTGATGCGTCACAACTCGACCACTGGCTTTTGGGTAGGGATCGAATCAAAATGATTCGATCAATCGTAATCGTCACAATTTTATTTTGTGTGACGAATACAGATTTTTACACTCATGTGTTTATGGTATTGGTAGGCAAATAAGCAGACAGCATTGAAGATGGTGAAGTGAAGTGAAGAAATATTGTGGCAGTGGTGACTGTTGGCAGTAGGCACATGATAGACGATAATCTTTGCCTACGCTGCAAGGGACTTGCCGATATGCTATGAATGTGTTTATAATATTTATAATATTTTGCTCCCTTTTAACAGAAAGTTTAAAATGTGTGACTGAAGCGGAGGTCACTCTTACATTAAATCTCCATTTTTAATTTCATGTTTTAATTACAGTGTAGTGGAGGCAATTGTACAGCCAAGGTATGAATCCATATTGTGGCAAATTTCCTTTATGTAAGTAACTTTTGAGGAGGTTAACTACAAAATGCCTAAAAGAACGAAATGCGATTAGAAACGAGAAGTACCTACTAAATAACATTTGTATGATTGCGTGCGCAAAACAATGGGTTTTTTTCTTTTATTAAATCAGAAGAACTCCACTGTAATAGATGCTGAATAAGCCTTTAACTTGCTAATTTTACGGAACCCGAGTTACTATTGTTGCCAGAAACCTCAATACCGTAACTGGACGACGAATAGCGTCCGAGCTCGGGAAACAATCTTACTTCGTTTGTCCTTCGCTAATCTTGTTGAAGCACTCACCACAAAATACCATAACTCGCCTTCGACGTACATTCAACCTCGACACCGAGGCATCCAAAGTACGGCGCAGTACGAGCTATTTGCGCTTGTAAGCCTCGGTCACGGCCTTAGCGTAATTAACACAAGATTTGATCTACAACAAACCACGCGCGAGTTCCTGAAATTTTAATTAATAAAAATATAAATTTACTATTTATCTCTCTCTCTCCCTGTCTCATTCATTTTTCCACTTTGTCTTATACACACATAGCCCGTACACACATCAATGTATACCGAAACAAATTTTACCATTTCAGAGTGGTGGGAGTCAATCTTCGGCTCGGGTGAGTAGCAAACTCTTTTAAAGCGTTATCAGTAAAATATTCGGTTACGATTAATTTTCGTAATAAATGGAAATGAATATATATATATTGTGTTGTGTTTATTGAAGTGGAAACTTCTTTAGCGACGTTGCGCACTTTTTTTGGAATGGGTAAAAACTTCTAAACTCGCGTCAGATCGTTAGAACGTAAGACGGCGTACTACGCATGCGTGAATAAGATGGCGCAGGTTGCTTGCGCGAGATCAAAATAAAACGTAGATTCATTGTTGTTTTTGTATTGCTTACATATTTTCGAACAGTATATGTTTCGCAATGGATAACACCAGTACACGAGTGAGTGTAAAATAAACGCATAAACTACTGTGGGTCGGCCCCTCACGTTGATCTGCAGTATTAAATAATTGTACTGTAAAGTGTAAACTGTTTCTTGCTTTGGATTCTTTGCAGTTTGTGGTACATAAAATAGATATTAGTTTAGTAAAACATCTTTTAATTTGTTTGCGACTTGTAGGTATATCATAGTTTTTCAGTTAATAGAAATTACACTAAGTACAACATTGTGAAGACGTTTAGGTGTTTTCGAAAAAGTTGTAAGTTTAACAAAGGAAATAATAGTAGAAGGAAAATCGATATACACGTAGATATTATATTGAATTAAATTATGAATAAGTTTGAAAAACTAAATATTTGATACATACATATTTTTTCTCATAAGTAATACTATTTTAACAGGCCGAGGTAAATTATGAAGTGGCCATACTAGTAGATAGGTAGCGTACTGAAGTGTCATGGGTTAGCACAGACTACTAATAGGTAGGTAATAATAGTACGAATAATATTAAGGTGTACTAGTACATTTTACGATTACAGTGCGAATCCAAAAATATCCGACTAAGCACAAGACCATTGTATTATACCACATAAATAATAGTACTTTCATACTGATCATTAAAGCAATTCGTCCAAAATGATTCCCTAATCATTCAAAAATATCAAAAACGTACGACGTTAATATTCAAGTTTTCACTTATGCCGGCACTCCCGGAGTGCAACTCATCTTTTTTGTTTGTGTGTTGTGTGTGTTGAGTTTGTCACTGAAACACTGTAAATTTTAGTGTATTTCAGTGATTTAAAAGCATAAAGGAAACGAAAAACTGTGAAAAACACAGTAAAACCAGAAACAATAACAACCATAAGGGACCCAATATTAAAACTGGTCACTGAATTCCTTCTAGACGACTGGATGGATTTTGATGAAATTTTTTGTGTGTGGTTAAGGGAATTCGAGAATGGTTTAGATTCACAATTTGGGTTTCTGAAAAATGTTTTTCTAATGTTTTTTTTTTAATAATAAGTAGTTTTTGATTTTGGAATGTTTTTTGTTTATATATATATATA